>CANNZV010000531.1:265429-278514 GCA_947561585.1 Caprella mutica
CAAGCCTATTCAGTATCGTTACAGTTACCTGATGATAAACACCTCAGTGTAACTGACAGCCTCATCTCTACTTCTTATAAATTTTGAACTGTTTCGGTGATGAATTTATCACATACTATGAACCAAACCATTTTCTCTGCAAATACTTCTAATACTACAAATCATCAAAATGGAGGAGTGAGAATACAACTTTGGGATCCCGTTGATGGCAGTGGATAAAAGGTCCCCTAGCTGGTATTCAGATGTACTACGAATGGAGTAACTAATACCAAGGGGCTATGACGGACAATGTTGGCAACGGAGACTGTTAGATTTTTGGAGTGGCTGGAAATGTCTATACCACAATTTATTACGATATATTACAATTTGTCACGATATATTACACTTTGATAAGATATATTACAATTTGTTACGATATATTACAATTTGTCACGATATATTACAATCTATTACGATATATTACAATCTATTAAGAAAGAATCCTATAACAGTCTATTTAATATCTAAAACTATTTTATATCTAAAACAATCTAAACTTTAAACTATATAAAATATTCATTTAATCTCCTATTTACAAAGTTCAATAAAACTACCTGTTAGCTAGTTCCAATACAAATTAGTGCTCTATCTGTTTTCTATAGTAATATTATGCATCTCATATTTTCTTTCTTCTATTCAGTGTCCTGTTGACGGTGTGCAGACATGTAGCTAATTACCTGACTACACCATTTTAGCCTCAAATTAAAAGAAGTCCACTTCAAATTAAAGGAAGTGAATTTTGCATTAAAATAAGTCAACTTCAAATTTTATAAAATATCATAAATTTTGAAAGATGAACTAAAGTGAAAGTCAATTCAATCATCTGATAAATCTTTGGAATAATATCAATATTCTACTGTATCCTTTATACATGAACTTATCATGAATTGGACGAGTAAATAAATATATGATGAAATAAAACTGCTTTGGCCATTATTCAATACATGAAGAAAATTTCCTATTTGTGAATTAAATTTATTTATTTCAGAATTCAAAATTTATCAGAATAAAAATTCGATATTTTAATTTGAAATTGAACTTTTTTAGTTTGAAGTTGACTTGTTTTAATTTGAAATAGAACTGTTTTAACTTACAGTTGACTTTTATTAATTTGAACTTGACTAAATGTAATTTTAATTTGAAGCTCACTAATTTTAATACAAAATTCACTTTCTTTAATTTGAAGTTGATTAATTTTAATTTGAACTTGACTTTTTTTAATTTGAGGCTAAAATGGTGTAGTGCGGCTACACATGCGCTATACTTCTATACGTACTCTGAGTGAAACGATTGGAAGCTGTCGTTTGGAAACATCTCCATTGCAATATATAGTTTAATCATTCATATTTGTTTTCCTCAAACCGTCCTCATACCTATATGCCATTTCATTGAATTCATAATTAAACTATTTTTTGGTCAGCAAAAATTTTAAACTCAAATTAACGAAAATTCAAATTAACACTAAATTTATTTTCGAAGTTAATCTATTACTTTAATCACGCATATTAACGTTTTATAAATATGGTGGTACACGGAAAACTGCCAACCACTTACTGGCAATTTATTGACTTTAGTTAATAATATCACTTGAATTTATAAGAAAAACAGTCAGCCCTTCGTGAAGCAGTTAAAGGGACATTCATTTTTACAGTTATAATTAGGGTTGTGACTTTGCATATCTTGCATATTGGTGAAATAATGCATATGCATATAAAAAACACATATGCAAATCTTGAAATGCATATGTAAAATAGAAAGTGCAAATGCAAATTAGATGCACGTTAGAAAAAATGATATGCAAATAGAAAATGATTAGTAAAATAAGTTGATTTTTGATATTCAAAGGATAAACTTCTACATATATTAATGAATAGTATCAGGTGAATGAAAAAGAGCTAGATTTTTATTCTACTTAAGAAATTTAAATTATTATAGGCTAGGTTATAACGAGGTGAGGAACTTGGTTGAACTCTGCTTCTTAATATTCCAGATAATTATCAGAGTGAAAATGTCAAAAACATCTACAGAGAATAAAAAATAATGAAAGTAAGTCTTGAGTTCATACATCCAACATTCTCCGTAATTCCATTAACAATAGAGCAAACTGAGGCGCGAGGCAGGTCAATTTCTAAAGTAATCACAAAGATAAAATAATTATAATTTTCTCAAGAATATTTATGATAGAGATATTACGTAAAGCTTATATTAGTAATCACTAATCAGTACATATTATCCAAAAATGAAGTATATTCAATCATCAGAGACATAAATTCAATTCTGACAGGATAATCTGCAGAAGTCATTCAAGTCAATCTACATGA
The DNA here is from genome assembly GCA_947561585.1 of Caprella mutica. Classification (NCBI taxonomy): domain Eukaryota; kingdom Metazoa; phylum Arthropoda; class Malacostraca; order Amphipoda; family Caprellidae; genus Caprella; species Caprella mutica. The sequence continues at coordinate 267,790 of CANNZV010000531.1, forward strand.
AATCTTAAAATAACTTGGCCCATCAAATATGGCGAGTCTTCTATACGCACCTCTTATTTCATATTATGATGTAAAGAGGATATTTTCTCAATATCTAAAATATACAGTAACTAGATTACGTGCACTCGGTAGAGCGCATACCTTCGCCGCCGTTTTGACGTGTTCTGACAAAATGGTTCCTGTATATTGACCAATTGTCCCACCATGTTTCATGCAATATGGTTCAATACTTTTTGAGTTATGAATAACAATGATCATGACCTTTGACCGGTTGTCTCCCAAAATTCTAATAGCAGGTCACTGGACATGGACCAATCGTTTCACTAAATTTCAGGCCATTTGGTCGAACAGTGCTTCATTTATGCGAATAACAAGATGATAAATAAATGCCGGAAAAAATATAACCTTCTGCAAATTTGCGAAGGTAATAATAAAATTTAATTAAACTTGTCGACTGATTTTCCTATTTTCTAAACTAGTTTTACTGTATATATTCATTTATATATTATATATACAGGTAAAGCTCGTACAACGGACAGTATAAAGGTAAAGGACAAAGGACCAAAATTATTAGTTTAATTGGGGATTTTTTTAACAGCATTTCAAAGAAACTCTAATGAGGGTAAACAATCTCAGATTATTATTGAATAAATTTTTTAATGAAAATCTTATAATATTTATATAACGTTCTCATATAAATGTACGTAGGTACGAAATAATAAGGGAAGTAAAATAAAACAAAAATATTAGTAACTAAATTAAGTGAAAATATAGGGTAGTTACACCTCTTTTTTAATTTTATAGAGCTTCTCTAATCAAAAAAATATGTAGGAAATGAGTAACAAAATCTAAATACTGAAAATCATAAAAACAATACATTAAGTGTTTATTTTAAATTGTAATACCTTGAATATAATAAATGTACGACTATATAATTGGAGCAAGACGAAAAGAATATTGATTAAACTATCCCAGCTAACCATGTCCTCTCTGTCCCGCGTGGGACAGAGGGGGACGGGGGAATTCAGACGTCTCCAGACGTCTGAAAAACCCACGTCTTTCTAACGTCTGAAATCCCACTCACGTCCCACGTCTTACACAAGCGGGATGTCCCTCGTCTGTCCCACGTCTTAAATCCCACTCACATCCCACGTCTTTCCCATGCGGGATGTCCCTCTCTGTCCCATGCGGGATGTCCCTCTCTGTCCCACGTGGGATGTCCCTCTCTGTCCCACGCGGGATGTCCCTCTCTGTCCCACGCGGGATGCCCCTCTCTGTCCCACGTGGGATATCCCTCTTTGTCCCACGCGGGATGTCCCTCTCTGTCCCACGTCTGTCCCACGTGGGATGTCCCTCTCTCTCCCACGCGGGATATCCCTCTCTGTCCCACGTGGGAAGTCCCTCTCTGTCCCACGCGGGATGTCCCTCTCTGTCCCACGCAGGATGTCCCTCTCTGTTCCACGTCTGTCCCACGCAGGATGTCCCTATCTGTCCCATAGATATACCATAAAGGTATATCTATCTCAAGCTTTATTTACGTATCATAACTAGGTAGGTATTCATAAACAGATGTAGGTATCTAGGTAGGCATTGATGAATAATACTAGGTAGTAGGTAAGTAGGTATGGATTGATTAACACTACCTAGTAGGTATACTAGGTAGGTAGGTATTGGTAAACACTGGTAGGTATCTAGGTAGATATTGGCAAACAGTTATAGGTAACTAGTAAGCATTGATAAACACTAATTGATAACTAGGTAGGTATTTATATACAGTTGTAGGCAGCTAGGTAGGCAATGTTAAACACAAGAAGGTAACTAATTAGGTATTGATAAGCAGATGTAGGCAACTAGGTAGGCATTGATAAACACCAGTAGGTAACTAAGTAGGTACTGATAAATACTACGTAATAGGTAAGTAGTGATAACCACCAGTAGGTACAGATTGGTGGTTACCACTTGTAGGTTACTAGGTAGTTATATGTAAATAAACTCTACTTAGTAGGTAACTAGATAGGTATAAGGTAGTGATACCACCAGAAAGGTAACTATAGGTAATATTAATTAACAGTTATAGGTAATTAGGTAGTTAATAACATTAATTAGCATTATCAATACAAATATTAATAAATAACTTTATACACATTCTTATCATTTACATTAAAAAATTAAAGATACCAAAATGTAAAATATAAAATTAAATTTATTTAAAATGATTGTAAGAAGCACGTAAGTTATCAAGTTGCATAAACATCATTTCAATACTACTTCTACCACGTCCAGGATAGCTGAGTGGTAGAGTCGCAGGCTTCAATAGTACATCACACTAGAGTCCTGAGTTCGATTCCCGAGATCACCACTACAATTCTTTCTCCATTTAATTTGTATATAACAATATGTAATATTAAAATAATTGATATAGAGCCAAATGTACACATACACTATATGCAATATAATAAGAAATTGCAATAATGATTAGTATGATCTTTTTAATTTCTTATACATATTTATATACCCCAATTAACCGAAGTAGTTTGAGCCAAAAGAGAGATATGTCCCCCTTGCAGAAGGGGACATCCACACTCTGTCCCACGTCTTGCAGAGGGGGACATCCGCACTCTGTCCCACGTCTTGCAGAGGGGGACATCCGCACTCTGTCCCACGTCTTGCAGAGAGGGACATCCGTACTCTGTCCCACGTCTTGCAGAGGGGGACATCCGCACTCTGTCCCACGTCTTGAAGAGGGGGACATCCGCACTTTGTCCCACGTCTTGCAGAGAGGGACATTCGCACTCTGTCCCACGTCTTGCAGAGAGGGACATCCGCACTCTGTCCCACGTCTTACAGAGGGGGACATCCACACTCTGTCCCACGTCTTGCAGAGGGGGACATCCACACTCTGTCCCACGTCTTGAATACTCACTCTGTCCCCCGTGGGTCCCACGTCTTATTTCCCTCTTCCCTCTATAGCGAGGGACATCCGCACTCTGTCCCACGTCTTGAATCCCTCTATAGCGAGGGACATCCACACTCTGTCCCACGTGGGTCCCACGCCTTGAAAACGGAGTGGGGTAAGATATGGGACAGGTGGATGTCCCCCTCTGTCAGAGGGGGACAAGACGTGGGATCAGACGTCTTGCAGAGGGGGACCCTATGCAAGAGGAGCAGTTTTTCAATTACCAAATGAAGACCATGTAAGAATGCAATATAGCTCAAATTTTGAATCGAAAAGATATTGAAATAATTACTTGACGAAATATAAAAATCCTCCGCATACTTCTGACAAACGCCTCTGCATACTGCTGACAAACGCCTCTGCATACTGCTGACAAACGCCTCTGCATACTGCTGACAAACGCCTCTGCATACTGCTGACAAACGCCTCTGCATACTGCTGACAAACGCCTCTGCATACTGCTGACAAACGCCTCTGCATACTGCTGACAAACGCCTCTGCATACTGCTGACAAACGCCTCTGCATACTGCTGACAAACGCCTCTGCATACTGCTGACAAACGCCTCTGCATACTGCTGACAAACGCCTCTGCATACTGCTGACAAACGCCTCTGCATACTGCTGACAAACGCCTCTGCATACTGCTGACAAACGCCTCTGCATACTGCTGACAAACGCCTCTGCATACTGCTGACAAACGCCTCTGCATACTGCTGACAAACGCCTCTGCATACTGCTGACAAACGCCTCTGCATACTGCTGACAAACGCCTCTGCATACTGCTGACAAACGCCTCTGCATACTGCTGACAAACGCCTCTGCATACTGCTGACAAACGCCTCTGCATACTGCTGACAAACGCCTCTGCATACTGCTGACAAACGCCTCTGCATACTGCTGACAAACGCCTCTGCATACTGCTGACAAACGCCTCTGCATACTGCTGACAAACGCCTCTGCATACTGCTGACAAACGCCTCTGCATACTGCTGACAAACGCCTCTGCATACTGCTGACAAACGCCTCTGCATACTGCTGACAAACGCCTCTGCATACTGCTGACAAACGCCTCTGCATACTGCTGACAAACGCCTCTGCATACTGCTGACAAACGCCTCTGCATACTGCTGACAAACGCCTCTGCATACTGCTGACAAACGCCTCTGCATACTGCTGACAAACGCCTCTGCATACTGCTGACAAACGCCTCTGCATACTGCTGACAAACGACTCTGCATACTGCTGACAAACGACTCTGCATACTGCTGACAAACGACTCTGCATACTGCTGACAAACGACTCTGCATACTGCTGACAAACGACTCTGCATACTGCTGACAAACGACTCTGCATACTGCTGACAAACGACTCTGCATACTGCTGACAAACGACTCTGCATACTGCTGACAAACGACTCTGCATACTGCTGACAAACGACTCTGCATACTGCTGACAAACGACTCTGCATACTGCTGACAAACGACTCTGCATACTGCTGAGAAACGACTCTGCATACTGCTGAGAAACGACTCTGCATACTGCTGAGAAACGACTTTGCATACTGCCGAGAAACATACCCGCATACTGCTGAGATAAACGAGAATTCGATGATATCTTCGGCTATGCCGTTTCTCTTCCCAAGGTCCTCCAACTCTTCCTACGCTTCGCACAAACTGGATCGTGCCTTCTTTCTTTTAACTACCATCTTCAGCCTCCTACATAGTCATCGTTTGTATGGCCACTGTATTTGCTGTCGTTATTCTCCTAGGGTAGTCTTCCCCAACTATCATTTATCTGTCATACTTCATTTGAGTAGCTTTCTTAAAGCGGGCCTCAATTGGGACCAGCAATACCTTTCTCTCAATGGCCTCCATCGGTGGCTCTTTGTTTCAGAGAGAGGACTCAGCTCATCTCTTCCATCTTGGTAGCCACTTCCAACACATGGGCCTTGAATGTAAGCCATGGTTCGTTCATATTGCACCCTCATGAAAGTGGGTGATTTGGTGGCTGGCAGCAGTTTCCCCAGGACTGTCAAATTCTGGGTCCATTTTGAGTCATTGGAGTCTGCTGTATCCCGGCCTGCATAGTGTTTGATGCTACTGTTTTGTTCCTATCAGAGCACACAGGGCCAGATAATCAACAAAAGTAATCCCTCCAAACTGTCCTAGCATATCATCTATGATCAACGAGAAGAGCAGAAGGGATGGTACAGCTCACGTATGCAGTCCCTCTCTAAATACCCTTATCTCACTGCGTTCATTCTCTATCGCTGTCACTGCTGCACGTTTGATCAGCCACTGTTTGATCCCTATTCCTCACTTTTAACCACCATCAGGTCGGGCGAGCTACATCCCGACCCTTCCTCCACTCTGATGTAGAGTGTTGCACTCCCGTCCTTGATAGTAATCAAGCCCATGTAGTGGAAAAGGTCTTCCAGAGCCTCCCCTCTCTTTAGTTGCCATCACATTGTGACACATTGGATGGTGAGCGTTAAAATAGCCTCACCAGAAATAGTCTTCATGCTTTCTGGGCGTTATATATGTATATGTTGTAATGTTGATAATGGTAGCCGGTAAATTGCTCGAAAGACAATTGCTCTAATGAACAATTGCTCGAATGAACAATCGTTCAGATAATATAAAATAAACGATATACAGTTATTATTAATTACTAATTACAAACAAGGACGATTAGGTGCAGTTAATTGGAGAGAATCTACTTCATTATAAACCGACTTTCGGCAATATTTATGTAATTGAGATGGCTCGAATTTTGAATAGCCAATTGATTAATGTAAAAGAGGAAAACTCAACCAGATAAGAGCTACCGAAAAGGGCACGGATACCAGAGGTCATGCTAAATGTATCGAGAACAGTTCCCATAGCCCGAGTTGCTAAAACCTAACAAACCAAACCTAGCCCCGAGAACATCTCGTCGGAGCCCAGTGAAGCTATTGGCTGACAAAAATCGAAAATTAATGTACCCAAAATTAAAATAATTTAAAACCCGTATTTTGATTGATAGTAAATAGTGATGAAAAATATGAAATGCAGGTATTATAGATTACTAATTAGGAATCCAACTTCATGATTATCTGTCTTTTGTCAATTTGAACACTGAGCAATTTCATCATTCGAGCAATTGATTATTCGGGCAATTGTTCATTCGAGCAACTGTTTTCGAGCAATTTACCTAGAACCGTTGATAATATCATTTCCTCATTCTTCCGTGTGAACTGCAACCTTATGGGCTTCCATATTTTGGCAGTTCTTATATTATCTCTTTCTATCCTACACTGCTCCTGACGAGGCCATTTACTGTGTGCAGTACTGCACCACAGCCTTTCTTAGACGTGGTTTTGATATATTTTTAGTAAATGTTATTGTTTGTTACGCGTATTAACGTATATTTGACATTTAATATTTGTGCTCCGTTATAATACATTTTATACCAATATATTTTAAACCATTAGTTTAGTAGAATTTAATATTCAAGCGATTTACATCAATTATTATAATACCCATTTGATAATAAATAATTTAAATTCACTTATTTTACTGCTGAAAGTATTTCATAATTATTAATTTTAATTTATTTCTGAATTATTATAGAATTTCATATCAACAATAAATTATTTTAAATTAAATATAATTCTATCGATTTTAAAATTAGTAATTTATCTCGAAATAAAAAAAATACAGCTCATTTAATTGATACGAAATAATACATCTAATATGTATGTATAATGTATTCAGTACATCATGTATTACTAAATAGAATATAAAAATATTAAAATTAGATCAAATTTCATATGATGCCCCAAATCAAAAGATAATACATGCTAAATAAATCACTATATATATCACATGGTACATTATACTTACAGTAAAGTACTTTATTTATCAACTAAAACATTGAAAATATAATAACATACATTTAAAATGTAACATGACATGAAATATGTGAAAATTTATAAACACAACTAATTTAACTTATGTTTTCTCATGGAAACAAAATTTATTTCTATCTTTTCAAAAGGAATTTAGTTATAAGAGATTAAAAAGAGATAAATAGAGAAGAAGTCACATCATTCACGACTTTTTCAGCCGTAAGAATTACCAACCAACCACTGATCATTAATTGTTAATTAATCCGTCCTACCCTGATTCTGGTCAGAATTTAAACATTAGTTCTAATAATGGTACGGAAGACAATAGAAAACGACGACACTCGACTTGAGGAATATGAAGCTTCTTCGGTTTAAAAGGCATCAACATTTCGAATGTGAATCAGTACAGTTCGAAGCTCCCTTGAAGACACATCGGAACCACGTCATCGATACCTTCTACTTGAGGGTTGGTGTTACCCTGACCTAAACTAAATATGTTTTCTGTGGACAGGTTTGCCTGGTGACATGCTTAGCCTATTGTTGCTGAAAATAATTTGTAACTTAAAAGGGTTTTTTCAAAGTAATTTTATTATAATTTTTTCAAACTCAGTTTGATTATCTAATAATTATGTTAATACGTTTTCTGCAGAATATTAGTATGAAAATGTGAATGATATACAATACTAATCATGAACATTTTATCATATTAATGATATAATATTCTGTTACAGATAAATCTCACATTTATGTGATTTATTATAGTTTTTATAGTCGTCTATACCACATTTTCTAGTTTAATCACTTACTTCATTTCGTGTCAAAAAGCTTTTATAGGAAGAATAGTGTATGTGCAATAGGAGCTATTTAACTTAACTCTTATGGTCGAAATAGCCTTCATAGCTTAAGAATTATACAGTAGAGAGCATAAGTTAAGGGACAGTAAAAAATTTCAACATTTTCGTTTATTCCAAAAGAACTAGACAACGAAAATACGTGAAACTTAACAACAAAAAGGTACACATACTGTGGGTATGTGGTAGAAAATATTTGCAAAATCAAACAAATGTTTACCAAAATATTTAACTATTGTCATCAGAGGATGAAAAAGACACCGAGCAAAAGTTAAGGGACAGTTATTAATAAACGGGTTTAAACTGAATAATCTTTGTTTGAAAGACTGTTTCAATATATTAAATTGTTACTAAAGGTCATCAAATTATTGGAACAAAACTATCGCCGCCATTACACCTGCTACTCGGAAAAAAGTATATCTCTGTGAAAAACCCATATTTTTTACCATCACAAGGATGAAAAGTCACTTTCTGAAATTGCAAGCATCATATAAAGATCTAAGAGTGTTGTGCATCACAATGTTTATCCTTTTTAAAGAGTGTGCTTCAATTATTACAAAACGAGAATCAGGAAGACCATCAAAAACTACCCCCACAAAGGATCGTGCCATGGTGAGACTGTGCATAAAGGACTGTTTCAAGACTACTGCAGGTATTTTTTCGCAAAATGAGTGAAACTCATAATCTCAATGTGTCCAGATTCAAAGTTAATAGAAGTTTGAACAGAGTAGGATTAAAAGCCTGGATGTTGTATCGAAGCCTGTGATATCGAAAAAGAACCAAACTGTAAGGCTGCAGTTTGCCAAGGAAGCATGTCGTTTTGTCGAAGGAGCAGTGGTAAATGGTGGATTTCAGCGACGAATATGTGATCGGAAGTAACAGCAGAAAGCACGTTCGAGGTAATGTTGGTGAAGACCTGTATCTCTAGTTCGTTAAGCAAACTGTGAAACTTAAAGACGACAGCATGATTGTCTGGGGCATCATCTCTGCAGCGAGAACAGGCCCAATTGTTCGTGTGCATAGAGTGGTCAATGCTGCAGTGTATACGCAACTTCTCATCTACCATTGCATTCCATATTCGCAATCATTTGATACTCAACCACGCATTTTGATGCAAGAAAATTCTCCTTCTCACACAGCTAAATCTGTGAAAGCATACATAGAAAGTAAATGAGTTTCTCTTATAAGCTGGCGTGGAAGATAATTGGTGATGGTGCTCAAGAACGCAATCCCAAAAAATTAGGAATAACTGTGGTGATTCCTGAAAGAAGAGTGACAGAAGATAACTCCATAATTCTGCTAAAAATTTGTTGATTCCTGTAATAATCGATGCAAGGAGGTCATCAAAAATAAAAGACTCTTTACAAAATATTAATTTTGTATATCTAATTAGCCAATGATTATTGCAATAACAACTGTTCCTTAACTTTTGCTCGGTGTTCTTTTTTGGTCTCTGATGGCAATTGTTGAATATTTAGGTAAATATTTGTTCCATTTTGCTAATATTTCTAGCAAACACTCACAGTATGTGTATCTTTATTGTTGTTAAGTTTTGCGTATTTTTGTTGACTAGTTTCTTTGCAATAAACAAAAATGTTCAACTTTTTTCACTGTCCCTTGACTTATGCTCGCTACTGTGAATAAACCTAATCATCATAAAATAGAAGCATAGCAATTTCATCTCAATACATGAAATCAAATAAAAAGAGTCGATATTACCACCTAACTCTACTTCAACCTGTACCTAAATATCGTGTCGTAACAGTGTGCGTAGTTCATATAAAAACTATTGGATCATACCTTTTTAACATTATTTTTTTTTCAGAATTGAGAAACTTCTAAAATCAACAAGTATAGAAGCAACATTGTAAGGAAAATCAGGAACCATCAATAAATCACAGCCATGCATTTCAGTTACAATATCATCCTCACCCTTGCTGATAAATTGGCAGAAGTACCTTTCTTTGCTACGAACGGCACTATAAATGCTTATCAAGTTTCAGACGATGAAAAATCACAGATGGAATTAAATTTCACCCTAACATTACTCTTTGGAATTTTAATAGAGACCCAACAGATTGTGAGGCGTCAGGCTGGAGTCTAGGACAGATTCAAATCTACCTCTACCTTACCAGCATGTTCTACTGGCGCAATATCGTGGAAATTACATTTAGTTTCTGGGATATGCTCCTTCTTTACCATGATATTATTGAAAATATCGAAAAGAAGATTGGTGAAGATCTGGCCAAATCGTGCTTTATATACGTTTCCAATATTTTAACCTTAATGGGAACAAAAATTGGTTTATAGAAGCCAACTGAAATCTTAAGCTAAGAAACTAATTAAACAAGCTCTCTGCAAATTAGGACATATTACACATATGGTAGTAAATGAAAGGGACTGTTACTGTAGAGTAGTCAAGGCTATATATAGTTCAGTAACATAAATTACTTCCCAGTCACAAAAAGAAAGCAGTAGAGATGAAGTATCACTATTAGAAGTCTCCAGAGAAGGAGATGAAGCCTTGGATGGCAAAAAGGACCTATTTTCTACTGATGTGTATACTGAATGTCGATTTTTTTTACCAGAAATAAATATGTCATGGCTCAAAATTCCAAACATAACCAGATATAGGTTCATCTCTGAAAAGTTGCCTCGAGAATGAAAGTTCCAAGTAAATTTATCTTACCCATCTTTACAAAGTGGCTTCTTACTTCTTGGACACCGAACTGATGACGTAACTACTTACATATTCTTGAGATAATCTCTTCAACAAAACATGAGCAAATACCTATCAATGATTTTCTCACCAGCTCAAGGGCATTCAAAAAGAGATTCTGGTGTAGAAGGAGGGAGAATGGAGGAAACTTCTTCAGATTGAGCGTCGAAGAAATAAAGTACACTCGCAATAGTTTGATCAAAATAATGGAAACGGATGGCAAATTAAAGCAATTGAATGTCATAGGAGCTGCATATCAGGTTCTGTCTGGATTAAATGAAATTCTCAATTCTCCGAGACTAGACGAAA
>CANNZV010000532.1:0-93862 GCA_947561585.1 Caprella mutica
ATCATGATAATGATGCACACTAGTATCATGATAATGATAAACACTAGTATCATGATAATGATACACACTAGTATCATGATAATGATAAACACTAGTATCATGATAATGATAAACACTAGTATCATGATAATGATAAACACTAGTATCATGATAATGATAAACACTAGTATCATGATAATGATAAACACTAGTATCATGATAATGATAAACACTAGTATCATGATAATGATAAACACTAGTATCATGATAATGATAAACACTAGTATCATGATAATGATAAACACTAGTATCATGATAATGATAAACACTAGTATCATGATAATGATAAACACTAGTATCATGATAATGATAAACACTAGTATCATGATAATGATAAACACTAGTATCATGATAATGATAAACACTAGTATCATGATAATGATAAACACTAGTATCATGATAATGATAAACACTAGTATCATGATAATGATAAACACTAGTATCATGATAATGATAAACACTAGTATCATGATAATGATAAACACTAGTATCATGATAATGATAAACACTAGTATCATGATAATGATAAACACTAGTATCATGATAATGATAAACACTAGTATCATGATAATGATAAACACTAGTATCATGATAATGATAAACACTAGTATCATGATAATGATAAACACTAGTATCATGATAATGATAAACACTAGTATCATGATAATGATAAACACTAGTATCATGATAATGATAAACACTAGTATCATGATAATGATAAACACTAGTATCATGATAATGATAAACACTAGTATCATGATAATGATAAACACTAGTATCATGATAATGATAAACACTAGTATCATGATAATGATAAACACTAGTATCATGATAATGATAAACACTAGTATCATGATAATGATAAACACTAGTATCATGATAATGATAAACACTAGTATCATGATAATGATAAACACTAGTATCATGATAATGATAAACACTAGTATCATGATAATGATAAACACTAGTATCATGATAATGATAATGATAAACACTAGTATCATGATAATGATAAACACTAGTATCATGATAATGATAAACACTAGTATCATGATAATGATAAACACTAGTATCATGATAATGATATACACTAGTATCATGATAATGATAAACACTAGTATCATGATAATGATAAACACTAGTATCATGATAATGATAAACACTAGTATCATGATAATGATAAACACTAGTATCATGATAATGATAAACACTAGTATCATGATAATGATAAACACTAGTATCATGATAATGATAAACACTAGTATCATGATAATGATAAACACTAGTATCATGATAATGATAAACACTAGTATCATGATAATGATAAACACTAGTATCATGATAATGATAAACACTAGTATCATGATAATGATGCACACTAGTATCATGATAATGATAAACACTAGTATCATGATAATGATAAACACTAGTATCATGATAATGATAAACACTAGTATCATGATAATGATAAACACTAGTATCATGATAATGATAAACACAAGTATCATGATAATGATAAACACTAGTATCCTGATAATGATAAACACTAGTATCATGATAATGATAAACACTAGTATCATGATAATGATAAACACTAGTATCATGATAATGATAAACACTAGTATCATGATAATGATAAACACTAGTATCATGATAATGATAAACACTAGTATCATGATAATGATAAACACTAGTATCATGATAATGATATACATTATTATCATGATAATGATAAACACTAGTATCATGATAATGATAAACACTAGTATCATGATAATGATAAACACTAGTATCATGATAATGATAAACACTAGTATCATGATAATGATAAACACTAGTATCATGATAATGATAAACACTAGTATCATGATAATGATAAACACTAGTATCATGATAATGATAAACACTAGTATCATGATAATGATAAACACTAGTATCATGATAATGATAAACACTAGTATCATGATAATGATAAACACTAGTATCATGATAATGATAAACACTAGTATCATGATAATGATAAACACTAGTATCATGATAATGATAAACACTAGTATCATGATAATGATACACACTAGTATCATGATAATGATATACACTAGTATCATGATAATGATATACACTAGTATCATGATAATGATGCACACTAGTATCATGATAATGATAAACACTAGTATCATGATAATGATAAACACTAGTATCATGATAATGATAAACACTAGTATCATGATAATGATAAACACTAGTATCATGATAATGATAAACACTAGTATCATGATAATGATAAACACTAGTATCATGATAATGATAAACACTAGTATCATGATAATGATAAACACTAGTATCATGATAATGATGCACACTAGTATCATGATAATGATAAACACTAGTATCATGATAATGATGCACACTAGTATCATGATAATGATAAACACTAGTATCATGATAATGATATACACTAGTATCATGATAATGATATACACTAGTATCATGATAATGATGCACACTAGTATCATGATAATGATGCACACTAGTATCATGATAATGATGCACACTAGTATCATGATAATGATAAACACTAGTATCATGATAATGATACACACTAGTATCATGATAATGATAAACACTAGTATCATGATAATGATAAACACTAGTATCATGATAATGATAAACACTAGTATCATGATAATGATAAACACTAGTATCATGATAATGATAAACACTAGTATCATGATAATGATAAACACTAGTATCATGATAATGATAAACACTAGTATCATGATAATGATAAACACTAGTATCATGATAATGATAAACACTAGTATCATGATAATGATAAACACAAGTATCATGATAATGATAAACACTAGTATCATGATAATGATAAACACTAGTATCATGATAATGATAAACACTAGTATCATGATAATGATAAACACTAGTATCATGATAATGATAAACACTAGTATCATGATAATGATATACACTAGTATCATGATAATGATAAACACTAGTATCATGATAATGATAAACACTAGTATCATGATAATGATAAACACTAGTATCATGATAATGATAAACACTAGTATCATGATAATGATAAACACTAGTATCATGATAATGATATACACTAGTATCATGATAATGATAAACACTAGTATCATGATAATGATAAACACTAGTATCATGATAATGATAAACACTAGTATCATGATAATGATAAACACTAGTATCATGATAATGATAAACACTAGTATCATGATAATGATAAACACTAGTATCATGATAATGATAAACACTAGTATCATGATAATGATAAACACTAGTATCATGATAATGATAAACACTAGTATCATGATAATGATAAACACTAGTATCATGATAATGATAAACACTAGTATCATGATAAAGATAAACACTAGTATCATGATAATGATACACACTAGTATCATGATAATGATATACACTAGTATCATGATAATGATGCACACTAGTATCATGATAATGATGCACACTAGTATCATGATAATGATAAACACTAGTATCATGATAATGATAAACACTAGTATCATGATAATGATAAACACTAGTATCATGATAATGATAAACACTAGTATCATGATAATGATAAACACTAGTATCATGATAATGATATACACTAGTATCATGATAATGATGCACACTAGTATCATGATAATGATAAACACTAGTATCATGATAATGATGCACACTAGTATCATGATAATGATAAACACTAGTATCATGATAATGATGCACACTAGTATCATGATAATGATAAACACTAGTATCATGATAATGATACACACTAGTATCATGATAATGATAAACACTAGTATCATGATAATGATAAACACTAGTATCATGATAATGATAAACACTAGTATCATGATAATGATAAACACTAGTATCATGATAATGATAAACACTAGTATCATGATAATGATAAACACTAGTATCATGATAATGATAAACACTAGTATCATGATAATGATAAACACTAGTATCATGATAATGATAAACACTAGTATCATGATAATGATAAACACAAGTATCATGATAATGATAAACACTAGTATCATGATAATGATAAACACTAGTATCATGATAATGATAAACACTAGTATCATGATAATGATAAACACTAGTATCATGATAATGATATACACTAGTATCATGATAATGATAAACACTAGTATCATGATAATGATAAACACTAGTATCATGATAATGATAAACACTAGTATCATGATAATGATAAACACTAGTATCATGATAATGATAACACTAGTATCATGATAATGATAAACACTAGTATCATGATAATGATAAACACTAGTATCATGATAATGATAAACACTAGTATCATGATAATGATAAACACTAGTATCATGATAATGATAAACACTAGTATCATGATAATGATAAACACTAGTATCATGATAATGATAAACACTAGTATCATGATAATGATATACACTAGTATCATGATAATGATAAACACTAGTATCATGATAATGATAAACACTAGTATCATGATAATGATAAACACTAGTATCATGATAATGATAAACACTAGTATCATGATAATGATAAACACTAGTATCATGATAATGATAAACACTAGTATCATGATAATGATAAACACTAGTATCATGATAATGATAAACACTAGTATCATGATAATGATAAACACTAGTATCATGATAATGATAAACACTAGTATCATGATAATGATAAACACAAGTATCATGATAATGATAATGATAAACACTAGTATCATGATAATGATAAACACTAGTATCATGATAATGATAAACACTAGTATCATGATAATGATAAACACTAGTATCATGATAATGATATACACTAGTATCATGATAATGATAAACACTAGTATCATGATAATGATAAACACTAGTATCATGATAATGATAAACACTAGTATCATGATAATGATAAACACTAGTATCATGATAATGATAAACACTAGTATCATGATAATGATAAACACTAGTATCATGATAATGATAAACACTAGTATCATGATAATGATAAACACTAGTATCATGATAATGATAAACACTAGTATCATGATAATGATAAACACTAGTATCATGATAATGATAAACACTAGTATCATGATAATGATGCACACTAGTATCATGATAATGATAAACACTAGTATCATGATAATGATAAACACTAGTATCATGATAATGATAAACACTAGTATCATGATAATGATAAACACTAGTATCATGATAATGATAAACACTAGTATCATGATAATGATAAACACTAGTATCCTGATAATGATAAACACTAGTATCATGATAATGATAAACACTAGTATCATGATAATGATAAACACTAGTATCATGATAATGATAAACACTAGTATCATGATAATGATAAACACTAGTATCATGATAATGATAAACACTAGTATCATGATAATGATAAACACTAGTATCATGATAATGATATACATTATTATCATGATAATGATAAACACTAGTATCATGATAATGATAAACACTAGTATCATGATAATGATAAACACTAGTATCATGATAATGATAAACACTAGTATCATGATAATGATAAACACTAGTATCATGATAATGATAAACACTAGTATCATGATAATGATAAACACTAGTATCATGATAATGATAAACACTAGTATCATGATAATGATAAACACTAGTATCATGATAATGATAAACACTAGTATCATGATAATGATAAACACTAGTATCATGATAATGATAAACACTAGTATCATGATAATGATAAACACTAGTATCATGATAATGATAAACACTAGTATCATGATAATGATACACACTAGTATCATGATAATGATATACACTAGTATCATGATAATGATATACACTAGTATCATGATAATGATGCACACTAGTATCATGATAATGATAAACACTAGTATCATGATAATGATAAACACTAGTATCATGATAATGATAAACACTAGTATCATGATAATGATAAACACTAGTATCATGATAATGATAAACACTAGTATCATGATAATGATAAACACTAGTATCATGATAATGATAAACACTAGTATCATGATAATGATAAACACTAGTATCATGATAATGATGCACACTAGTATCATGATAATGATAAACACTAGTATCATGATAATGATGCACACTAGTATCATGATAATGATAAACACTAGTATCATGATAATGATATACACTAGTATCATGATAATGATATACACTAGTATCATGATAATGATGCACACTAGTATCATGATAATGATGCACACTAGTATCATGATAATGATGCACACTAGTATCATGATAATGATAAACACTAGTATCATGATAATGATACACACTAGTATCATGATAATGATAAACACTAGTATCATGATAATGATAAACACTAGTATCATGATAATGATAAACACTAGTATCATGATAATGATAAACACTAGTATCATGATAATGATAAACACTAGTATCATGATAATGATAAACACTAGTATCATGATAATGATAAACACTAGTATCATGATAATGATAAACACTAGTATCATGATAATGATAAACACTAGTATCATGATAATGATAAACACAAGTATCATGATAATGATAAACACTAGTATCATGATAATGATAAACACTAGTATCATGATAATGATAAACACTAGTATCATGATAATGATAAACACTAGTATCATGATAATGATAAACACTAGTATCATGATAATGATATACACTAGTATCATGATAATGATAAACACTAGTATCATGATAATGATAAACACTAGTATCATGATAATGATGCACACTAGTATCATGATAATGATAAACACTAGTATCATGATAATGATAAACACTAGTATCATGATAATGATAAACACTAGTATCATGATAATGATAAACACTAGTATCATGATAATGATAAACACTAGTATCATGATAATGATAAACACTAGTATCATGATAATGATAAACACTAGTATCATGATAATGATAAACACTAGTATCATGATAATGATAAACACAAGTATCATGATAATGATAAACACTAGTATCATGATAATGATAAACACTAGTATCATGATAATGATAAACACTAGTATCATGATAATGATAAACACTAGTATCATGATAATGATATACACTAGTATCATGATAATGATAAACACTAGTATCATGATAATGATAAACACTAGTATCATGATAATGATGCACACTAGTATCATGATAATGATACACACTAGTATCATGATAATGATAAACACTAGTATCATGATAATGATAAACACTAGTATCATGATAATGATAAACACTAGTATCATGATAATGATAAACACTAGTATCATGATAATGATAAACACTAGTATCATGATAATGATAAACACTAGTATCATGATAATGATGCACACTAGTATCATGATAATGATGCACACTAGTATCATGATAATGATGCACACTAGTATCATGATAATGATAAACACTAGTATCATGATAATGATAAACACTAGTATCATGATAATGATAAACACTAGTATCATGATAATGATAAACACTAGTATCATGATAATGATAAACACTAGTATCATGATAATGATAAACACTAGTATCATGATAATGATACACACTAGTATCATGATAATGATACACACTAGTATCATGATAATGATAAACACTAGTATCATGATAATGATAAACACTAGTATCATGATAATGATAAACACTAGTATCATGATAATGATAAACACTAGTATCATGATAATGATAAACACTAGTATCATGATAATGATAAACACTAGTATCATGATAATGATGCACACTAGTATCATGATAATGATGCACACTAGTATCATGATAATGATGCACACTAGTATCATGATAATGATAAACACTAGTATCATGATAATGATAAACACTAGTATCATGATAATGATAAACACTAGTATCATGATAATGATAAACACTAGTATCATGATAATGATAAACACTAGTATCATGATAATGATAAACACTAGTATCATGATAATGATAAACACTAGTATCATGATAATGATAAACACTAGTATCATGATAATGATAAACACTAGTATCATGATAATGATAAACACTAGTATCATGATAATGATAAACACTAGTATCATGATAATGATAAACACTAGTATCATGATAATAATAAACACTAGTATCATGATAATGATAAACACTAGTATCATGATAATGATAAACACTAGTATCATGATAATGATAAACACTAGTATCATGATAATGATAAACACTAGTATCATGATAATGATAAACACTAGTATCATGATAATGATGCACACTAGTATCATGATAATGATAAACACTAGTATCATGATAATGATAAACATTAGTATCATGATAATGATAAACACTAGTATCATGATAATGATAAACACTAGTATCATGATAATGATAAACACTAGTATCATGATAATGATAAACACTAGTATCATGATAATGATAAACACTAGTATCATGATAATGATAAACACTAGTATCATGATAATGATAAACACTAGTATCATGATAATGATAAACACAAGTATCATGATAATGATAAACACTAGTATCATGATAATGATAAACACTAGTATCATGATAATGATAAACACTAGTATCATGATAATGATAAATACTAGTATCATGATAATGATAAACACTAGTATCATGATAATGATAAACACTAGTATCATGATAATGATAAACACTAGTATCATGATAATGATATACACTAGTATCATGATAATGATAAACACTAGTATCATGATAATGATAAACACTAGTATCATGATAATGATAAACACTAGTATCATGATAATGATAAACACTAGTATCATGATAATGATAAACACTAGTATCATGATAATGATAAACACTAGTATCATGATAATGATAAACACTAGTATCATGATAATGATAAACACTAGTATCATGATAATGATAAACACTAGTATCATGATAATGATAAACACTAGTATCATGATAATGATAAACACTAGTATCATGATAATGATAAACACTAGTATCATGATAATGATATACACTAGTATCATGATAATGATAAACACTAGTATCATGATAATGATAAACACTAGTATCATGATAATGATAAACACTAGTATCATGATAATGATAAACACTAGTATCATGATAATGATAAACACTAGTATCATGATAATGATAAAAACTAGTATCATGATAATGATAAACACTAGTATCATGATAATGATAAACACTAGTATCATGATAATGATAAACACTAGTATCATGATAATGATAAACACTAGTATCATGATAATGATAAACACTAGTATCATGATAATGATAAACACTAGTATCATGATAATGATAAACACAAGTATCATGATAATGATAAACACTAGTATCATGATAATGATAAACACTAGTATCATGATAATGATAAACACTAGTATCATGATAATGATAAACACTAGTATCATGATAATGATAAACACTAGTATCATGATAATGATATACACTAGTATCATGATAATGATAAACACTAGTATCATGATAATGATAAACACTAGTATCATGATAATGATAAACACTAGTATCATGATAATGATAAACACTAGTATCATGATAATGATAAACACTAGTATCATGATAATGATGAACACTAGTATCATGATAATGATAAACACTAGTATCATGATAATGATAAACACTAGTATCATGATAATGATAAACACTAGTATCATGATAATGATAAACACTAGTATCATGATAATGATGCACACTAGTATCATGATAATGATGCACACTAGTATCATGATAATGATGCACACTAGTATCATGATAATGATGCACACTAGTATCATGATAATGATAAACACTAGTATCATGATAATGATAAACACTAGTATCATGATAATGATAAACACTAGTATCATGATAATGATAAACACTAGTATCATGATAATGATAAACACTAGTATCATGATAATGATAAACACTAGTATCATGATAATGATAAACACTAGTATCATGATAATGATAAACACTAGTATCATGATAATGATAAACACTAGTATCATGATAATGATAAACACTAGTATCATGATAATGATAAACACTAGTATCATGATAATGATAAACACTAGTATCATGATAATGATAAACACTAGTATCATGATAATGATAAACACTAGTATCATGATAATGATAAACACTAGTATCATGATAATGATAAACACTAGTATCATGATAATGATAAACACTAGTATCATGATAATGATAAACACTAGTATCATGATAATGATAAACACTAGTATCATGATAATGATAAACACTAGTATCATGATAATGATAAACACTAGTATCATGATAATGATAAACACTAGTATCATGATAATGATAAACACTAGTATCATGATAATGATAAACACTAGTATCATGATAATGATATACACTAGTATCATGATAATGATGCACACTAGTATCATGATAATGATGCACACTAGTATCATGATAATGATAAACACTAGTATCATGATAATGATATACACTAGTATCATGATAATGATGCACACTAGTATCATGATAATGATAAACACTAGTATCATGATAATGATGCACACTAGTATCATGATAATGATGCACACTAGTATCATGATAATGATGCACACTAGTATCATGATAATGATAAACACTAGTATCATGATAATGATAAACACTAGTATCATGATAATGATAAACACTAGTATCATGATAATGATAAACACTAGTATCATGATAATGATAAACACTAGTATCATGATAATGATAAACACTAGTATCATGATAATGATAAACACTAGTATCATGATAATGATAAACACTAGTATCATGATAATGATAAACACTAGTATCATGATAATGATAAACACTAGTATCATGATAATGATAAACACTAGTATCATGATAATGATAAACACTAGTATCATGATAATGATAAACACTAGTATCATGATAATGATATACACTAGTATCATGATAATGATAAACACTAGTATCATGATAATGATAAACACTAGTATCATGATAATGATGCACACTAGTATCATGATAATGATAAACACTAGTATCATGATAATGATGCACACTAGTATCATGATAATGATAAACACTAGTATCATGATAATGATAAACACTAGTATCATGATAATGATAAACATTAGTATCATGATAATGATAAACACTAGTATAATGATAATGATAAACACTAGTATCATGATAATGATAAACACTAGTATCATGATAATGATACACACTAGTATCATGATAATGATAAACACTAGTATCATGATAATGATAAACACTAGTATCATGATAATGATAAACACTACTATCATGATAATGATAAACACTAGTATCATGATAATGATAAACACTAGTATCATGATAATGATAAACACTAGTATCATGATAATGATAAACACTAGTATCATGATAATGATAAACACTAGTATCATGATAATGATAAACACTAGTATCATGATAATGATAAACACTAGTATCATGATAATGATAAACACAAGTATCATGATAATGATAAACACTAGTATCATGATAATGATAAACACTAGTATCATGATAATGATAAACACTAGTATCATGATAATGATAAACACTAGTATCATGATAATGATAAACACTAGTATCATGATAATAATAAACACTAGTATCATGATAATGATAAACACTAGTATCATGATAATGATGCACACTAGTATCATGATAATGATGCACACTAGTATCATGATAATGATAAACACTAGTATCATGATAATGATAAACACTAGTATCATGATAATGATGCACACTAGTATCATGATAATGATGCACACTAGTATCATGATAATGATGCACACTAGTATCATGATAATGATAAACACTAGTATCATGATAATGATAAACACTAGTATCATGATAATGATAAACACTAGTATCATGATAATGATAAACACTAGTATCATGATAATGATAAACACTAGTATCATGATAATGATAAACACTAGTATCATGATAATGATAAACACAAGTATCATGATAATGATAAACACTAGTATCATGATAATGATAAACACTAGTATCATGATAATGATAAACACTAGTATCATGATAATGATAAACACTAGTATCATGATAATGATAAACACTAGTATCATGATAATGATAAACACTAGTATCATGATAATGATAAACACTAGTATCATGATAATGATAAACACTAGTATCATGATAATGATAAACACAAGTATCATGATAATGATAAACACTAGTATCATGATAATGATAAACACTAGTATCATGATAATGATAAACACTAGTATCATGATAATGATAAACACTAGTATCATGATAATGATATACACTAGTATCATGATAATGATATACACTAGTATCATGATAATGATAAACACTAGTATCATGATAATGATAAACACTAGTATCATGATAATGATAAACACTAGTATCATGATAATGATAAACACTAGTATCATGATAATGATAAACACTAGTATCATGATAATGATAAACACTAGTATCATGATAATGATAAACACTAGTATCATGATAATGATAAACACAAGTATCATGATAATGATAAACACTAGTATCATGATAATGATAAACACTAGTATCATGATAATGATAAACACTAGTATCATGATAATGATAAACACTAGTATCATGATAATGATAAACACTAGTATCATGATAATGATAAACACTAGTATCATGATAATGATAAACACTAGTATCATGATAATGATAAACACTAGTATCATGATAATGATAAACACTAGTATCATGATAATGATAAACACTAGTATCATGATAATGATAAACACTAGTATCATGATAATGATAAACACTAGTATCATGATAATGATAAACACTAGTATCATGATAATGATAAACACTAGTATCATGATAATGATAAACACTAGTATCATGATAATGATAAACACTAGTATCATGATAATGATAAACACTAGTATCATGATAATGATAAACACTAGTATCATGATAATGATAAACACTAGTATCATGATAATGATAAACACTAGTATCATGATAATGATACACACTAGTATCATGATAATGATAAACACTAGTATCATGATAATGATAAACACTAGTATCATGATAATGATAAACACTAGTATCATGATAATGATAAACACTAGTATCATGATAATGATAAACACTAGTATCATGATAATGATAAACACTAGTATCATGATAATGATATACACTAGTATCATGATAATGATGCACACTAGTATCATGATAATGATAAACACTAGTATCATGATAATGATGCACAATAGTATCATGATAATGATAAACACTAGTATCATGATAATGATATACACTAGTATCATGATAATGATGCACACTAGTATCATGATAATGATAAACACTAGTATCATGATAATGATACACACTAGTATCATGATAATGATAAACACTAGTATCATGATAATGATAAACACTAGTATCATGATAATGATAAACACTAGTATCATGATAATGATAAACACTAGTATCATGATAATGATAAACACTAGTATCATGATTATGATAAACACTAGTATCATGATAATGATAAACACAAGTATCATGATAATGATAAACACTAGTATCATGATAATGATAAACACTAGTATCATGATAATGATAAACACTAGTATCATGACAATGATAAACACTAGTATCATGATAATGATGCACACTAGTATCATGATAATGATACACACTAGTATCATGATAATGATAAACACTAGTATCATGATAATGATAAACACTAGTATCATGATAATGATAAACACTAGTATCATGATAATGATAAACACTAGTATCATGATAATGATAAACACTAGTATCATGATAATGATAAACACTAGTATCATGATAATGATAAACACTAGTATCATGATAATGATAAACACTAGTATCATGATAATGATAAACACTAGTATCATGATAATGATAAACACTAGTATCATGATAATGATAAACACAAGTATCATGATAATGATAAACACTAGTATCATGATAATGATAAACACTAGTATCATGATAATGATAAACACTAGTATCATGATAATGATAAACACTAGTATCATGATAATGATATACACTAGTATCATGATAATGATAAACACTAGTATCATGATAATGATAAACACTAGTATCATGATAATAATAAACACTAGTATCATGATAATGATAAACACTAGTATCATGATAATGATGCACACTAGTATCATGATAATGATGCACACTAGTATCATGATAATGATAAACACTAGTATCATGATAATGATAAACACTAGTATCATGATAATGATGCACACTAGTATCATGATAATGATGCACACTAGTATCATGATAATGATGCACACTAGTATCATGATAATGATAAACACTAGTATCATGATAATGATAAACACTAGTATCATGATAATGATAAACACTAGTATCATGATAATGATGAACACTAGTATCATGATAATGATAAACACTAGTATCATGATAATGATAAACACTAGTATCATGATAATGATAAACACTAGTATCATGATAATGATAAACACTAGTATCATGATAATGATAAACACAAGTATCATGATAATGATAAACACTAGTATCATGATAATGATAAACACAAGTATCATGATAATGATAAACACTAGTATCATGATAATGATAAACACTAGTATCATGATAATGATAAACACTAGTATCATGATAATGATAAACACTAGTATCATGATAATGATATACACTAGTATCATGATAATGATAAACACTAGTATCATGATAATGATAAACACTAGTATCATGATAATGATAAACACTAGTATCATGATAATGATAAACACTAGTATCATGATAATGATAAACACTAGTATCATGATAATGATAAACACTAGTATCATGATAATGATAAACACTAGTATCATGATAATGATAAACACTAGTATCATGATAATGATAAACACAAGTATCATGATAATGATAAACACTAGTATCATGATAATGATAAACACTAGTATCATGATAATGATAAACACTAGTATCATGATAATGATAAACACTAGTATCATGATAATGATATACACTAGTATCATGATAATGATAAACACTAGTATCATGATAATGATAAACACTAGTATCATGATAATGATAAACACTAGTATCATGATAATGATAAACACTAGTATCATGATAATGATAAACACTAGTATCATGATAATGATAAACACTAGTATCATGATAATGATAAACACTAGTATCATGATAATGATAAACACTAGTATCATGATAATGATAAACACTAGTATCATGATAATGATAAACACTAGTATCATGATAATGATAAACACTAGTATCATGATAATGATAAACACTAGTATCATGATAATGATAAACACTAGTATCATGATAATGATAAACACTAGTATCATGATAATGATAAACACTAGTATCATGATAATGATAAACACTAGTATCATGATAATGATAAACACTAGTATCATGATAATGATAAACACTAGTATCATGATAATGATAAACACTAGTATCATGATAATGATACACACTAGTATCATGATAATGATATACACTAGTATCATGATAATGATGCACACTAGTATCATGATAATGATAAACACTAGTATCATGATAATGATAAACACTAGTATCATGATAATGATAAACACTAGTATCATGATAATGATAAACACTAGTATCATGATAATGATAAACACTAGTATCATGATAATGATAAACACTAGTATCATGATAATGATATACACTAGTATCATGATAATGATGCACACTAGTATCATGATAATGATGCACACTAGTATCATGATAATGATGCACACTAGTATCATGATAATGATGCACACTAGTATCATGATAATGATGCACACTAGTATCATGATAATGATGCACACTAGTATCATGATAATGATATACACTAGTATCATGATAATGATGCACACTAGTATCATGATAATGATAAACACTAGTATCATGATAATGATACACACTAGTATCATGATAATGATAAACACTAGTATCATGATAATGATAAACACTAGTATCATGATAATGATAAACACTAGTATCATGATAATGATAAACACTAGTATCATGATAATGATAAACACTAGTATCATGATAATGATAAACACTAGTATCATGATAATGATAAACACAAGTATCATGATAATGATAAACACTAGTATCATGATAATGATAAACACTAGTATCATGATAATGATAAACACTAGTATCATGATAATGATAAACACTAGTATCATGATAATGATATACACTAGTATCATGATAATGATAAACACTAGTATCATGATAATGATAAACACTAGTATCATGATAATGATGCACACTAGTATCATGATAATGATGCACACTAGTATCATGATAATGATGCACACTAGTATCATGATAATGATAAACACTAGTATCATGATAATGATAAACACTAGTATCATGATAATGATAAACATTAGTATCATGATAATGATAAACACTAGTATCATGATAATGATAAACACTAGTATCATGATAATGATAAACACTAGTATCATGATAATGATAAACACTAGTATCATGATAATGATAAACACTAGTGTCATGATAATGATAAACACTAGTATCATGATAATGATAAACACTAGTATCATGATAATGATAAACACTAGTATCATGATAATGATAAACACTAGTATCATGATAATGATAAACACAAGTATCATGATAATGATAAACACTAGTATCATGATAATGATAAACACTAGTATCATGATAATGATAAACACTAGTATCATGATAATGATAAACACTAGTATCATGATAATGATATACACTAGTATCATGATAATGATAAACACTAGTATCATGATAATGATAAACACTAGTATCATGATAATGATAAACACTAGTATCATGATAATGATAAACACTAGTATCATGATAATGATAAACACTAGTATCATGATAATGATAAACACTAGTATCATGATAATGATAAACACAAGTATCATGATAATGATAAACACTAGTATCATGATAATGATAAACACTAGTATCATGATAATGATAAACACTAGTATCATGATAATGATAAACACTAGTGTCATGATAATGATAAACACTAGTGTCATGATAATGATAAACACAAGTATCATGATAATGATAAACACTAGTATCATGATAATGATAAACACTAGTATCATGATAATGATAAACACTAGTATCATGATAATGATAAACACTAGTATCATGATAATGATAAACACAAGTATCATGATAATGATAAACACTAGTATCATGATAATGATAAACACTAGTATCATGATAATGATAAACACTAGTATCATGATAATGATAAACACTAGTATCATGATAATGATAAACACTAGTGTCATGATAATGATAAACACAAGTATCATGATAATGATAAACACTAGTATCATGATAATGATAAACACTAGTATCATGATTATGATAAACACTAGTATCATGATAATGATAAACACAAGTATCATGATAATGATAAACACTAGTATCATGATAATGATAAACACTAGTATCATGATAATGATAAACACTAGTATCATGATAATGATAAACACTAGTATCATGATAATGATAAACACTAGTATCATGATAATGATAAACACTAGTATCATGATAATGATAAACACTAGTATCATGATAATGATAAACACTAGTATCATGATAATGATAAACACTAGTATCATGATTATGATAAACACTAGTATCATGATAATGATAAACACAAGTATCATGATAATGATAAACACTAGTATCATGATAATGATAAACACTAGTATCATGATAATGATAAACACTAGTATCATGATAATGATAAACACTAGTATCATGATAATGATATACACTAGTATCATGATAATGATAAACACTAGTATCATGATAATGATAAACACTAGTATCATGATAATGATAAACACTAGTATCATGATAATGATAAACACTAGTATCATGATAATGATAAACACTAGTATCATGATAATGATAAACACTAGTATCATGATAATGATAAACACTAGTATCATGATAATGATAAACACTAGTATCATGATAATGATAAACACTAGTATCATGATAATGATAAACACTAGTATCATGATAATGATGCACACTAGTATCATGATTAAACTTAGTGAGAAACTAGGTAGGTAGGTGGGAATTGATAAATAATAATAGATAGCTATTTTAAAAATATTCAATTTAAATGTTCTATTGCTTGTCATTATAAAAAAAAAAGTTACGAAATCAATAGAATATTGAATAATATTTGTTTATACTAACTTTAAAAGGCATGCATGTTTTCATATTGGTTATAGTTCATTCCAATCCTATTTCTACCATGTCCAGGATGGCTGAGAGGTTAGCGCCGCAGACTTGAGATTGGAGATCGTAAGTTCGAGTCCTGAATGTACCACTTCATTTCTATGTTCATTTATTCCCATTTAATTTGTGTATAACAACATTTAACTTCAAACTAATTTATATACAGCCAAATTTACATAAACACTATATGCAATAAAATATGAAATAGTAATTAAAACAGCACAATCTATTTTTTCAATTAAAATATCAAGATGATTTTGTTACTACAAAAAATTATTTGTGTTGCTTCAAATATACTTTTTGTTGACATAACAAAAGACATTTTTTGAAGTAACAGTATTGTAATGTTACTATAACTAATAAGCTCTAGTTACTGTACCCTTGAAAATTCTAGTGTAACTATAACAAAAAAACCTTAACAAAAATATATATTTACTGTAACAAAATTATTTTGATGGCTCATAGCTGACTAACTTATTTTGTTGATACAACCAAAAACCTACTTTTTTTGTTGTATCAACAAAACCCTTCTCTGTGTGTACAAGGAAATCGAGTAATAGAACTAACACTCTCACAGACAAA
Source organism: Caprella mutica (assembly GCA_947561585.1). Classification (NCBI taxonomy): domain Eukaryota; kingdom Metazoa; phylum Arthropoda; class Malacostraca; order Amphipoda; family Caprellidae; genus Caprella; species Caprella mutica. The sequence goes on from CANNZV010000532.1 coordinate 19,137, forward strand.
ACTAAGTTCACAAATCAGACGAGGGTCCTGTATACTGAATAGGTTCAAAAGTTGAGGAGCTGTGCACGTCTCTATACAGTACAACTCAGGAGTTATGAAGGACCTGAGTTATGAAGCACTCGAGTAATGAAGGACCTGAGTTATGAAATGCACCAGAGTTGTGAAGTATTTTCTATGTTTAAATTATAGAAAACGATACACGGCATGAATTTCGTCCTAGTTATCCCTCAAAAAGTGTAGTTTTCTCCGAGACTTTAATCATAGAAAACTATCAGTGCCCCTGAGTTATGAAGTGGCTCTGAGTTATGAAGTAACCAATACTTCCTAACTCAGGAGTTTCACTGTAGTTTGAAGTCAGGATGGTGGGAGAGAGTTAAACTATAGAGAGTTTACTTCACTATAGAGGATTCAAAAGATGAATAGAAAACTGCCCTTTTCAGGGCACACTATACTAAATATTATCTGTTTTGTTTCAATTAATACATTATACAGGGTATTTCATTTCTCAGAACTCTTAGGATGGTTCACCACACATGACTTCACTATAGAGGATTTGCACTGGTAGAACTCCTCTATAGTGAAATATAACTAATTTGCAATATGGAGATTCATAGAAAACGTATAGTCATTTGTGGCAGACTAAACTAAATATGTTCACTACAAAGTATATTCACTATACAGGAATCTACTAATGAGGTTGGTTCACTATAGAGGAGTTCACTATAGAGGAGCTCTACTCTACTGAGTCTATAATGCCACAGAAAATTCTAGCATCAAATGTTGTTGAAGTTTGATAAGAATGTGAAAGTCAACACATGTTACAAGATGAAACCATTACTTTCTTAACATTTTCTTCTTTGAAACCTAATAGCCTATCTGAGAGAAAATTTTCCACTAGAAAGAATGATATCTGTACTTCTGTGGAAGTAACGGGGGCATAGCAAAGCAAGAAACACCTTCGGGCGTCAATTCAGGAAAGTTTCCTTCACTTACGCCTTGCAAAACATATCTAGCACACTGACTGAAAAATAATTTTAATAATAATATGACAGTTTAAGTCATAGGTGTGGTGTTAATTTATAGATTCAATTATACTGTTTGTAATTCTTGAATTAGCAATTACGCTAATTCAAGCTTTAGATAATCAGGATTTTTTTACCGGTAGGCCAATTGCCAACTATAGCTGGCTAGTGGCTGGCTGCTTATGTATTTTTAATACTGGGTAGGTATACGGTACCAGACTCTAAACAGGGGTTCATTTTAGCATAAAGAATTTTTATAGATCTATAATATATCTTTCCATAGATGATAGGGCATAGAGCCATAGATCATAAGTATTAAAGTATAAATGAAATGCTCAAAATTTCATGTTATGACTTATGATGTTACCATTTTCTAAATTTTAAGTAGATATGCCATGTTTCATTGCATTTGCATGTCAATTAAAGTCAATTAATTAACTTGCATTGGTGAAACCCAGTTTGAAAAGTATGACAGGATCTGTGGATTAATCCTGTGGCCATAGGCTATATAATTCCTATGCTCCCATGTTATTTGCTGCATCCAAATCCACATTTCTGAACAAAAAAAAATCTGGCTCTGAGGAGACATTCTTTCAGACTTGCTTGCAACCAGTCAATGTTTCAAAGTGTGGCAGGAAAGTCGCCAGTTTGATGAAAAATACTCAAAATTGGCTATGAGCAGAATTATTGTGAAAGTTTAGTTCAAAATTGGTGAGCCTATGAAATATGGGAAGTCACCACTGCCGTGAGAAAATGAATTGGTATCCACGCTTGATAAACCCAGGTCACCATGTGTGATATAATTAAAGTAATATTTGGTTACCTAATGATCGGTATTTGCCTGTATATTTATGAACTAGATTCTAGAATATCTCTTGTACAATTTTAATTGTCCAAAATGCAGGCAATAGCTTTCTTGAGTAATGCTTTATTTATTATTGTTACAAAATATTATAATGACATAAATTACTTTCCATTAATTAATAAAAGTTAATTTGCAATATGAAACAAACAATTGTTCATCATTGGAATATTTAAATTAATACCTCCTAATTTGATGTTGTTATACCTGGGTAAATTACTAGTCTAAATTAACTTTCAATATTTTATTATTTTTCAGGCCACACAGAGACAATGGAGATGCATCAGCAACTAGCTATTCTTCCCCAGTAGCAGTGACCTGTCCTGGTTAAAAGGCAACAGCGTTGACTCTACATTTGCTTCCCAGACTGTAAAGGAGGGGCCAGGAACTAAGAGGTCCTTTTTAAGAAGCTTTCAATGATGTAGACAACACACAGGTGAGTAATATAATCTTGTGGCTTGAACTTGAAGTAGTTAACAACCAATATTCATACTAGCTGCAGCACCAGGAATCTTTTAGAAATATCATATCATAAGTTTTCTCTTCCTGTGAAATATTAAGGCTCATTATAATTTCATTTCTTCATGTTTCACTTCATTTCCTCTTTACTACCATTTTCTCTCAAAACTCTTAGTGATGTCGTTTCATCTAATTATTTTATGGACAAACTCTTTAATTTGAATTAATCAGATGATCTGTAAATACATCTGTATACCACCTACCTCTTGTTCAAACTAGTTATGTATAGCTACAATTCCAATTATTAATTTTTGTAAATCTATTTCAGAATATGAAGGCAGAAGATAGCAAGGCTATCTTTTCTAAGAAGAGGCAAGATGACTCAACTAGTTGGGAATGAGGGTACAATTAGCAATGCCATATTTGATATTGGATTCAGAATTTGTTAAATATTCTAATTTCTAAATATTTTAATAGCAAGTTATTGAAGAAATTATATACTAACATTTCCTAATCTTTTTCAAGTGAAATAGAAGCACAATCTCGGTTCATAGAAAAACTTTGATAATGAAATAACTTTGGTCATATTAGAATATTTAAATGAAATGTATCTATATTTATTATGTATAATTTGCACTTCCTTTTTTCTTCCCTGAAATTCCCTGCATTTTCTATCTTTTTTTATCATCCCACTTTATGTGAACAGATAGATGTGAAATTAGCGTTCTAGAATTAATTTGTTTATTAAATTTTAATATACTTAATCAAGAAGTGAATAAGACTGTTTATACCAGCTCTAGTATTATATTCTTCGTAGTAAAATTTGGACATGGCTCCGCTATGAAACGGACATGGGTTATTGTTGCTGCACAAGCTTTATTGCTATTAATAAATCCAATTTAATCTGCATCAGTCACCGTAATAGTTTTTAAAACAAAATTTATTCTGATTTAAGCCTTCCCTACTTATTATTTTTGTGATATTATTTGAATTTATAATTGAAATTGTAGTAATTCATATTTACTACAATTCTATAATGTTTATTAATTTATTCTTGAAGGCCTAAGAGATAGGATTCAAAAGTTTAGCATCAACTTTCGTCCTGTTGTTAGAGCTAAAGCCTAGTGTCCACTTTAGAGCTGAGAGTGAAATAAACTCTCGAGAGTCAACTAAAGTCGACTAAAAATATGTGGATACACCCCTGAGAGTTCTCGCGACAGTTGTTTCACTCTCACCTCTCAAGTGGACACTAGGCTTAGTACATACATGAGGAAAAGTGTGAAATAAATTGAGTTTAATTTGACCAAAATAATAAAATGATTCATTCCGCATTAGAACTCATTTACATTTGAATTTGAATATAATTTTTTGGTGAATGAAATCAGCATAGTTAAATTTTTTTTTATAGATAATATTTTTCCATTAAAAACAAGAAAGATAAAATCTTTAGAGAAGAGGAAAATATATATAAATTATATGAAATAGAATATGATATAATATAAAATTATATATAAAACCATATGCCTATTCTTCTGTCCCGTGTGTTTTTCTTGTCCCGTTTGTCCTCTTTTTCCATGTGTCATGTTGCCCCAAGTGTCCTCCTGTCGTTCCAAGTGTCCTCTTGTCCCAAGCCCAAGTGTCCTCATGTAACCAAGTGTTCTCTTGTCCCAAGTGTCCTCTCTTGTCCCATCCCAAGTGTCTTCTAGCCCCATATCTACTCTAGTCCTAATTAGTGTCCTCATTTCCCATGTGTCCTCTTGTCTCAAGTGTACCCTTGTCCCGTCCCAAGTGTCATCTTGTCCCAAGTGTCATCTTGCCCCAAGTGTCATCTTGTCCCAAGTGTCATCTTGTCCCAAGTGTCATCTTGTCCCAAGTGTCATCTTGTCCCAAGTGTCATCTTGTCCCAAGTGTCATCTTGTCCCAAGTGTCATCTTGTCCCAACTTCAACGCAGTTTTAATTACCTCTTGAAAAATATGGATATTCCGTTGAGTATAATTCTTTTCCATCAAGTTGTATTTTGTAAATAAAATTTTACTTCAATTAATACAATTCAATCATAGCTATCTTAAATAATTTCATCTGCTTTTCAATTCTATATATGGAACAACAAATTAAGGTAGAAATTTCATATTCATTATATACTCTTCACGTTATTATCTTTTATCATATTTATTTTTGTTATTATCTTTTATCATTAGACCTGAGTTGAACTGCCAATTCATATCGCACTGCCCCTCCCCGTGTAAATTATGCACTTACATTGGCTATTGCCGAAATCTGGACATTAGAACCATTTTTTGGACAAATCCACCAGAAAATTGAACAAATTGAAACTATTTTGACTGATTTGGACATAATAACCAAAACCACTGGACAAAATGACCAATCCTCACTATTAATTATTATTATTATTATATACAAATCATGGTAACAAGATCTACTAGCTGTAATATATTGCAAGTAAGTTTCTCTGGTAATCCATGGTTTTAGTTATCATTGTCAATTAGTGTAAATAGATCTAATATCATTTTCGATCAATTTTTTTCGGTCAATTCTCCATTCGATCAATTGTTCGATCAATTTTCCATTCGATCAATTTTCCATTAGATCAATTTTCCTTTCGATCAATTTTACATTCGATCAATTTTACATTCGATCAATTTTCCATTCGATCAATTTTCCATTCGATCAATTTTCCATTCGATCAATTTTCCATTCGATCAATTTTCCATTCGATCAATTTTCCATTCGATCAATTTTCCATTCGATCAATTTTCCATTCGATCAATTTTCCATTCGATCAATTTTCCATTCGATCAATTTTCCTTTCGATCAATTTTCCGGATCCCATTTGTATCACCTCTGATTTAAAGTCTCCTAACCTCACCAACAACATTACATTGATCTCTTAAGTTATTGTAAACATTTAATGTTAAATTAGAAAATAATCAAATAGGAACTAAAATCACGCTGTCTCCTCATGCTGATAGGCACGAAGCTGTAAATCTTAGGCTAAAATCGAGGAATCATATACTATGCTCATAGCCCAACATTTTAAGGTAAAATCATTAATTGTTAGTTAAAAATAAATCTATTGAAATCAAACCAATATGTTTAATTAACGTAACTAAATCTAATTACAAAAATCTAACAATGCCTGAAGGTATTTTAGTTATTATGTAAATAAAATAAAAAAATATTCCTCTATATGTAAATTTATGTAAAAATATAATGTAAATATATAATGTAAATACTATATGTAAAAATATTCCTCTATAATCCCATAACAGTATTATTATTATATAATCCCATATATATAATCCCATTCTTTCCATGAAAGACAACAGTACATTGAATCACATAAATGAATGAATATAGTTATTATATATAGTAATACTAATTGGATTAAATACACTAATATATAATCCCATAACAGATAGTATTGTGTACTGGATAGTATTGTGTACTGGATAGTATTGTGTACTGGATAGTATTGTGTACTGGATAGTATTGTGTACTGGATAGTATTGTGTACTGGATAGTATTGAGTACTGGATAGTATTGTGTACTGGATAGTATTGTGTACTGGATAGTATTGTGTACTGGATAGTATTGTGTACTGGATAGTATTGAGTACTGGATAGTATTGTGTACTGGATAGTATTGTGTACTGGATAGTATTGTGTACTGGATAGTATTGTGTACTGGATAGTATTGTGTTCTGGATAGTATTGTGTACTGGATAGTATTGTGTACTGGATAGTATTGTGTTCTGGATAGTATTGTGTACTGGATAGTATTGTGTACTGGATAGTATTGAATACTGGATAGTATTGAATACTGGATAGTATTGAATACTGGATAGTATTGAATACTGGATAGTATTGTGTACTGGATAGTATTGAGTACTGGATAGTATTGAATACTGGATAGTATTGAATACTGGATAGTATTGAATACTGGATAGTATTGTGTACTGGATTGTATTGAGTACTGGATAGTATTGTGTACTGGATAGTATTGAGTACTCGATAGTATTGAGTACTGGATAGAATTGTGTACTGGATAGTATTGAGTACTGGATAGTATTGTGTACTCGATATTATTGAGTACTGGATAGTATTGTGTACTGGATAGTATTGTGTACTGGATAGTATTGTGTACTCGATAGTATTGAGTACTCGATAGTTTTGAGTACTGGATAGTATTGAGTACTGGATAGTATTGTGTACTCGATAGTATTGAATACTGGATAGTATTGTGTACTGAATAGTATTGAGTACTGAATAGTATTGAGTACTAAATAGTATTGAATACTGGATAGTATTGTGTACTGGATAGTATTGTGTACTGGATAGTATTGAATACTGGATAGTATTGTGTACTGGATAGTATTGTGTACTGGATAGTATTGAGTACTGGATAGTATTGAGTACTCGATAGTATTGAGTACTGGATAGTATTGAGTACTGGATAGTATTGTGTACTCGATAGTATTGAATACTGGATAGTATTGTGTACTGGATAGCATTGTGTACTGGATAGTATTGTGTACTGGATAGTATTGTGTTCTGGATAGTATTGTGTACTGGATAGTATTGTGTACTGGATAGTATTGAATACTGGATAGTATTGAGTACTGGATAGTATTGAGTACTGGATAGTATTGAGTATTGGATAGTATTGAGTACTGGATAGTATTGTGTACTGGATAGTATTGAATACTGGATAGTATTGAATACTGGATAGTATTGAATACTGGATAGTATTGTGTACTGGATAGTATTGAGTACTGGATAGTATTGAGTATTGGATAGTATTGAGTACTGGATAGTATTGTGTACTGGATAGTATTGAATACTGGATAGTATTGAATACTGGATAGTATTGAATACTGGATAGTATTATGTACTGAATAGTATTGAGTACTGAATAGTATTGAGTACTGGATAGTATTGTGTACTGGATAGTATTGTGTACTGAATAGTATTGAGTACTGAATAGTATTGAGTACTGGATAGTATTGTGTACTGGATAGTATTGAATACTGGATAGTATTGAATACTGGATAGTATTGAATACTGGATAGTATTGAATACTGGATAGTATTGAATACTGGATAGTATTGAATACTGGATAGTATATTGAGTACTGGATAGTATTGAGTACTGGATAGTATTGAATACTGGATAGTATTGAATACTGGATAGTATTGAGTACTGGATAGTATTGAATACTGGATAGTATTGAATACTGGATAGTATTGAATACTGGATAGTATTGTGTACTGAATAGTATTGAGTACTGAATAGTATTGAGTACTGAATAGTATTGAATACTGGATAGTATTGAGTACTGGATAGTATTGTGTACTGGATAGTATTGTGTACTGGATAGTATTGAATACTGGATAGTATTGTGTACTGGATAGTATTGTGTACTGGATAGTATTGAGTACTGGATAGTATTGAGTACTGGATAGTATTGAATACTGGATAGTATTGAATACTGGATAGTATTGAGTACTGGATAGTATTGAATACTGGATAGTATTGAATACTGGATAGTATTGAATACTGGATAGTATTGTGAACTGGATTGTATTGAGTACTGGATAGTATTGTGTACTGGATAGTATTGAGTACTCGATAGTATTGAGTACTGGATAGAATTGTGTACTGGATAGTATTGAGTACTGGATAGTATTGTGTACTCGATATTATTGAGTACTGGATAGTATTGTGTACTGGATAGTATTGTGTACTCGATAGTATTGTGTACTCGATAGTATTGAGTACTCGATAGTATTGAGTACTGGATAGTATTGAGTACTGGATAGTATTGTGTACTCGATAGTATTGAATACTGGATAGTATTGTGTACTGAATAGTATTGAGTACTGAATAGTATTGAGTACTGAATAGTATTGAATACTGGATAGTATTGTGTACTGGATAGTATTGTGTACTGGATAGTGTTGAATACTGGATAGTATTGTGTACTGGATAGTATTGTGTACTGGATAGTATTGAGTACTGGATAGTATTGAGTACTCGATAGTATTGAGTACTGGATAGTATTGAGTACTGGATAGTATTGTGTACTCGATAGTATTGAATACTGGATAGTATTGTGTACTTGATAGTATTGAATACTGGATAGTATTGTGTACTGGATAGTATTGTGTACTGGATAGTATTGTGTACTGGATAGTATTGTGTTCTGGATAGTATTGTGTACTGGATAGTATTGAGTACTGGATAGTATTGAATACTGGTTAGTATTGAGTACTGGATAGTATTGTGTACTGGATAGTATTGAGTACTGGATAGTATTGAGTATTGGATAGTATTGAGTACTGGATAGTATTGTGTACTGGATAGTATTGAATACTGGATAGTATTGAATACTGGATAGTATTGAGTACTGGATAGTATTGTGTACTGGATAGTATTGAGTACTGGATAGTATTGAGTATTGGATAGTATTGAGTACTGGATAGTATTGTGTACTGGATAGTATTGATTACTGGATAGTATTGAATACTGGATAGTATTGAATACTGGATAGTATTGTGTACTGTATAGTATTGAGTACTGAATAGTATTGAGTACTGGATAGTATTGTGTACTGGATAGTATTGAATACTGGATAGTATTGAATACTGGATAGTATTGAATACTGGATAGTATTGTGTACTGGATAGTATTGTGTACTGGATAGTATTGAGTACTGGATAGTATTGAGTACTGGATAGTATTGAATACTGGATAGTATTGAATACTGGATAGTATTGAATACTGGATAGTATTGAGTACTGGATAGTATTGAATACTGGATAGTATTGAGTACTGGATAGTATTGAGTACTGGATAGTATTGTGTACTCGATAGTATTGAATACTGGATAGTATTGAGTACTGAATAGTATTGAGTACTGAATAGTATTGAATACTGGATAGTATTGTGTACTGGATAGTATTGTGTACTGGATAGTATTAAATACTGGATAGTATTGTGTACTGGATAGTATTGTGTACTGGATAGTATTGAGTACTGGATAGTATTGAGTACTCGATAGTATTGAGTACTGGATAGTATTGAGTACTGGATAGTATTGTGTACTCGATAGTATTGAATACTGGATAGTATTGTGTACTGGATAGTAGTGTGTACTGGATAGTATTGTGTACTGGATAGTATTATGTTCTGGATAGTATTGTGTACTGGATAGTAATGTGTACTGGATAGTATTGAATACTGGATAGTATTGAGTACTGGATAGTATTGTGTACTGGATAGTATTGAGTACTGGATAGTATTGAGTATTGGATAGTATTGAGTACTGGATAGTATTGTGTACTGGATAGTATTGAATACTGGATAGTATTGAATACTGGATAGTATTGAATACTGGATAGTATTGAATACTGGATAGTATTGTGTACTGGATAGTATTGAGTACTGGGTAGTATTGTGTACTGGATAGTATTGAGTACTGGATAGTATTGTGTACTTAATAGTATTGAGTACTGAATAGTATTGAGTACTGGATAGTATTGTGTACTGGATAGTATTGAATACTGGATAGTATTGAATACTGGATAGTATTGAATACTGGATAGTATTGAATACTGGATAGTATTGTGTACTGGATAGTATTGTGTACTGGATAGTATTGAGTACTGGATAGTATTGAGTACTGGATAGTATTGAATACTGGATAGTATTGAATACTGGATAGTATTGAGTACTGGATAGTATTGAATACTGGATAGTATTGAATACTGGATAGTATTGAATACTGGATAGTATTGTGTACTGGATAGTATTGTGTACTGGATAGTATTGAGTACTGGATAGTATTGAGTACTGGATAGTATTGAATACTGGATAGTATTGAATACTGGATAGTATTGAATACTGGATAGTATTGAATACTGGATAGTATTGTGTACTGGATGGTATTGAGTACTGGGTAGTATTGTGTACTGGATAGTATTGAGTACTGGATAGTATTGAGTACTGAATAGTATTGAGTACTGAATAGTATTGAGTACTGAATAGTATTGAGTACTGAATAGTATTGAATACTGGATAGTATTGAGTACTGGATAGTATTGTGTACTGGATAGTATTGTGTACTGGATAGTATTGAATACTGGATAGTATTGTGTACTGGATAGTATTGTGTACTGGATAGTATTGAGTACTGGATAGTATTGAGTACTGGATAGTATTGAATACTGGATAGTATTGAGTACTGGATAGTATTGAATACTGGATAGTATTGAATACTGGATAGTATTGAATACCGGATAGTATTGAATACTGGATAGTATTGTGTACTGGATTGTATTGAGTACTGGATAGTATTGTGTACTGGATAGTATTGTGTACTCGATAGTATTGTGTACTCGATAGTATTGAGTACTCGATAGTATTGAGTACTGGATAGTATTGAGTACTGGATAGTATTGTGTACTCGATAGTATTGAATACTGGATAGTATTGTGTACTGAATAGTATTGAGTACTGAATAGTATTGAGTACTGAATAGTATTGAATACTGGATAGTATTGTGTACTGGATAGTATTGTGTACTGGATAGTATTGAATACTGGATAGTATTGTGTACTGGATAGTATTGTGTACTGGATAGTATTGAGTACTGTATAGTATTGAGTACTGGATAGTATTGAATACTGGATAGTATTGAATACTGGGTAGTATTGAGTACTGGATAGTATTGAATACTGGATAGTATTGAATACTGGATAGTATTGAATACTAGATAGTATTGTGTACTGGATTGTATTGAGTACTGGATAATATTGTGTACTGGATAGTATTGTGTACTGGATAGTATTGAGTACTCGATAGTATTGAGTACTGGATAGAATTGTGTACTGGATAGTATTGAGTACTGGATAGTATTGTGTACTCGATATTATTGAGTACTGGATAGTATTGTGTACTGGATTGTATTGAGTACTGGATAATATTGTGTACTGGATAGTATTGTGTACTGGATAGTATTGAATACTGGATAGTATTGAATACTAGATAGTATTGTGTACTGGATTGTATTGAGTACTGGATAGTATTGAGTACTGGATAGTATTGAGTACTGGATAGTATTGTGTACTGGATAGTATTGAGTACTGGATAGTATTGAGTACTGGATAGTATTGAGTACTTGATAGTATTGAGTACTGTATAGAATTGTGTACTGGATAGTATTGAGTACTGGATAGTATTGTGTACTCGATATTATTGAGTACTGGATAGTATTGTGTACTGGATAGTATTGTGTACTGGATAGTATTGTGTACTCGATAGTATTGAGTACTCGATAGTATTGAGTACTGGATAGTATTGAGTACTGGATAGTATTGAATACTGGATAGTATTGAATACTGGATAGTATTGAGTACTGGATAGTATTGAATACTGGATAGTATTGAATACTGGATAGTATTGAATACTGGATAGTATTGTGTACTGGATTGTATTGAGTACTGGATAGTATTGTGTACTGGATAGTATTGTGTACTGGATAGTATTGAGTACTCGATAGTATTGAGTACTGGATAGAATTGTGTACTGGATAGTATTGAGTACTGGATAGTATTGTGTACTCGATATTATTGAGTACTGGATAGTATTGTGTACTGGATAGTATTGTGTACTGGATAGTATTGTGTACTCGATGGTATTGAGTACTCGATAGTATTGAGTACTGGATAGTATTGAGTACTGGATAGTATTGTGTACTGGATAGTATTGAGTACTGGATAGTATTGAGTACTGGATAGTATTGTGTACTGGATAGTATTGAGTACTGGATAGTATTGAGTACTGGATAGTATTGAGTACTGGATAGTATTGTGTACTGGATAGTATTGAGTACTGGATAGTATTGAGTACTGGATAGTATTGTGTACTGGATAGTATTGAGTACTGGATAGTATTGTGTACTGGATAGTATTGAGTACTGGATAGTATTGAGTACTGGATAGTATTGTGTACTGGATAGTATTGTGTACTGGATAGTATTGAGTACTCGATAGTATTGAGTACTGGATAGTATTGTGTACTGGATAGTATTGAGTACTGGATAGTATTGTGTACTGGATAGTATTGAGTACTGGATAGTATTGAGTACTGGATAGTATTGAGTACTGGATAGTATTGAGTACTGGATAGTATTGTGTACTGGATAGTATTGAGTACTGGATAGTATTGTGTACTGGATAGTATTGTGTACTCGATAGTATTGTGTACTCGATAGTATTGAGTACTCGATAGTATTGAGTACTGGATAGTATTGAGTACTGGATAGTATTGTGTACTCGATAGTATTGAATACTGGATAGTATTGTGTACTGAATAGTATTGAGTACTGAATAGTATTGAGTACTGAATAGTATTGAATACTGGATAGTATTGTGTACTGGATAGTATTGTGTACTGGATAGTATTGAATACTGGATAGTATTGAATACTGGATAGTATTGTGTATTGGATAGTATTGTGTACTGGATAGTATTGAGTACTGGATAGTATTGAGTACTGGATAGTATTGAATACTGGATAGTATTGAATACTGGGTAGTATTGAGTACTGGATAGTATTGAATACTGGATAGTATTGAATACTGGATAGTATTGAATACTAGATAGTATTGTGTACTGGATTGTATTGAGTACTGGATAATATTGTGTACTGGATAGTATTGTGTACTGGATAGTATTGAGTACTCGATAGTATTGAGTACTGGATAGAATTGTGTACTGGATAGTATTGAGTACTGGATAGTATTGTGTACTCGATATTATTGAGTACTGGATAGTATTGAGTACTGGATAGTATTGTGTACTGGATAGTATTGAGTACTGGATAGTATTGAGTACTGGATAGTATTGTGTACTGGATAGTATTGTGTACTGGATAGTATTGAGTACTCGATAGTATTGAGTACTGGATAGTATTGTGTACTGGATAGTATTGAGTACTCGATAGTATTGAGTACTGGATAGTATTGAGTACTGGATAGTATTGTGTACTCGATAGTATTGAATACTGGATAGTATTGAGTACTGGATAGTATTGAGTACTGGATAGTATTGAGTACTGGATAGTATTGAGTACTGGATAGTATTGTGTACTGGATAGTATTGTGTACTGGATAGTATTGAGTACTCGATAGTATTGAGTACTGGATAGTATTGTGTACTGGATAGTATTGTGTACTGGATAGTATTGTGTACTGGATAGTATTGTGTACTGGATAGTATTCAGTACTGGATAGTATTGAGTACTGGATACTATTGAGTACTGGATAGTATTGAGTACTGGATAGTATTGAGTACTGGATAGTATTGAGTACTGGATAGTATTGTGTACTGGATAGTATTGTGTACTGGATAGTATTGAGTACTCGATAGTATTGAGTACTGGATAGTATTGTGTACTGGATAGTATTGTGTACTGGATACTATTGAGTACTGGATAGTATTGAGTACTGGATAGTATTGAGTACTGGATAGTATTGAGTACTGGATAGTATTGTGTACTGGATAGTATTGTGTACTGGATAGTATTGAGTACTCGATAGTATTGAGTACTGGATAGTATTGAGTACTGGATAGTATTGAGTACTGGATAGTATTGTGTTCTGGATAGTATTGAGTACTGGATAGTATTGTGTTCTGGATAGTATTGAGTACTGGATAGTATTGAGTACTGGATAGTATTGAGTACTCGATAGTATTGAGTACTTACTCGAGTACTTACTATTAGTCCTATTTTAACAGTATTGAGTAGTGGATAGTATATACTGATAAATATAATTAGAATTAAGATTGAATATGTATCGCTACTCGATAGAACTGACGCTACAACCTAGCATTACATATATACTAAGTAGGGTGGCCGGAAATTTTGGTCTCGGAAAATTCGGTCTTGAATTTTCGGTCTCGGAATTATAAATGGCCTCTCAACATAAATAGGAAAAGAAATGTGCAATATTTTACAGATTATTTTACCTCCATAGCTGAAGAACTCGTTCAACAATTGCCTACAATTACCGATAATCATTTTAGAATTGAAACTCCTTATAATTTTAATACCTGTACTTTTAATCCTATAACAGTGCCTGAGGTCAGAAATGTAGTTTTATCCTTCAAAAACAAAAATTGTCCTAAAAATGAAATCAAACCTTCTGTACTATGTGAAGTTGTAAGTACTATTAGTCCTATTTTAACAGATATTTTAAATAATTCTTTTAATACATGCAGCTATCCAAACTGTTTTAAAATAGCTAGAGTCAATCCAATTTTTAAATCGGGAGACAAACATGACGTTTCAAATTTTAGGCCAATTACGACATTATCAATTTTTAATAAGATTTTTGAAAAGATTTTATCTACTAGACTAGGTAACTTCATTTCTTCTAATAATATTTTATCAAACCACCAATACGGATTTAGAGAAGGTATGTCGACAAACTTAGCTATTTTAGAATTTTTATCTTTCGTTTATATGTCTTTTAAATCAAATTATTACTGTATAGCCCTTTTCCTAGATCTTAAGAAGGCATTTGACACCGTAGATAAAGATCTCTTATTAAAGAAATTAGATCACTACGGTGTCAGAGGTAATTTTAACCTACTTTTTGAAAGTTATCTTAGCAATAGACGGCAGCGTGTACATTTTAATGATATCACTTCTGATTTTAAACCAATTGTTACCGGTCTTTTTCAGGGTTCTGTTTTAAGTCCCTTGCTTTTTAATATTTTTATAAACGATTTAACCATTTTAGCTGAGGACATTAATTTTAATTGCACTTTATTCGCAGATGACGCAGTTTTTTACATTAGGGATTCATCTTTCGAAAATATTTTTAACAGAACGCAATCTTTTATTGACAACCTCACAAAGTGGTTAAATTTTAATAAACTTACTCCAAATGTAAATAAAACCAAATTGATGCTTTTTAACGCTAGGGCTCCTAGTGTTTATCCCCTAATACATTTTAATAATAATCCAGTAGAGTTTGTAGAAAATTAATACTTAGGCCTTTTAATAGACAACAAATTAACTTTTAAATCTCACATTATCCAAACCTGTAAGAAAATTAGTCAAACTAAAGGAATAGTTTATTCAGCCAAGCCTTATTTTAACAGAGACTCTTTACTTTTAATTTACTACTCCTTGGCTTATTCTGTTTTTACTCAATGTATTATTTTTTATGGAAAAACTTTTAACGTTCACTTACATCCTTTGAAAATTTTAATTAACGATATTTTAAGAATAATTTTAAATGTTAAGAGAAATGCGAACAATGTGCCTTTAATGTCCACCAATGAAATGTATTTTAAACTAGGTATTTTAAAACTTGAAGATGTATGTAATTATTTTTTATTGTCATTTTTAAGGAAAGCTTTATATGAAGATCCCATAATTTTAGAAAAATATTTTAATGATTTCATACCTGCACATGACCATCAAAACAGAGGATATAGAATAATTTTACCGAGAATTAGATTAGAGCTAGAAAGAAATTTCACTATTTTTAGATCTATCGAAGCTTTTAACAATTTACCTGAATTTTTATGTAACCCTATGTCCAACTACAGTTTTTAAAAAAAATATAGAAAATATTGTCTTAACCGTTATAACCCTAGTCCTGTTTAATATGTTTTTACTTTGTATTTGTTACTTTTAATATTGACTTATGCAGACCGGTAACTTAGGTAGGTTTTATATTTTTAGGTAGATTTATATTTTTGAATTGGTATTCTATTTTTAGGTAGATTGTATATTTTTAGAAATGTATGATATTTTTAGGTAGATTGTATATTCCCAGATTCTACAAGTCATACTAGACTTTTGAAGAATCAAACTGTTTGTATTTTAAAATTGTATTACTTTTATTTTGTATTTTAACGTGAACAGAATTTCAATAATCAATAAATAAATGATGATAAATTGAATAAATGATGATAAATTGAATAAATGATGATAAATTGAATAAATGATGATAAATTGAATAAATGATGATAAATTGAATAAATGATGATAAATTGAATAAATGATGATAAATTGAATAAATGATGATAAATTGAATAAATGATGATAAATTGAATAAATGATGATAAATTGAATAAATGATGATAAATTAAATAAATGATGATAAATTAAATAAATGATAATAAATTGAATAAATGATGATAAATTGAATAAATGATGATAAATTGAATAAATGATGATAAATTGAATAAATGATGATAAATTGAATAAATGATGATAAATTAAATAAATGATAATAAATTGAATTAATGATGATAAATTGAATAAATGATGATAAATTGAATAAATGATGATAAATTAAATAAATGATGATAAATTGAATAAATGATGATAAATTAAATAAATGATGATAAATTTAATAAATGATGATAAATTAAATAAATGATGATAAATTAAATAAATGATGATAAATTTAATAAATGATGATAAATTTAATAAATGATGATAAATTGAATAAATGATGATAAATTGAATAAATGATGATAAATTAAATAAATGATGATAAATTGAATAAATGATGATAAATTAAATAAATGGTGATAAATTGAATAAATGGTGATAAATTGAATAAATGGTGATAAATTGAATAAATGGTGATAAATTGAATAAATGGTGATAAATTGAATAAATGGTGATAAATTGAATAAATGGTGATAAATTGAATAAATGATGATAAATTGAATAAATGATGATAAATTGAATAAATGATGATAAATTGAATAAATGATGATAAATTGAATAAATGATGATAAATTGAATAAATGATGATAAATTGAATAAATGATGATAAATTGAATAAATGATGATAAATTGAATAAATGATGATAAATTAAATAAATGATGATAAATTAAATAAATGATAATAAATTGAATAAATGATGATAAATTGAATAAATGATGATAAATTGAATAAATGATGATAAATTGAATAAATGATGATAAATTGAATAAATGATGATAAATTAAATAAATGATAATAAATTGAATTAATGATGATAAATTGAATAAATGATGATAAATTGAATAAATGATGATAAATTAAATAAATGATGATAAATTGAATAAATGATGATAAATTAAATAAATGATGATAAATTTAATAAATGATGATAAATTAAATAAATGATGATAAATTAAATAAATGATGATAAATTTAATAAATGATGATAAATTTAATAAATGATGATAAATTGAATAAATGATGATAAATTAAATAAATGATGATAAATTAAATAAATGATGATAAATTAAATAAATGATAATAAATTGAATAAATGATGATAAATTGAATAAATGATGATAAATTGAATAAATGATGATAAATTGAATAAATGGTGATAAATTGAATAAATGGTGATAAATTGAATAAATGGTGATAAATTGAATAAATGGTGATAAATTGAGTAAATGGTGATAAATTGAGTAAATGGTGATAAATTGAATAAATGGTGATAAATTGAATAAATGATGATAAATTGAATAAATGGTGATAAATTGAATAAATGATGATAAATTGAATAAATGATGATAAATTGAATAAATGATGATAAATTGAATAAATGATGATAAATTGAATAAATGGTGATAAATTGAATAAATGGTGAAAAATTGAATAAATGGTGATAAATTGAATAAATGGTGATAAATTGAATAATGGTGATAAATTGAATAAATGGTGATAAATTGAATAAATGATGATAAATTGAATAAATGATGATAAATTGAATAAATGATGATAAATTGAATAAATGATGATAAATTGAATAAATGATGATAAATTGAATAAATGGTGATAAATTGAATAAATGATGATAAATTGAATAAATGATGATAAATTGAATAAATGATGATAAATTGAATAAATGATGATAAATTGAATAAATGGTGATAAATTGAATAAATGGTGATAAATTGAATAAATGGTGATAAATTGAATAAATGGTGATAAATTGAATAAATGGTGATAAATTGAATAAATGGTGATAAATTGAATAAATGATGATAAATTGAATAAATGGTGATAAATTGAATAAATGATGATAAATTGAATAAATGATGATAAATTAAATAAATGATGATAAATTGAATAAATGATGATAAATTAAATAAATGGTGATAAATTGAATAAATGGTGATAAATTGAATAAATGGTGATAAATTGAATAAATGGTGATAAATTGAATAAATGGTGATAAATTGAATAAATGGTGATAAATTGAATAAATGGTGATAAATTGAATAAATGGTGATAAATTGAATAAATGGTGATAAATTGAATAAATGGTGATAAATTGAATAAATGGTGATAAATTGAATAAATGGTGATAAATTGAATAAATGATGATAAATTAAATAAATGATGATAAATTAAATAAATGATGATAAATTGAATAAATGATGATAAATTAAATAAATGGTGATAAATTAAATAAATGGTGATAAATTAAATAAATGGTGATAAATTAAATAAATGATGATAAATTAAATAAATGATAACAATGTAAATTGTTCTGTTGCGACTTAGTTAATGAACATCAATGTCACCAAAGCAATTTATTTGAATATTTTAATAATTGTGAATGTTTGGAATGACAGACTCTAACAAGAAACAGAAAAACTATCTACCAAAATATAATAACTTACCTCTCAGCTTCCTTTTCAACATCAGAGTGTGTAGAAGATACTCCAAGACACTCCAGAAAGTTCTCCTCTAGACTATCTTCTGAAAGCTGCTTTGAATTCCAGTCAATGTTACGCTCTCTCATGTTCTTGATGATCTGCTCTACTGCCAGATATTCCTGAATTGTGCTGTGAGTGAAGGCGTACGTCAGAGCCTTGCCTTGTTTCAAAGAGGTCTCTGGGGTTAAGATGCACGTGAATAACTTCTCAAAATCAACATCTCTAGTCAACTCTTTCTCACAATCTCTGACTAAGTTATTGTAGTCATCCTCTCTGAAGAAGTATTCCTTTCTCTTGAAGAGTAAGAGACTGTAGTAACTGAACACAGCCAGAATGTCTTTGGTTCTTAGTTTGGGATTTGCAACATTGCTCTCTCTCAACTTTTCCTCTATTTCATCAGAGAACATCTCTCTTATTGCTTTGTAAGCACTTTGTTCATTGTGCAATTGAGACAAACAGTTTCTGTTGTTCAAGAACAGAGAGATGAATAGTGCTAGAAGAATAGGTGAGAAAAACACTTCCTGTGCAGCTTTATTCAGATTCTCAAAGCTCTTCACCAGTTCTTCAGAATCAACACCATCACCAATCTTATCACCATATCTCCTCAAGAAGCTTAGTTTGTCTCTCAATTCACTGATTTGTTCGATGAGCATTTCATCATAGCTCAAATTTCTCTTTTCCAGATCTCTAATGAAATTATTCCCTGCATCAGCTCTACCGGTAACAATGCATGTAGCGTTATGTTTGCTGCAGAAGGGTATAATTTCATTAATTAATTTTTTGCTGTCATCATTGACTTCATCGTAGCCATCAATTAAGAAGACTTTTCCCTCCACTTCTTTGAATGCGTCATAAATGACGTCTTTGTGAGAACTGATATTAGGGACACTCTCCTTCAGAAAATCAGGAAGATTGTTCTTTCGCTCAGTTCGGCATTCTAGGTAGATAGGCACTTTGAATCTATCTATGCCTTTGTAACTCAACTTACTTCCATTGACTGAATTGTCCAAAATATTTTGATAAACATTTCTCAGTAGGGTGGTCTTTCCTGAGCCTGGACCCCCATTGATGACCACGAATTTATTGGTAACGTGGTTGCATATCTCATTGGAGCTGAAAACAGTTCTTTTCTTTTTGTCTTCAACAGCGACTGATAGATTTACCGACTCAAAGATCTGAGCAGTACCTACTTTTCCCAGACCTCCTGGCAAAGGGACAGAGAATAAATGAGAATATTTCTCCAGCATGAATGGTGCATTATCCTTTTCTACAAATTCTTTAACATGCTTAACTGCACTTTCGTAAGTGCAACCATGCACTAACGCATCAAATTTAGCCTCCAAATGTGCAATTTTTCCATCAATTTCACTCTGGTCTTTGCCGTAGAGTGTGCCAGCAGTTCGGATGCATTTTCTTAGCAGTTCTTGCTTTTCTTTGATTTTGGGGTCTTCTATGGCTTTTGAGTGACTGTGACTCACTTCATTCCTGAAGTTTTTTATCTGTTGAAGCAAATACTCGATGCTATTCGTGTCTTTGAGTTTCTTTTTCGACTCTGGTGTGCAGTTTTGAGCGACTTTATCGTAGCAGAAAATTGGAAGAATTTCGTGCAAAGTAGTTACATCGAAGCTGGTAAAGTCTTTTTCACAGAATTTGCCTCTAAGTCTATTCGACAGTCTTAGGTCTATGCCGGATTTCTTTGCTTCTTCTTCTATCTTCCGGTTTTCCATATGTCGTTTGATTGTCACTCCATCGGGCTTCTCAAAGCCCCATTCTATTATGGTTTGATAGACCAGGGGAAAGATCTCAAATTTGAGAATATCATTCCTCAGTAAATTCAAATGGTCTTGCGAAAGAGTCTGAGGAGGTGAAGCCATTGTGCTCAGGAGTACGACCTGCAGGAGAGAAAATAAGAATGAGTGAATATTGAAAATGACGTGTTAACAGACAGAGAAAGAGTTACTCTAACGAACTCTCAGGTGTTTATAAAATAAAAAGATAGGAACTAAAATACTCTCAACGCCGCGTTAAAAAAAGCTCATTGCAAAAAGTTTAGCTGCAATTGATTTTTCATCATAGTCTTTTTCTAACGCAACATAGCTCAGTCCCCTGCTAAAATACGAGCAGTATTTTAAACGCCAGAACTTTAACAGGATACGAATGTCACATTGTCGTTTTTTTCACTGCTGACATTGCATATACATACAAAGTATTCTGACGAAAATAGGAAATGAAAAGTAATTATTGACAAAGGTTGTAATTTTCTAGCCACGTTACAAGGTTCCCTTGGCAAATGTGATAGAGTTGTAACAGTTAGGTAAATTATGAATTATGGGACAGTTAGAATAATGTGACATTTTAACTCGTTATTTGACGATGATCGAAAATGTGGAACTGTTCGATAATTCAGAACTTACCCTATGATGCAACAGTACTTTTGTCCTGATCATGACCAGAGAAAATGATAACCAGAGAAAATGATGACCAGAGAAAATGATAACCAGAGAAAATGATAACCAGAGAAAATGATAACCAGAGAAAATGATAACTAGAGAAAGTGATAACCAGAGAAAATGATAACCAGAGAAAATGATAACCAAAGAAAATGATAACCAGAGAAAATGATAACCAGAGAAAATGATAACCAGAGAAAATGATAACCAGAGAAAATGATAACCAAAGAAAATGATAACCAGAGAAAATGATAACCAGAGAAAATGATAACCAGAGAAAATGATAACCAGAGAAAATGATAACCAGAGAAAATGATAACCAGAGAAAATGATAACCAGAGAAAATGATAACCAAAGAAAATGATAACCAGAGAAAATGATAACCAGAGAAAATGATAACCAGAGAAAATGATAACCAGAGAAAAAATGATAACCAGAGAAAATGATAACCAGAGAAAATGATAACCAAAGAAAATGTAACAAAAGAAAATGATAACCAGAGAAAATGATAACCAGAGAAAATGATAACCAAAGAAAATGATAACCAGAGAAAATGATAACCAAAGAAAATGATAACCAGAGAAAATGATAACCAGAGAAAATGATAACCAGAGAAAATGATAACCAGAGAAAATGATAACCAAAGAAAATGATAACCAGAGAAAATGATAACCAGAGAAAATGATAACCAAAGGAAATGATAACCAGAGAAAGTGATAACCAGAGAAAATGATAACCAGAGAAAATGATAACCAGAGAAAATGATAACCAGAGAAAATGATAACCAAAGAAAATGATAACCAAAGAAAATGATAACCAGAGAAAATGATAACCAGAGAAAATGATAACCAGAGAAAATGATAACCAAAGAAAATGATAACCAGAGAAAATGATAACCAGAGAAAATGATAACCAGAGAAAATGATAACCAGAGAAAATGATAACCAGAGAAAATGATAACCAAAGAAAATGATAACCAAAGAAAATGATAACCAGAGAAAATGATAACCAGAGAAAATGATAACCAGAGAAAATGATAACCAAAGAAAATGATAACCAGAGAAAATGATAACCAGAGAAAATGATAACCAGAGAAAATGATAACCAGAGAAAATGATAACCAGAGAAAATGATAACCAAAGAAAATGATGACCAAAGAAAATGATAACCAAAGAAAATGATAACAAAGAAAATGATAACCAGAGATAATGATAACCAAAGAAAATGATAACCAGAGAAAATGATAACCAGAGAAAATGATAACCAGAGAAAATGATAACCAAAGAAAATGATGACCAAAGAAAATGATAACCAAAGAAAATGATAACAAAGAAAATGATAACCAGAGAAAATGATAACCAAAGAAAATGATAACCAGAGAAAATGATAACCAGAGAAAATGATAACCAGAGAAAATGATAACCAAAGAAAATGATGACCAAAGAAAATGATAACCAAAGAAAATGATAACAAAGAAAATGATAACCAGAGAAAATGATAACCAAAGAAAATGATGACCAAAGAAAATGATGACCAAAGAAAATGATAACCAAAGAAAATGATAACCAGAGAAAGTTATGACCTAATAATAACCATATAAAAATGATAAGATGACTTTTTTTTAACGCGGCGTTGCAAAAACGCAAGTGTGAACACATGCCAAATAGCTTTCCAGGGTGTCGTTTAATTACCAGTTTTGCCAGCTACCAATAACACTCGTCAGATAAAATGCTCAAAATATTTGAAGTTGCTCATGTAATTCTTTTAATTTGCCCGGGGTAATTATTACAGATTTTATAATACCGGGGTGCAATAACATCTGTAACAATTGCGAGGCATGTCTCGATGTTATTACAGTACATAAACATAAAATACGGAGACTATTTTTGTGGTGTTTATTTCACAGTAACTACAATAATCATCAATAGTAGTATTCAGATTAGGTAATTAGAAGCAACATTGGTTCAGAAATTAGTTTTTTATAGCAGAATATTTTTAACAGTGACTACATAAAATACATACATTGTACATCATTATATGTTTATTATATACCAATAAACAAGTGATATAAGTTTAAATAAGGAATAAAAGAATTAGCTAGCTGTTGATACTCTTTAGTGTTACGTCTAATTATTTAAACGTAAAAAACATGTTATTGGACTGCCTAATAATTTGGGACTCAAAATAAAAAAACTAGTTATTTTTATTATTTACCTCTATTGTAATTACTTTATACTCTTTCTTACTTATCCACACATTTATTCTTGTTAGTCCCTGTTATTTCAGTTTTAGATACTAATAACTCATTAGTTAATATAAAATAATAAACGAGGCAAATAACTTGAACGCGTTTAGCATATATTATTTTATAACTGTAATAGATAAACATGTCTAAGTGTTATATTATTTTATAACTGTAATAGATAAACATGTTTAAGTGTTATATTATTTTATAACTGTAATAGATAAACATGTTTAAGTGTTATATTATTTTATAACTGTAATAGATAAACATGTTTAAGTGTTATATTATTTTATAACTGTAATAGATAAACTTAAGTGTTATATTATTTTATAACTGTAATAGATAAACATGTTTAAGTGTTATATTATTTTATAACTGTAATAGATAAACATGTTTAAGTGTTATATTATTTTATAACTGTAATAGATAAACATGTTCAAGTGTTATATTATTTTATAACTGTAATAGATAAACATGTTTAAGTGTTATATTATTTTATAACTGTAATAGATAAACATGTCTAAGTGTTATATTATTTTATAACTGTAATAGATAAACATGTCTAAGTGTTATATTATTTTATAACTGTAATAGATAAACATGTTTAAGTGTTATATTATTTTATAACTGTAATAGATAAACATGTTTAAGTGTTATATTATTTTATAACTGTAATAGATAAACATGTTTAAGTGTTATATTATTTTATAACTGTAATAGATAAACATGTTTAAGTGTTATATTATTTTATAAC
Source organism: Caprella mutica (assembly GCA_947561585.1). Lineage (NCBI taxonomy): Eukaryota > Metazoa > Arthropoda > Malacostraca > Amphipoda > Caprellidae > Caprella > Caprella mutica. The sequence continues at coordinate 43,705 of CANNZV010000532.1, forward strand.
TGTAATAGATAAACATGTTTAAGTGTTATATTATTTTATAACTGTAATAGATAAACATGTTTAAGTGTTATATTATTTTATAACTGTAATGGATAAACATGTTTAAGTGTTATATTATTTTATAACTGTAATAGATAAACATGTCTAAGTGTTATATTATTTTATAACTGTAATAGATAAACATGTTTAAGTGTTATATTATTTTATAACTGTAATAGATAAACATGTCTAAGTGTTATATTATTTCATAACTGTAATAGATAAACATGTTTAAGTGTTATATTATTTTATAACTGTAATAGATAAACATGTTTAAGTGTTATATTATTTTATAACTGTAATAGATAAACATGTTTAAGTGTTATATTATTTTATAACTGTAATAGATAAACATGTTTAAGTGTTATATTATTTTATAACTGTAATAGATAAACATGTTTAAGTGTTATATTATTTTATAACTGTAATAGATAAACATGTTTAAGTGTTATATTATTTTATAACTGTAATAGATAAACATGTTTAAGTGTTATATTATTTTATAACTGTAATAGATAAACATGTTTAAGTGTTATATTATTTTATAACTGTAATAGATAAACATGTTTAAGTGTTATATTATTTTATAACTGTAATAGATAAACATGTTTAAGTGTTATATTATTTTATAACTGTAATAATTAAACATGTCTAAGTGTTATATTATTTTATAACTGTAATAGATAAACATGTTTAAGTGTTATATTATTTTATAACTGTAATAGATAAACATGTCTAAGTGTTATATTATTTTATAACTGTAATAGATAAACATGTTTAAGTGTTATATTATTTTATAACTGTAATAGATAAACATGTTTAAGTGTTATATTATTTTATAACTGTAATAGATAAACATGTTTAAGTGTTATATTATTTTATAACTGTAATAGATAAACATGTTTAAGTGTTATATTATTTTATAACTGTAATAGATAAACATGTCTAAGTGTTATATTATTTTATAACTGTAATAGATAAACATGTCTAAGTGTTATATTATTTTATAACTGTAATAGATAAACATGTTTAAGTGTTATATTATTTTATAACTGTAATAGATAAACATGTTTAAGTGTTATATTATTTTATAACTGTAATAGATAAACATGTTTAAGTGTTATATTATTTTATAACTGTAATAATTAAACATGTCTGAGTGTTATATTATTTTATAACTGTAATAGATAAACATGTTTAAGTGTTATATTATTTTATAACTGTAATAGATAAACATGTCTAAGTGTTATATTATTTTATAACTGTAATAGATAAACATGTTTAAGTGTTATATTATTTTATAACTGTAATAGATAAACATGTTTAAGTGTTATATTATTTTATAACTGTAATAGATAAACATGTTTAAGTGTTATATTATTTTATAACTGTAATAGATAAACATGTTTAAGTGTTATATTATTTTATAACTGTAATAGATAAACATGTCTAAGTGTTATATTATTTTATAACTGTAATAGATAAACATGTCTAAGTGTTATATTATTTTATAACTGTAATAGATAAACATGTTTAAGTGTTATATTATTTTATAACTGTAATAGATAAACATGTCTAAGTGTTATATTATTTTATAACTGTAATAGATAAACATGTTTAAGTGTTATATTATTTTATAACTGTAATAGATAAACATGTCTAAGTGTTATATTATTTTATAACTGTAATAGATAAACATGTTTAAGTGTTATATTATTTTATAACTGTAATAGATAAACATGTTTAAGTGTTATATTATTTTATAACTGTAATAGATAAACATGTTTAAGTGTTATATTATTTTATAACTGTAATAGATAAACATGTTTAAGTGTTATATTATTTTATAACTGTAATAGATAAACATGTCTAAGTGTTATATTATTTTATAACTGTAATAGATAAACATGTCTAAGTGTTATATTATTTTATAACTGTAATAGATAAACATGTTTAAGTGTTATATTATTTTATAACTGTAATAGATAAACATGTCTAAGTGTTATATTATTTTATAACTGTAATAGATAAACATGTTTAAGTGTTATATTATTTTATAACTGTAATAGATAAACATGTCTAAGTGTTATATTATTTTATAACTGTAATAGATAAACATGTTTAAGTGTTATATTATTTTATAACTGTAATAGATAAACATGTCTAAGTGTTATATTATTTTATAACTGTAATAGATAAACATGTTTAAGTGTTATATTATTTTATAACTGTAATAGATAAACATGTCTAAGTGTTATATTATTTTATAACTGTAATAGATAAACATGTTTAAGTGTTATATTATTTTATAACTGTAAAAGATAAACATGTTTAAGTGTTATATTATTTTATAACTGTAATAGATAAACATGTTTAAGTGTTATATTATTTTATAACTGTAATAGATAAACATGTTCAAGTGTTATATTATTTTATAACTGTAATAGATAAACATGTTTAAGTGTTATATTATTTTATAACTGTAATAGATAAACATGTCTAAGTGTTATATTATTTTATAACTGTAATAGATAAACATGTCTAAGTGTTATATTATTTTATAACTGTAATAGATAAACATGTTTAAGTGTTATATTATTTTATAACTGTAATAGATAAACATGTTTAAGTGTTATATTATTTTATAACTGTAATAGATAAACATGTTTAAGTGTTATATTATTTTATAACTGTAATAGATAAACATGTTTAAGTGTTATATTATTTTATAACTGTAAAAGATAAACATGTTTAAGTGTTATATTATTTTATAACTGTAATAGATAAACATGTTTAAGTGTTATATTATTTTATAACTGTAATAGATAAACATGTTTAAGTGTTATATTATTTTATAACTGTAATAGATAAACATGTTTAAGTGTTATATTATTTTATAACTGTAATAGATAAACATGTTTAAGTGTTATATTATTTTATAACTGTAATAGATAAACATGTCTAAGTGTTATATTATTTTATACCTGTAATAGATAAACATGTTTAAGTGTTATATTATTTTATAACTGTAATAGATAAACATGTTTAAGTGTTATATTATTTTATAACTGTAATAGATAAACATGTTTAAGTGTTATATTATTTTATAACTGTAATGGATAAACATGTTTAAGTGTTATATTATTTTATAACTGTAATAGATAAACATGTTTAAGTGTTATATTATTTTATAACTGTAATAGATAAACATGTTTAAGTGTTATATTATTTTATAACTGTAATGGATAAACATGTTTAAGTGTTATATTATTTTATAACTGTAATAGATAAACATGTCTAAGTGTTATATTATTTTATAACTGTAATAGATAAACATGTTTAAGTGTTATATTATTTTATAACTGTAATAGATAAACATGTCTAAGTGTTATATTATTTCATAACTGTAATAGATAAACATGTTTAAGTGTTATATTATTTTATAACTGTAATAGATAAACATGTTTAAGTGTTATATTATTTTATAACTGTAATAGATAAACATGTTTAAGTGTTATATTATTTTATAACTGTAATAGATAAACATGTTTAAGTGTTATATTATTTTATAACTGTAATAGATAAACATGTTTAAGTGTTATATTATTTTATAACTGTAATAGATAAACATGTTTAAGTGTTATATTATTTTATAACTGTAATAGATAAACATGTTTAAGTGTTATATTATTTTATAACTGTAATAGATAAACATGTTTAAGTGTTATATTATTTTATAACTGTAATAGATAAACATGTTTAAGTGTTATATTATTTTATAACTGTAATAGATAAACATGTTTAAGTGTTATATTATTTTATAACTGTAATAATTAAACATGTCTAAGTGTTATATTATTTTATAACTGTAATAGATAAACATGTTTAAGTGTTATATTATTTTATAACTGTAATAGATAAACATGTCTAAGTGTTATATTATTTTATAACTGTAATAGATAAACATGTTTAAGTGTTATATTATTTTATAACTGTAATAGATAAACATGTTTAAGTGTTATATTATTTTATAACTGTAATAGATAAACATGTTTAAGTGTTATATTATTTTATAACTGTAATAGATAAACATGTTTAAGTGTTATATTATTTTATAACTGTAATAGATAAACATGTCTAAGTGTTATATTATTTTATAACTGTAATAGATAAACATGTCTAAGTGTTATATTATTTTATAACTGTAATAGATAAACATGTTTAAGTGTTATATTATTTTATAACTGTAATAGATAAACATGTTTAAGTGTTATATTATTTTATAACTGTAATAGATAAACATGTTTAAGTGTTATATTATTTTATAACTGTAATAATTAAACATGTCTGAGTGTTATATTATTTTATAACTGTAATAGATAAACATGTTTAAGTGTTATATTATTTTATAACTGTAATAGATAAACATGTCTAAGTGTTATATTATTTTATAACTGTAATAGATAAACATGTTTAAGTGTTATATTATTTTATAACTGTAATAGATAAACATGTTTAAGTGTTATATTATTTTATAACTGTAATAGATAAACATGTTTAAGTGTTATATTATTTTATAACTGTAATAGATAAACATGTTTAAGTGTTATATTATTTTATAACTGTAATAGATAAACATGTCTAAGTGTTATATTATTTTATAACTGTAATAGATAAACATGTCTAAGTGTTATATTATTTTATAACTGTAATAGATAAACATGTTTAAGTGTTATATTATTTTATAACTGTAATAGATAAACATGTCTAAGTGTTATATTATTTTATAACTGTAATAGATAAACATGTTTAAGTGTTATATTATTTTATAACTGTAATAGATAAACATGTCTAAGTGTTATATTATTTTATAACTGTAATAGATAAACATGTTTAAGTGTTATATTATTTTATAACTGTAATAGATAAACATGTTTAAGTGTTATATTATTTTATAACTGTAATAGATAAACATGTTTAAGTGTTATATTATTTTATAACTGTAATAGATAAACATGTTTAAGTGTTATATTATTTTATAACTGTAATAGATAAACATGTCTAAGTGTTATATTATTTTATAACTGTAATAGATAAACATGTCTAAGTGTTATATTATTTTATAACTGTAATAGATAAACATGTTTAAGTGTTATATTATTTTATAACTGTAATAGATAAACATGTCTAAGTGTTATATTATTTTATAACTGTAATAGATAAACATGTTTAAGTGTTATATTATTTTATAACTGTAATAGATAAACATGTCTAAGTGTTATATTATTTTATAACTGTAATAGATAAACATGTTTAAGTGTTATATTATTTTATAACTGTAATAGATAAACATGTCTAAGTGTTATATTATTTTATAACTGTAATAGATAAACATGTTTAAGTGTTATATTATTTTATAACTGTAATAGATAAACATGTCTAAGTGTTATATTATTTTATAACTGTAATAGATAAACATGTTTAAGTGTTATATTATTTTATAACTGTAAAAGATAAACATGTTTAAGTGTTATATTATTTTATAACTGTAATAGATAAACATGTCTAAGTGTTATATTATTTTATAACTGTAATAGATAAACATGTTTAAGTGTTATATTATTTTATAACTGTAATAGATAAACATGTTTAAGTGTTATATTATTTTATAACTGTAATAGATAAACATGTTTAAGTGTTATATTATTTTATAACTGTAATAGATAAACATGTTTAAGTGTTATATTATTTTATAACTGTAATAGATAAACATGTTTAAGTGTTATATTATTTTATAACTGTAATAGATAAACATGTCTAAGTGTTATATTATTTTATAACTGTAATAGATAAACATGTTTAAGTGTTATATTATTTTATAACTGTAATAGATAAACATGTTTAAGTGTTATATTATTTTATAACTGTAATAGATAAACATGTTTAAGTGTTATATTATTTTATAACTGTAATAGATAAACATGTTTAAGTGTTATATTATTTTATAACTGTAATAGATAAACATGTTTAAGTGTTATATTATTTTATAACTGTAATAGATAAACATGTCTAAGTGTTATATTATTTTATAACTGTAATAGATAAACATGTTTAAGTGTTATATTATTTTATAACTGTAATAGATAAACATGTTTAAGTGTTATATTATTTTATAACTGTAATAGATAAACATGTTTAAGTGTTATATTATTTTATAACTGTAATAGATAAACATGTCTAAGTGTTATATTATTTTATAACTGTAATAGATAAACATGTTTAAGTGTTATATTATTTTATAACTGTAATAGATAAACATGTCTAAGTGTTATATTATTTTATAACTGTAATAGATAAACATTTTTAAGTGTTATATTATTTTATAACTGTAATAGATAAACATGTTTAAGTGTTATATTATTTTATAACTGTAATAGATAAACATGTTTAAGTGTTATATTATTTTATAACTGTAATAGATAAACATGTTTAAGTGTTATATTATTTTATAACTGTAATAGATAAACATGTTTAAGTGTTATATTATTTTATAACTGTAATAGATAAACATGTTTAAGTGTTATATTATTTTATAACTGTAATAGATAAACATGTCTAAGTGTTATATTATTTTATAACTGTAATAGATAAACATGTTTAAGTGTTATATTATTTTATAACTGTAATAGATAAACATGTTTAAGTGTTATATTATTTTATAACTGTAATAGATAAACATGTTTAAGTGTTATATTATTTTATAACTGTAATGGATAAACATGTTTAAGTGTTATATTATTTTATAACTGTAATAGATAAACATGTTTAAGTGTTATATTATTTTATAACTGTAATAGATAAACATGTTTAAGTGTTATATTATTTTATAACTGTAATGGATAAACATGTTTAAGTGTTATATTATTTTATAACTGTAATAGATAAACATGTCTAAGTGTTATATTATTTTATAACTGTAATAGATAAACATGTTTAAGTGTTATATTATTTTATAACTGTAATAGATAAACATGTCTAAGTGTTATATTATTTCATAACTGTAATAGATAAACATGTTTAAGTGTTATATTATTTTATAACTGTAATAGATAAACATGTTTAAGTGTTATATTATTTTATAACTGTAATAGATAAACATGTCTAAGTGTTATATTATTTTATAACTGTAATAGATAAACATGTTTAAGTGTTATATTATTTTATAACTGTAATAGATAAACATGTTTAAGTGTTATATTATTTTATAACTGTAATAGATAAACATGTTTAAGTGTTATATTATTTTATAACTGTAATAGATAAACATGTTTAAGTGTTATATTATTTTATAACTGTAATAGATAAACATGTTTAAGTGTTATATTATTTTATAACTGTAATAGATAAACATGTTTAAGTGTTATATTATTTTATAACTGTAATAGATAAACATGTTTAAGTGTTATATTATTTTATAACTGTAATAGATAAACATGTTTAAGTGTTATATTATTTTATAACTGTAATAGATAAACATGTTTAAGTGTTATATTATTTTATAACTGTAATAGATAAACATGTTTAAGTGTTATATTATTTTATAACTGTAATAATTAAACATGTCTAAGTGTTATATTATTTTATAACTGTAATAGATAAACATGTTTAAGTGTTATATTATTTTATAACTGTAATAGATAAACATGTCTAAGTGTTATATTATTTTATAACTGTAATAGATAAACATGTTTAAGTGTTATATTATTTTATAACTGTAATAGATAAACATGTTTAAGTGTTATATTATTTTATAACTGTAATAGATAAACATGTTTAAGTGTTATATTATTTTATAACTGTAATAGATAAACATGTTTAAGTGTTATATTATTTTATAACTGTAATAGATAAACATGTCTAAGTGTTATATTATTTTATAACTGTAATAGATAAACATGTCTAAGTGTTATATTATTTTATAACTGTAATAGATAAACATGTTTAAGTGTTATATTATTTTATAACTGTAATAGATAAACATGTTTAAGTGTTATATTATTTTATAACTGTAATAGATAAACATGTTTAAGTGTTATATTATTTTATAACTGTAATAATTAAACATGTCTAAGTGTTATATTATTTTATAACTGTAATAGATAAACATGTTTAAGTGTTATATTATTTTATAACTGTAATAGATAAACATGTCTAAGTGTTATATTATTTTATAACTGTAATAGATAAACATGTTTAAGTGTTATATTATTTTATAACTGTAATAGATAAACATGTTTAAGTGTTATATTATTTTATAACTGTAATAGATAAACATGTTTAAGTGTTATATTATTTTATAACTGTAATAGATAAACATGTTTAAGTGTTATATTATTTTATAACTGTAATAGATAAACATGTCTAAGTGTTATATTATTTTATAACTGTAATAGATAAACATGTCTAAGTGTTATATTATTTTATAACTGTAATAGATAAACATGTTTAAGTGTTATATTATTTTATAACTGTAATAGATAAACATGTCTAAGTGTTATATTATTTTATAACTGTAATAGATAAACATGTTTAAGTGTTATATTATTTTATAACTGTAATAGATAAACATGTCTAAGTGTTATATTATTTTATAACTGTAATAGATAAACATGTTTAAGTGTTATATTATTTTATATCTGTAATAGATAAACATGTTTAAGTGTTATATTATTTTATAACTGTAATAGATAAACATGTTTAAGTGTTATATTATTTTATAACTGTAATAGATAAACATGTTTAAGTGTTATATTATTTTATAACTGTAATAGATAAACATGTCTAAGTGTTATATTATTTTATAACTGTAATAGATAAACATGTCTAAGTGTTATATTATTTTATAACTGTAATAGATAAACATGTTTAAGTGTTATATTATTTTATAACTGTAATAGATAAACATGTCTAAGTGTTATATTATTTTATAACTGTAATATATAAACATGTTTAAGTGTTATATTATTTTATAACTGTAATAGATAAACATGTCTAAGTGTTATATTATTTTATAACTGTAATAGATAAACATGTTTAAGTGTTATATTATTTTATAACTGTAATAGATAAACATGTCTAAGTGTTATATTATTTTATAACTGTAATAGATAAACATGTTTAAGTGTTATATTATTTTATAACTGTAATAGATAAACATGTCTAAGTGTTATATTATTTTATAACTGTAATAGATAAACATGTTTAAGTGTTATATTATTTTATAACTGTAATAGATAAACATGTTTAAGTGTTATATTATTTTATAACTGTAATAGATAAACATGTCTAAGTGTTATATTATTTTATAACTGTAATAGATAAACATGTCTAAGTGTTATATTATTTTATAACTGTAATAGATAAACATGTTTAAGTGTTATATTATTTTATAACTGTAATGGATAAACATGTTTAAGTGTTATATTATTTTATAACTGTAATAGATAAACATGTTTAAGTGTTATATTATTTTATAACTGTAATAGATAAACATGTCTAAGTGTTATATTATTTTATAACTGTAATAGATAAACATGTCTAAGTGTTATATTATTTTATAACTGTAATAGATAAACATGTTTAAGTGTTATATTATTTTATAACTGTAATGGATAAACATGTTTAAGTGTTATATTATTTTATAACTGTAATAGATAAACATGTTTAAGTGTTATATTATTTTATAACTGTAATAGATAAACATGTCTAAGTGTTATATTATTTTATAACTGTAATAGATAAACATGTTTAAGTGTTATATTATTTTATAACTGTAATAGATAAACATGTTTAAGTGTTATATTATTTTATAACTGTAATAGATAAACATGTTTAAGTGTTATATTATTTTATAACTGTAATAGATAAACATGTTTAAGTGTTATATTATTTTATAACTGTAATAGATAAACATGTTTAAGTGTTATATTATTTTATAACTGTAATAGATAAACATGTTTAAGTGTTATATTATTTTATAACTGTAATAATTAAACATGTCTAAGTGTTATATTATTTTATAACTGTAATAGATAAACATGTTTAAGTGTTATATTATTTTATAACTGTAATAGATAAACATGTCTAAGTGTTATATTATTTTATAACTGTAATAGATAAACATGTTTAAGTGTTATATTATTTTATAACTGTAATAGATAAACATGTTTAAGTGTTATATTATTTTATAACTGTAATAGATAAACATGTTTAAGTGTTATATTATTTTATAACTGTAATAGATAAACATGTTTAAGTGTTATATTATTTTATAACTGTAATAGATAAACATGTCTAAGTGTTATATTATTTTATAACTGTAATAGATAAACATGTCTAAGTGTTATATTATTTTATAACTGTAATAGATAAACATGTTTAAGTGTTATATTATTTTATAACTGTAATAGATAAACATGTTTAAGTGTTATATTATTTTATAACTGTAATAGATAAACATGTTTAAGTGTTATATTATTTTATAACTGTAATAATTAAACATGTCTAAGTGTTATATTATTTTATAACTGTAATAGATAAACATGTTTAAGTGTTATATTATTTTATAACTGTAATAGATAAACATGTCTAAGTGTTATATTATTTTATAACTGTAATAGATAAACATGTTTAAGTGTTATATTATTTTATAACTGTAATAGATAAACATGTTTAAGTGTTATATTATTTTATAACTGTAATAGATAAACATGTTTAAGTGTTATATTATTTTATAACTGTAATAGATAAACATGTTTAAGTGTTATATTATTTTATAACTGTAATAGATAAACATGTCTAAGTGTTATATTATTTTATAACTGTAATAGATAAACATGTCTAAGTGTTATATTATTTTATAACTGTAATAGATAAACATGTTTAAGTGTTATATTATTTTATAACTGTAATAGATAAACATGTCTAAGTGTTATATTATTTTATAACTGTAATAGATAAACATGTTTAAGTGTTATATTATTTTATAACTGTAATAGATAAACATGTCTAAGTGTTATATTATTTTATAACTGTAATAGATAAACATGTTTAAGTGTTATATTATTTTATATCTGTAATAGATAAACATGTTTAAGTGTTATATTATTTTATAACTGTAATAGATAAACATGTTTAAGTGTTATATTATTTTATAACTGTAATAGATAAACATGTTTAAGTGTTATATTATTTTATAACTGTAATAGATAAACATGTCTAAGTGTTATATTATTTTATAACTGTAATAGATAAACATGTCTAAGTGTTATATTATTTTATAACTTTAATAGATAAACATGTTTAAGTGTTATATTATTTTATAACTGTAATAGATAAACATGTCTAAGTGTTATATTATTTTATAACTGTAATATATAAACATGTTTAAGTGTTATATTATTTTATAACTGTAATAGATAAACATGTCTAAGTGTTATATTATTTTATAACTGTAATAGATAAACATGTTTAAGTGTTATATTATTTTATAACTGTAATAGATAAACATGTCTAAGTGTTATATTATTTTATAACTGTAATAGATAAACATGTTTAAGTGTTATATTATTTTATAACTGTAATAGATAAACATGTCTAAGTGTTATATTATTTTATAACTGTAATAGATAAACATGTTTAAGTGTTATATTATTTTATAACTGTAATAGATAAACATGTTTAAGTGTTATATTATTTTATAACTGTAATAGATAAACATGTCTAAGTGTTATATTATTTTATAACTGTAATAGATAAACATGTCTAAGTGTTATATTATTTTATAACTGTAATAGATAAACATGTTTAAGTGTTATATTATTTTATAACTGTAATGGATAAACATGTTTAAGTGTTATATTATTTTATAACTGTAATAGATAAACATGTTTAAGTGTTATATTATTTTATAACTGTAATAGATAAACCTAAGTGTTATATTATTTTATAACTGTAATAGATAAACATGTCTAAGTGTTATATTATTTTATAACTGTAATAGATAAACATGTTTAAGTGTTATATTATTTTATAACTGTAATGGATAAACATGTTTAAGTGTTATATTATTTTATAACTGTAATAGATAAACATGTTTAAGTGTTATATTATTTTATAACTGTAATAGATAAACATGTCTAAGTGTTATATTATTTTATAACTGTAATAGATAAACATGTTTAAGTGTTATATTATTTTATAACTGTAATAGATTAAACATGTTTAAGTGTTATATTATTTTATAACTGTAATAGATAAACATGTTTAAGTGTTATATTATTTTATAACTGTAATAGATAAACATGTTTAAGTGTTATATTATTTTGTAACTGTAATGGATAAACATGTTTAAGTGTTATATTATTTTATAACTGTAATAGATAAACATGTTTAAGTGTTATATTATTTTATAACTGTAATAGATAAACATGTTTAAGTGTTATATTATTTTATAACTGTAATAGATAAACATGTTTAAGTGTTATATTATTTTATAACTGTAATAGATAAACATGTTTAAGTGTTATATTATTTTATAACTGTAATAGATAAACATGTTTAAGTGTTATATTATTTTATAACTGTAATAGATAAACATGTCTAAGTGTTATATTATTTTATAACTGTAATAGATAAACATGTTTAAGTGTTATATTATTTTATAACTGTAATAGATAAACATGTCTAAGTGTTATATTATTTTATAACTGTAATAGATAAACATGTCTAAGTGTTATATTATTTTATAACTGTAATAGATAAACATGTCTAAGTGTTATATTATTTTATAACTGTAATAGATAAACATGTCTAAGTGTTATATTATTTTATAACTGTAATAGATAAACATGTTTAAGTGTTATATTATTTTATAACTGTAATAGATAAACATGTCTAAGTGTTATATTATTTTATAACTGTAATAGATAAACATGTCTAAGTGTTCATATGAAATGTTGCGGCTTAAATCACTTCAAGGTGTCCCCCCCCCCCCCAAAAAAAAACGATACCCAAATTTCAATGGCTGTAATTCAGAAACTATTAAACTTACAAAAAAATTGACAAGTCGCCTTTTGTTTCTCAACATTTATTCTATCTCTGTACAAAATTTTAGATGGCTTGAATTAAACGTTTTCTCTATTTTGTATTTTAGTGACAGATACAAAAAACCTGTTTGCGCACTTTTGTTTAACTTCGAATTTTAGGAAATTGAAACCTTGTTGTTGAAAACTTTCAACAGTTTATTAAATAAACGTTATTATAACAATGAAAAACGTTATTATAACAATGAAAAACGTTATTATAACAATGAAAAACGTTATTATAACAATGAAAAACGTTATTATAACAATGAAAAACGTTATTATAACAATGAAAAACGTTATTATAACAATGAAAAACGTTATTATAACAATGAAAAACGTTATTATAACAATGAAAAACGTTATTATAACAATGAAAAACGTTATTATAACAATGAAAAACGTTATTATAACAATGAAAAACGTTATTATAACAATGAAAAACGTTATTATAACAATGAAAAACGTTATTATAACAATGAAAAACGTTATTATAACAATGAAAAACGTTATTATAACAATGAAAAACGTTATTATAACAATGAAAAACGTTATTATAACAATGAAAAACGTTATTATAACAATGAAAAACGTTATTATAACAATGAAAAACGTTATTATAACAATGAAAAACGTTATTATAACAATGAAAAACGTTATTATAACAATGAAAAACGTTATTATAACAATGAAAAACGTTATTATAACAATGAAAAACGTTATTATAACAATGAAAAACGTTATTATAACAATGAAAAACGTTATTATAACAATGAAAAACGTTATTATAACAATGAAAAACGTTATTATAACAATGAAAAACGTTATTATAACAATGAAAAACGTTATTATACAATGAAAAACGTTATTATAACAATGAAAAACGTTATTATAACAATGAAAAACGTTATTATAACAATGAAAAACGTTATTATAACAATGAAAAACGTTATTATAACAATGAAAAACGTTATTATAACAATGAAAAGCGTTATTATAACAATGAAAAACGTTATTATAACAATGAAAAACGTTATTATAACAATGAAAAACGTTATTATAACAATGAAAAACGTTATTATAACAATGAAAAACGTTATTATAACAATGAAAAACGTTATTATAACAATGAAAAACGTTATTATAACAATGAAAAACGTTATTATAACAATGAAAAACGTTATTATAACAATGAAAAACGTTATTATAACAATGAAAAACGTTATTATAACAATGAAAAACGTTATTATAACAATGAAAAACGTTTATTAAAATGCCACTGAAAAAAATGCCGAATAGCTCATTTAGTTTTCCCTTACAGCAACAGTTAATTCTGTGCTCAGGAGAAACGTCCTCAACCCACCAGGTTCGATTAATTCTGTTTCTATGTGTTCCTCAAAGTATTTGAACGATCCCATTATATAATAGATCAAGGTATTCAACTCCATTTATTTTAAATAAGGACCGACTACAAAGCCATTGTCCCATCCACACAGATATAATTTCTCTCGTGAAATTCACACGTCAAAGTTGAAAGTAGGAGTTGGCTCTTCGGTGCATATGTACGAACGTTATGATTAATCATTTTGAAATCCAAATGAAAAATGTTCTCATCGCCAATCACAATATCGTCCACAAACCGGACATTTCTTTGCATATGACATTGAGCAAAATTCAGAAGCAAAGGAAGATCGGTATCGATGAGTTTGTTTCTCTCCTGCATCTTGTGAGGATGTCACTTCAAATCCAAACTCACAGTTTATTTAATGTAAATGTAGTAACATCTAACCACTCTTTACAGCAGTGATTTGCAAATTTTCTGTGAGTGCTACTGTAACAATTCGAAGATGAAATAAGTATTTTACTAAAGTGCGCAAACAGTTTTTTAGTATCTGTCTCTAAATAAACTGCTTAAAGAAAACGGTTCAATCGATTCATCTGAAATTTGTTTAAAGAGATAGAAAAAAGTTGAAGAACAAAATGTGACTTACCAATTTTTTGTACGTTTATTAGTTTTTGAAATACAGCCATGGAAATTTGGGTATCGGTTTTTTGGGACACCCTGTATAGTAATATTATGTATTTACACCTGACTATTACTGAATAGTGAATAATAAAATGAAATAAAGCCCAAGCACACTTTAAAATACAAAATAAAACAATCCGTGAGTGAAATGTCCGTGGATGAAATGTCCTAGACCCGTTGTTACAGTGTAAAAAATGGGACGCTATTTTGTTTGTTTTCTTAGATTTCGAAATAAATTCAAATGGTAGCAATTCGCTATAATTTGGTAGCAATTCGCTATAATTTGGTAGCAATTCGCTATAATTTGGTAGCAATTTGCTATAATTTGGTAGTAATTCGCTATAATTTGGTAGCAATTCGCTATAATTTGGTAGCAATTCGCTATAATTTGGTAGCAATTTGCTATAATTTGGTAGTAATTCGCTATAATTTGGTAGCAATTCGCTATAATTTGGTAGCAATTCGCTATAATTTGGTAGCAAATCGCTATAATTTGGTAGTAATTCGCTATAATTTGGTAGCAATTCGCTATAATTTGGTAGCAATTTGCTATAATTTGGTAGTAATTCGCTATAATTTGGTAGCAATTCGCTATAATTTGGTAGCAATTTGCTATAATTTGGTAGCAATTCGCTATAATTTGGTAGCAATTCGCTATAATTTGGTAGCAAATCGCTATAATTTGGTAGCAATTCGCTATAATTTGGTAGCAATTCGCTATAATTTGGTAGCAATTCGCTATAATTTGGTAGCAATTTGCTATAATTTGGTAGCAATTCGCTATAATTTGGTAGCAATTCGCTATAATTTGGTAGCAATTCGCTATAATTTGGTAGCAATTCGCTATAATTTGGTAGCAATTCGCTATAATTTGATGAGCTAACACAGCTAAATTGCTCACCTGCATCGTTTACCGATATTGGTACACGTGAACACTTTTCTATTTTTATTTTTTAATATTTTTCTCCAACATGTAGGTATTGAATACTTTACAAGACTTGTGTTAGAAAAGTAAGGAATAAAAATTACACTATTTAATTTGTTAAAATATTCTACATATTTATGACTAGAAATATCAGAAAAATATGTAAAAAAAACCTGTACATATAAACAAACAAAACGAAGATGCAGGTACGACATTACCGCCATATCTCGAGATGCGGTGAAAGTGTTAAGAAGCTCTACTAGAGTGTGGAAGACACTCGCAGTCTTCGTACACTTGTTTTCTTCAAACTAATAACATGTAATTTGAAGTGATGTTCAAGTCTTTAGGTACTTACATGCAGTTATTCCTTGTATATTCACTATAACCTGTTGCACATAACACTCCCATGAACACTCTACTGCAACGAGACTTTAGAATTAACAGTCGGTGGTTAGATAAGAGATAAGAGTTCATTGCTGTGATAAGACTTGTCTAGAACCTCGTAAGAAAATAGTGAAACATTTCCCGTAAATGAAGTCACTCGATGTTCTCTATTTTGCGAATAGGTTTACGGAAGTAGGTATACCTCCTCACCTGCGTACGTTAATTACCTGTGCTTCATTTCACGGCACTCACCTGAACTTACGGCACTTTTAAAGACAAATTTCACACATACATCTTTCGTAATATTTTCACTAAAGATAATAAAAAAGCTAAGAGTGTAGACAGTTGAGGAAAAGATTTTCGGGTTACGAGGGAGTTAAGGCAGCCCAGTCAGTTACTTTCGGTGGGATTCAAAGCGATTATCTCCATTAGACGAAGCAGTGCCAGAGGAACATTTGCATCACCAATTTAGGGGAGGGGGTGCTAGTCACTACCATCAGGATTTACTAGTTACAACAACAAGTTAGAGCATCCTTAGTGTCATTCTTACCAACATGACAGAGGTGACTTTATGAGCAGATAGTACTTTCTGTACAGTACCGACTGAGTGCGATAGAGTCTGTTATCTCCTCCAAGAATTTGTAGAGAGATAACAAATGCAGTAACTGAGCGAGAAATGAAATTAAACAACTACCTTCAGCCTCAAATTGACGACCAAAAGGGAGATTCTGGGGCAGTTCAGCACTGCAGAAAAATGATAAGTTGTTCCTAGGTTTAGAGGTTAAATGTTTGCTATTTTAACCAAGGAACAGTAACTTGTAGAGTATTCTAAACTGCAGACGACAATAATATTTGACGTCACCAACTAGTTCCGTTACCCCACACTTTCAAACACCTCGCGTTACAATGTAAATCACAGGTATATTTAGGGGGGAGGGGGTGTGTCTAATTTTCATATCGAATTTTTTATCATAATGTGATAAATAAACATTGATTATTAACGGATATAAAATATTTCGTCCCAAATCACAGTATTTTCAGAGAAAATGGACATTAGTTAACATAAGCTTATGCGATCATCTGATAGATGGCGCTGCTTACATTATTTCCAGAACGTTCCAGAACAATCTTCATGACGTTTATAGAATGTCTGTTTATCTTCGGAATTAAACTAACAAATATATAATTTCTAGAGTTATAATTAATAATATTACTCGCATATATACTAAAGTTTTTTGCACAACGTTTGTGGAATACAACAAGATGGCGTCAATGACTCGTGCAAAGCTTGTGATATTTGTCACTAGATGGCGTTTTTTGAGAATAAATTAAATTTTCTTTTCTTCAATTAGTATTAATTAGATATACAAAGTATGTAATCATACATAATTGAATATGCTGATTCCTTTAAACTACATATTGAGAAAGGTTTGATTTTACCCGCACCCCTCCTTTAAGGATTTCATTTCATACAGTCGTGTGTAAGGTAGTATTTGAGATGCACGTTCATGGTGTTGAAGTTATCATTGAACTGAGCCATGTTTTAAATTTTGCCAAGAGGTATATGGGTTCATAGGTAATACTTCGTGTATTTTGGGAGCTGATTCCGTAAAAAGATATTCCCAAGCATGTCCAATTTGTACGCTATTGAAATTGGAGAAAATCCAGAAAATCTCATCTACGTGTCACTAGCTTATAATAAATACTCAAAATATGACAATTATGTTGTAATCACTAGCTTAATTAATTTCATGTCCTTATAGTCTAATGATTTGCTTATCTTTGTTGTTGTTAGAAGTATAAACATCAGCCAGGCAGTCAAATCGACAGAGTGTCTTCAGCAATGTTTCCTATTTACGTATCTTTGTTGTACTTCTGACAGTTGCAGGTTTCTTAGAAAAATTAAAGGCTTAGGCGAATTTTTTCAGGTTTAAAAAGACGGTTGTGGGTTTAGCAGAACAATTTCGGGTTTTATCCAACTCTTGTGAATTTTAGACGAGGGGAGTGGTTTCAGTCGAATGACCTTATTGGATTATTGTTGTGTTCTGATAGTTAAGGTTTTACAGAGGGAAAAGTGAGTTGCCAATTCGTATTATTGAGATGCCAAGTCCTGAATTATTATAGGAGGTGTTTTATTTCTAGGAAATGTGGTTAACCGTTACTATATCGTGCATTAAATAAATTTTGACAAATTTTATACATTAGAAATGAAAATAAACACATGTTAATGTGATGCCTGAGAGGAGTGTGAGAGACTCCTCTCTTCTATAAATGAGAGGAGTGTGAGAGACTCCTCTCTTTTATAAATGAGAGGAGTGTGAGAGACTCCTCTCTTCTATAAATGAGAGGAGTGTGAGAGACTCCTCTCTTCTATAAATGAGAGGAGTGTGAGAGACTCCTCTCTTCTTTAAATGAGAGGAGTGTGAGAGACTCCTCTCTTTTATAAATGAGAGGAGTGTGAGAGACTCCTCTCTTCTATAAATGAGAGGAGTGTGAGAGACTCCTCTCTTCTATAAATGAGAGGAGTGTGAGAGACTCCTCTCTTCTATAAATTAGAGGAGTATGAGAGACTCCTCTCTTCTATAAATGAGAGGAGTGTGAGAGACTCCTCTCTTCTATAAATGAGAGGAGTGTGAGAGACTCCTCTCTTCTATAAATGAGAGGAGTGTGAGAGACTCCTCTCTACTTCCTCTTTTTTTATGAACCTCACATACTAATATTGTTTCTAATGTGAGGGTGTTTGCTTAGCCATCTTATATCTACTTTCTGTAAATCAATTTTAATTTCCAATTTTCCTTTTCTGGCTTTGACTCTACCACTAAACATGAACAGTCTTAGCTTTTGTAGACCTAATATTCTCGTGAATATATTACTTTTGTGTTGGTTTAGACTCTATTCAACCTTCCAATTGAAGGTACTACCAAACTAGACTATTTTAGCGCTAACTCCAATACACCTAAACAAAAAGTGGTGCCACAAATACCATCCGTATTAACAAATGTATTTAAAACTTTAAAAAATGTTGTACGACAAAACCCTGACCTGATTCAGCAAAATGGATAACTTTTCTAAAATCAACATATATAATATTTCTAGAAACTTCTTATTATAACCCAAAGTTAAAAATCATGCTGGTCAGTGCTATCAATGTTTTTTTATGATAATGGTTATACTTGCATTAAGCAGTTCATAATTCACAGAGAGACGCTCCACACAAGTACCCAATGAGGTAAGAAGCTCCTGTGACATCACATCTCTTTCGTTATCTTTACTCCCATTATCACAACATCTGCACAGTCTGCATTAAACGAAAGAAAGAGAAACAAAGAGTAACTAATCTTTGGGCTGACAATTTGAATATTTCTAATTTCACCATCACCACCATTAGGTACCTCAGGTTATTTATATTTGGATGTGATTGTACACGGTGATGCACTGAGAGTCTGGTTACTCTTCTGCTTATCTTAACTGATAACAAATTCTTCCTCTCCACCACAATGTGCGATGAGAACATTTAGTAGACTTGAAAGTTAGGAATGAATTACCTGACACATCACACCTGTCACGTTGAAAGGGAGTTGAACAGAGAATAACCCATATAGGACGAGATAAAAGGAAGGTTTTGATACGGATTGGAAATTCACATGAGTTTTCTAGTGTGTCCGGACAATTCATCCCCGGACAATTAGTCGCCGATTGAAAATAATAGATATAATTTATTATATAATTTTCATTTTTAAAAAATTAAAGATTAAACTAGTAAATACATTTTTCTAGTATAATATATTTTTTACGGAGCTGGTTATTATCGCAAATATATATAAAAAAATAAAATTTAAACCAAAATATAATAATTCAAATGCTTATGTAGACAGTATAGTAAAACAAACTATGAACTAACATTGCTATATTATAGAAAATGAAGTGCTAACAATACTATAAAATCACTGTAACAAGACTAACTGTAACACTGTGTTAACCGTTCTCTCTGTTGGCAGTCAAACAATTGATTTATTATTTCAATGTCAATTGTAAAACAAAGAAACAGTAACAAATTATGTTAAAAATTTCAAACTCTAGGTAACAATATTTCAGATTTGAGATTCGAAAATTAAAGAAATTTAGTCAAAACTTCATATTGTGAGTAACTGCCTTCAAAAAAGTTATTTTATTATTTGCATGGTAATTACTGATGACATTTAAGATGCTTATTATTATTCTGTATTTTCTTTTTGGTGGATTTTAGCACTTTGAGGATGTTGTTGAATCATCAATTAACACAAATTTGGATTAATTTTATTTAGTAAACCATTCAATGACGAGTACAATGAAAGAACTGTCCTTTTCAATAATAAATGAAATAATCATACAAATAAAATAATAGGTATATGTATCAATTTCATTTGTAATTATCAATCTATTAGGAGGTAAAAGTGCCTTGTACCAACCACTTATTTTGCTGAAAGGAAAATTATCTCCCTGTAAATGAAGAAACTTCCACCAAGTGTAATTATATTTTAAATTATAACTCTTTTATATTCAATCGGCGACGAATTTTCCGGACACCGTTTTCAAGGCTGTCCGGACAATTCGTCCCCGGACAATTCGTCCCCGGACAATTCGTCACCTCGACAATTCGTCCCAGGACAGTTCTTCGTTGATTTAAAATATATAAAAGAGATATAACTATAATTGGTAAAGGTGCATTCATTTTAAACGAACTAAGTTATAGTCCTAGCTATAAAAACGAACCAAATTATAGTCCTAGCTATAAAAACGAACCAAGTTATAGTCCTAGCTATAAAAACAAACCAAGTTATAGTCCTAGCTATAAAAACGAACCAAGTTATAGTCCTAGCTATAAAAACGAACCAAGTTATAGTCCTAGCTATAAAAACGAACCAAATTATAGTCCTAGCTATAAAAACGAACCAAATTATAGTCCTAGCTATAAAAACGAACCAAGTTATAGTCCTAGCTATAAAAACGAACCAAGTTATAGTCCTAGCTATAAAAACGAACCAAGTTATAGTCCTAGCTATAAAAACGAACCAAGTTATAGTCCTAGCTATAAAAACGAACCAAGTTATAGTCCTAGCTATAAAAACGAACCAAGTTATAGTCCTAGCTATAAAAACGAACCAAATTATAGTCCTAGCTATAAAAACGAACCAAATTATAGTCCTAGCTATAAAAACGAACCAAGTTATAGTCCTAGCTATAAAAACGAACCAAGTTATAGTCCTAGCTATAAAAACGAACCAAGTTATAGTCCTAGCTATAAAAACGAACCAAGTTATAGTCCTAGCTATAAAAACAAACCAAGTTATAGTCCTAGCTATAAAAACGAACAAGTTATAGTCCTAGCTATAAAAACGAACAAGTTATAGTCCTAGCTATAAAAACGAACCAAGTTATAGTCCTAGCTATAAAAACGAACCAAGTTATAGTCCTAGCTATAAAAACGAACCAAGTTATAGTCCTAGCTATAAAAACGAACCAAGTTATAGACCTAGCTATAAAAACGAACCAAGTTATAGTCCTAGCTATAAAAACGAACCAAGTTATAGTCCTAGCTATAAAAACGAACCAAGTTATAGTCCTAGCTATAAAAACGAACCAAGTTATAGTCCTAGCTATAAAAACGAACCAAGTTATAGTCCTAGCTATAAAAACGAACCAAGTTATAGTCCTAGCTATAAAAACGAACCAAATTATAGTCCTAGCTATAAAAACGAATCTTCAAGAAATGTTATTTTTTCTAATACTTACAAATAAAAACTTACTGCGTCAAATGCAATAACTTGTTGTAAACACCTTACTAAAAACAAAATTATGTAAGTATAATATTTAACTCAATCAGTTACCTATTGATAAGAAAATATATCTGTTTTTCTTCGAAGACATAATAAAATTAAAATGGGCAAATTAAATCCGTCATTGCGATGGTTGTTCATGACGCAGAAGAATGATACTCGTGACAACCAATTCTCCTGATTTCCTGCTTTCAAAGGAACATGATAATTCTGTAGTAGGTTCTACCTACAGTGACTCAGGTCGCAACATGTAAACACATATCTTGTGGTGCGAAAAAGCACCGTGCGTCGTACATGAGATAACAACTGCATGGAACACTCATAGCGCTGTGGTATGTCCATGTATTACCATTGAAATGCTCTTCTGGTGACACTGGAAGTACTTGACATTACGGATGAAAAGGTTAAACACTGAAAAGTACACCTGTACTGCTAATAATAACTACTTTCAGTTGTGCAGACTTTAGTTAGGTCTGAGGTGATGTCTATGAACACCTTAATTCCTTATCTATTCCCTTATCTCAGGTGATAACAAACCTCGTGTTGGTGACTTTGATGCTGAACCTGAATGTGAACAAATGAGAATAAATTATTAAAAAACTGCAATTTCAAGTAAGTTTTTTACAATGTAAATTGCATTGAATAAATCATCCCTTTGTGTCTATACAATGAGAGTTTTTATTTCCTAATTCTTTTCACAATGCAATTTATATTTTCTTTACCCTAAAGCTCAATGATTTATTTGTTCAGCAGCTTCGATAGCTCATCAACCTGTTGTACTTCCTAATGGTAAGTTCTTTGATAGCTCATCAACCTGTTGTACTTCCTAATGGTAAGTTCTTTGATAGCTCATCAACCTGTTGTAGTTTGTTGTGGATTTCGCTGTTCCTTGAACGATTTTGTGGAACATTTTTCGATTTGACTGTCTTCTTGATCGGTTTTGCTGAATATGACGATTAGGCTGCAGGTGTTGGTTATCCATCTAAATATCAATTATTTTCGCTGAATTAGGTAGAGATGCCAAGTAGGGTTTTTAAAAATGCCAGTCTCGCCATATTATATATTCGTTATGCATGGAAAATTCAGCTCATCTGATAATGAGCCAATAATAATAATTACCCACATAATCTAAAACTTGTAATGAATGTAATAAACATTATTATTTATTTGGAATGTTTAATAATCAATTGATTTTACTTAAATACCAAATATTAATAACTCAAATTCAAATTATTTATTTAAAATTACAAGATTACAATCATTTTATTCATTTCATCAATTACTATTACATTTCATCAATTACTAATACAAGTGCCATATAAATTTATTAATACATTTGTAGTTTCAATATTCCACCTACAAACTTTTTAAATTTGAATAATTAGTTTGATTATTTATACTTTGGTCCTCAATTAAAATCGTTTTCTATGCAAGGGTCCTAAAAGAAATAATAGGTTAGACATTTACATGTTAGAAATTAAAGAAGTGCACATTCCTCGGTTAGAATGTATGCACACGTGCATATTATATGATCTTGAAATATATGCAGAGGACTGCATATGTGCAATATGCACAATTTCACATCCCTACTAAATATCTTCGCAAATTTGCGGAAGGTTTTATTTTACCAGTTATTTATTTATCATCTTGTATATAACTGAAAAACTTTTCAACCAAATTACCTGAAATTTGGTGTAATGATTGTTCAATTTCCATTGACCTCATGGTTGAATTTGGTTGAGTTTTGGGAGTGACCCGGTCAAAGGTCATGGTCATTTATAACTCAAAAAGTATTGAACCATATTGCATGAAACTTAGTGGGATGATTGGCCAATATACAGGAACTATTTTGTTAGATTTCAATAGCGATCGGGTCAAAGATCAAGGTCAAGGCCATTTATAATTCAATGACTCGAAAAGTATTCCACCAAATTGTCTCAAATTTAATGGGACGATTGGTTAATGTTCAGGAACCATCTGGTAGAATTTTGGAAGCGATCCGGTCAAAGGTCAAAGTTATTTATAACTAGGGTTGTGACAATATTCTTTTAGCATAAAAATATAATCTCGAGCATATTCTTTTTATTAAAAACATATTATTTTTATTGAAAATTCATTCTTTTTATTAAAAAGTAATAAAACTTATTCTTCTTAACAATATATAAAAAAATCATGCAACTAATATATTTCTCAGTTCAGAGATATGCTATATAACTAAAGAATATATATTTACAAAGAAAAATAGATACTAGTAAGTATATAGGTATTTTAGAAGACCGTTGCCGAACAATACATGCCAAAATTATTGGAACATACAAGCCGAATTAAGGTTAACACCTGAAAAACCTGTTCAGGGTTCGATTTTGAAAAGTTTCATAAATTAATATTAGAAAATGCATTTTATTTTATCCTAACAACTTTTCAACGTTTCCTAGTTTAAATTTAAAATTTACCCGTTTTATAAACCCTATATTACTGTGACTGAACTTGGTCAGACGATATACAAATTGAATCCATGTGCCATGATTCATATTAATAAAACTTATTTAAACTCTTCAAAGATTTCCATTGCGTCCAAATGTGATTTAAGGAACTTCCTAATATCCCTTATCATATTTACACATCAAACGGCAGCACTTTTTAATGAATTCAACATAAAAAGCATATTTTAAGGAATAGCTATAAAGCATATTTCAGATCATAAAAGAATATATTTAGATCATATAAGCATATTTCAAAGAGAAATTTATCACAACCCTATTTATAACTCAAAAAATAATTTAACAATATTTAATGAAACTTGGTCATTATCCAATTACCAGTTCATTAGATTTTGGGAGAGAACAGGTCAAAGCGGCAGCGAAGGTATGCACACTACCGAGTGCGCGTAATCTAGTAAATACTATCAATCTAGTTCCTATATCGATAATTTTGAAATAAATTTTAATTCTACACTAATACTTTCCACGCTACCTATTATGGTGTTCGTTTATTGCTCTTTTATTTGAACGAGGTTGTTATCATTTTTAATATCTTCAATAAACTTTAGCATTATTATTGTCTCATTTAACTCCTAACTTCATATCATAACTCAAGTCAATTCCAGAATGGCAGTAACTAAATGAAAACATTACTAATTTAAAATAAGATCTTTAAACAGAGTAAACGATAGGTGATATGGCATAAATTCGAATACTTTAACATATTTCTATTTCAAATCATCAATTAATACTCTTTATGTAAGTTTATGAGCCTATAGTTTAATCATACCTGTTCAATAAATGGATTTTTACCAATAGGAGGAAAATAACTGCAATCTAAGAATATTTCTATTCCAATAGAAAGGTGAAGGTACAAACGCTATTGTTTATAAAATCAAACAAGAGTAAACTAATTTAATTATAAAAATAATTAACTAAAAATAACTAACAAAATTAATCAACTAAATATAACATAAAATTAACAAAAACAAGACTAATAAAAAAATAGGACATTTAAATAATGATCAATATAAATAAAGACTAGTAAGAAAGTTGATGTATAAGAAACTATAGCATCAAAATGGAACATTTCCTAATTTTCCTTCATCAAAATGCAATAATTGTTTCCTTCATTACAGTACTGTAGAATGGAATTCGTCATCAAAGTAACGAAAAATGAAATAAATTCATCATCAATATAACGTAAAATATCAATAGAATATTTCCTTTATCAAACTATAGTAGACTGTAATAATTTCTCATTCAAATAACATTCTATTTACTCTCTATTAATGAATCATATTAAAGTAAGAGGAATAAATCAATTAATGCATGAAAAATAAGAAGTGAACTGCATCATAATAAAGTAGAATGAAAATTTCTATACATTTTTATATTTTTGCAGCATTTACGTTAACTACACTGAGAAAAATAAACAACTCCAACTGATGTACTCAGGTGTTTGGAGTTCACCCTATGGCTTTGTCTCTAAAGAGAGACACCCTAGTGCATCAAATTATTGTTTGGATGGTGATGCACTAAAGTGCACCAGTTCGATGCACTTCACTGTCTCTGCTAAAATTTAGCTAAAAAGATGAGAATAATTTCATAATTTCCTCATCTTAACAAACTTATAGCTAAGACACTGAAGTGCATCTCCAAACTATAGTTTGATGCACTAGGGTGTCTCGCTTTAGAGACAAAGCCATAGGGTGAACTCCAAACACCTGAGTACATCAGAATTTCTCTGAGTATTCAATTCAATTGTATTTTGATACTTCAATTTTATTCATATAGATAAATTTTAGAACTGATCTAAAAAAAAAATAGAAATTAATTTTTAATGTTACTTTGCAACTCGAAACGTCTATCAGATAGTGAATAACATTTTTTTGACAATTTTCCGTATTTCAAATATTTAGATTTAAACTCTCTGTACTTGTTTCTCACTATCACCGAGCCGTAACGTTTGAGTACGTGAGGGAGCTTCACCTTCATCAATTCATCCACCTGATTACCTGATAGGAACTCTTTTTTTTCATGAGAGGAAAGAATAACTGTCTCATTGCCTCCCTCTCTTCATCACTGAAGGTCCTATTCTTCGACTTGCTTTTACTGGATACAAAAGATCTTAACTCGTCAATGTCCATTTCTTCAACGGAATCTGCGAAAATGAATTAGAATTATGAACTACATAGACACTGAGATACTTTAAATTATAACTTTGTATGTAGCTAATTATAGATGGTTTTCCTCTTCTTGAACATTTTTCTTTATTTAGCGTCAGGTTGTACTAGAACCAACTCAAAAGTCATTCGGATGAATTCCTGATTATGTGACCAATATATTTGAATAAGTTTTAATGTTAGATCTCAGTTAACTGATGATCATAAGCACTACTTACCAACACTGGCAGCAGGAGGAACTTTTGAAGAGCGAGAGGCTCGAGAACAAGTGGAGATTGGTGCACAGTTGGACGAGACATTACTAGCTATTTCCATGGCCACGGATTCCTCTCTCTCAAACACATCAGTTTCTGCAGGGGCAATTGGACTGTTCACCACTGACGAAGGAATGATTTCACTATCTTCACTCTCTGAATCATTCTTCTTGATAGAAGATCCTGAAATAATTAACATAAATAATTTATCAGCTTTAAAGCATCATTAGTTTTTCTAATATATAAATCCTCAGAATGTTCTTGGTTAAAAAAGTATAATAATTCAAACATGATCCTTTAGAACTAATTAATTTATTTCACAAAAATATTAAGACTCACCTTTTGGAAGAATATCAATATTGACAGTTCTCTTCTTCTCCCCACTGTACATCTTGTCGATGAAGTCTGCTGCTTGGTATCCAACTGCATTTTTATTTACTACATTGTAAATTATATCTGCAGTTGAAGTGGAGTGATTCATGTGCTTTGCCACCGTATCTGCCATTGATGCATCCACTTCCCTCACTAGAGTACTGACAGATCTACGGTAATCATTGGAAATAATGTGCCCCAGTCCTGCTGCTTCAGCATGTCGACACAATGAATGGGCGACCGCTGAAGATGATGACAGCCCAGTTCCTTTAAAAGTTGTGAAAAACTTTGTGCAATTCTCTTGCACAATTTTGGATCTTACATTATCGAAGTAATTCCATCAGAGTGTTAAGTTGAGGAGAGAGGACCAATTTTGCCGGTCCACAGCTACTCAAAGTCTTGTGATTTATGATAGTGATCATGAAACGTGTGAGACCATAATTCTTATCGTTGGCTTTAACTCGCTTTGCGAAATCTTCTTCAGTCATTTCTGCTAGGACACCTGCCCTGTTAGCGTTCCTCATATTGATGTTAAACAGGAGGTAGTCTCTCATAAGTGTGAATCTGCGACTTGTGAGAACAAGGTCTAGAGAATCACACTCGGAGAGGTAAGTGAAGGCAGTTCGGTGCTCATGAGATGCCTTGTATTTGTTTATTTTGTCAGAATCCAATAAAATTTCGCTTTGTTTGATTGACCAGTTTGGTAAGTCTGTCAAAATGTCACGAGCCCAATTCCTGTTATCTTCATTTGAATGAATTTTTCTCCTCGAGTCTCTACAGATGTAATTCATGAATATTTTGAGTGCCACCATGTAGCTTCTTGCTGTTTGGCCCGACCATGATTCATTGTTTTTTTATGGAGGAAAATCCTCCATAGGGTATTATCATTCAACAAATCTTTAACTTCACTTACTTTGATTTCTGTGCACACTCTCTTTATCATCGGGGCATTTTGTGTAGCAGTTATTTGTTTATTCCCCCATCCTTGAGGTCCAACTTGCCACTCTTCAAAGTCTTTAATCATTTTTTGAATGACGCCAGGTAGAGAATAATTAGCCGTATAATTCACAGTAAATTCGTGAACAGAAATAGTTTGAATCATATTCAAAATTATCTCCTCAATTGGATCCAAAGTGCCACTATAAGATGATTGCTCAGTAGCAGACGGTTCACTACTTGATGCAACAGTATCTGACGTTCCACCAGTTTATGATACAGTAGCTGATAGTTCACTAGTTCATGGATCAAGTCCATTGGATGATATGAGATAATTTGATGGCGCCTGGTTCAAATTATGCGAGTCCTTCTTAGCATCTCCATAATAGCCTTTATGTACATTGACAATGTGGTCTCGTAAATTCAATACATTGACATAACATCCCAACCTGGGACACTTTACTCTCTCCCGGAGTTTTTTCTGTTGATTTTAGAGTATCTCTTTCGTTGCTTGGTTAAACAGTTCACTTTAGATGCTTTCAGACGAGACCAGTTGTGCTTCCTTATCATATGGGAAGTCAGTTCAATCAAATGTCAGTGACACACAGGGTATCTTCTTTTGGGTCTGTTTCTTTTTTCTTTTCTCTGTCCAGAAAGAAATTAAAGTGCTCTTTGCGATTAAGAATTCAATATTGTTTCTCTAAAAAATAAAATGGAAAGCTAGACCATAAGACAAGAATTTATGAGTATGTTGATTTTACCTCTATTTTGCAAGCTAGTTTTTCTGTATAATTTAGATTGTGGCACTGATAAATTGGGAACTTCATGGTTGATGGAAAAAAAGGTTTACTTATAATTCATCGGTCAATTTCAATAGTTGTATAACAATCTACATGAAGGATCTGATTGGAAATAAACTAACAGTTGAGCCAGATCCTTAATCAGATTGAGGTGAAGATCCAACTTCACATTCTTGATTCATCTTCAATGTAGGGTGAAGTGATGAATCTACAACTGATGAAGACTTCACGCTTTCAGAAAATGAACCCACTTCACATTCATTGGGTAACTGCGCCAATGGAGGAGGAAGACGAGGTGAGGTGCCTGTTGAAAATAAGACAAATTAGTAAATTGTAAAACAGCTGATCAATTACTGTATCAAAATATATTGGGAGTAGAATATCTAGTTAAATGAAATTAACAGCTCTCAGGTGTTTGGCCGAACATCCGAGAGAAATTTTATGATGCTATTTGGATTTAGAAAATGTTTTCGAATTAAATTAACTGTTACAACTTAATGGAGATATTACGAATGTATCCATATTATTTTCTAATAGCAAATTCATGGTACAACATCTTTTTACCTCCTCTTTTAGTGTTGACGATATCCATCAAGTAGTAATATATTCAAATTGTTCAGCAATATACGATTGCGCTTCATAACATGGATATACACTTTGTACATGAAGAACTGTTCTTCCCTTCACGAATAAATTTCATTGTCAAAATTGATAACTTTTCAATTTAATTAAAAAAAGACATGTATACACAGAGCGTCTTTTGTCTAAATGTCCGTTCTTCCTAATTTGAGCCAAAATAACCTTCGGCGAACTGAAATTAACATATGTTCATGTGATGTGCACTGTGTATTGATTGATATACCATCACTCATCTTCAACTCATGATGTATATCAGATGTTAGTTTGTATTAAATTACTTTAAAAATTTGAAATTAATTGATTATAGCTAGTTATTCAATATATAGTTATTAATAGGGCTGTGACATGGCTTATTTCGCATATGCTCGTAAGAATTTGCTTATACTTTTTTGAAGCAAATGCTTTTTGTTAGAGCTTTAAGCAAAATCATTTGAGCATATGCTTTTTGTTAGACCTTTAAGCAAAATCATTCGAGCATATGCTTTTTGTTAGAGCTTTAAGCAAAATCATTTGAGCATATGCATTTTGTTAGAGCTTTAAGCAAAATCATTTGAGCATATGCTTTTTGTTAGAGCTTTAAGCAAAATCATTTGAGCATATGCATTTTGTTAGAGCTTTAAGCAAAATCATTTGAGCATATGCTTTTTGTTAGGGCTTAAGCAAAATCATTTGAGCATATGCTTTTTGTTAGACCTTTAAGCAAAATCATTCGAGCATATGCTTTTTGTTAGAGCTTTAAGCAAAATCATTTGAGCATATGCTTTTTGTTAGAGCTTTAAGCAAAATCATTTGAGCATATGCATTTTGTTAGAGCTTTAAGCAAAATCATTTGAGCATATGCTTTTTATTAGAGCTTTAAGCAAAATCATTTGAGCATATGCATTTTGTTAGAGCTTTAAGCAAAATCATTTGAGCATATGCTTTTTGTTAGAGCTTTAAGCAAAATCATTTGAGCATATGCATTTTGTTAGAGCTTTAAGCAAAATCATTTGAGCATATGCTTTTTGTTAGAGCTTTAAGCAAAATCATTTGAGCATATGCATTTTGTTAGAGCTTTAAGCAAAATCATTTGAGCATATGCTTTTTATTAGAGCTTTAAGCAAAATCATTTGAGCATATGCATTTTGTTAGAGCTTTAAGCAAAATCATTTGAGCATATGCTTTTTGTTAGAGCTTTAAGCAAAATCATTCGAGCATATGCTTTTTGTTAGAGCTTTAAGCAAAATCATTCTAGCATATGCTTTTTGTTAGGGCTTAAGCAAAATGTTTCGAGCATATGCTTTATCAAAGAGCTTATCTAATTTCAAGGCATAATATCGTTTCGTTGAGGTTTTCGTGAACAGAAAAATGTCATACATGAGCCATCACCTAATTTGTTTTTGCAAATCTTATTTTCAGATTCGTAATTGCAGTAAGTTTGAAACTTTGACGTAGCAAATTCTATCCCAATAGAATTGAAATATAGTAAGGACAATCGAGGTATGTTGTGTGCGTGACGTTATAACAGCAACACTCTAAAATCATATTTAAATATTATTTTAGAGTGTTGCTGTTATGACGTCACGAACACAACATACCTCGATTGTCCTTACAATATTTCTATTCTATTTCCCGCTATTAAAACCAGATGGCGCCACAACACACTTTAAAAATAGAAATTGTCGACAGTAGTGTATCTTATTGTAGCGTAATATCTTTGACGTAACTCTTTAAATTTTTAGAATTTTTTTTTAATTTGATAGCTTGCACGTGCTACCATCCAGGTCAGGATAACTAAAGTTGCTAAATCAGTCAATCAATTTTTTTTTGTATATTCATAACTAAATCCAATGCTCTAGAAATTTTAACTGACAAGATTTTCCGAAAGTTCTGCAAAGTTGAAGTGATGGTATAATTTTATCTATTTCAATGTGTTGTGTAGGCTATGGGAAATTTCGTTCTTGGAAATTTCTGTCTCAGATTATAAAGGTGTTTTGAAAGAATAATAATAGAAAAAGTTGAAATTATTATTTCTTAAATGTGTAGTTTATTTATTAAAATAGGATAACATTAACCGTTTTAAGCTGACACATAACATTAGAAATTTGAGACATGTTTTGACTTTTATTTGACAGGAAATTTGACCGGAAAATTCAGTCTCGGCCTCAGGTATAAATGAAGCTTATGAATTAGATGAATCGGGGGCGGGTCGCCCCCGAACCCCCCTGCTACGTCATTTAACAATCAGGAAATGTGCAATACAACAAACTCATTTATGTTAAGAGGTCATTTATAATTTTGAGACCGAAACATTAAAAACAATACCCTAAATAACTTATCCGCAATTAACAATATTTTTAAAACTATATTCTAAGTGGTAGTAACCTTTTATTTTTCAACCATAGAGGTGCCACCCGGAATATACTTATAGTGCAACCAACTAATAAAATTTAACTTCATTGACAGGGTGCTAACGCGCCCCTTACCATGGAAAATGAATTCTATAGTGATGAATTTTTCTAATGTAAAATCTACATTTGTTAATTCAGGAGTTGCTATATTTATTTCTTTAGATAGTTTTCTTTGAAGATGAAAGTATCTTTTATACATAATCACTAATTACTAATCAGTTCATTTTATATACCCTGAAATACCTAGTAAAAGATACCTATTCAGTTGAATAATAATAGGGTTCCCCTTGATTATTGCTCGTTTTCTTCAATCAAAAGAAAATTTTGAACTATATACTATTGTAAATTTGAAGGCATATCTATTAATAAAAGCTTATGCATCATAGTATTCAGCTCTTAAAGCTTATAAAGCATAATCTGAAACGTTTTTACAGCCCTATTTTTGGAGCTTATAAAGCATATTTTTAGAGCTTATAGAGCATATCTTGTAAGGCCTTGCAGTCACAGCCCTAGTTATTAATTATATTGTAATATCAATTAGCAACCTTCATGAAAAGTTATGGAAATAAAATAGTTATAAATTTGAAATATTATCGAAGCAGATCTTTATTGCCCAAGAATTAATAAATTCATATATCTACCTGGTAAGTGATAATTTTCACTAGATTTATTTATTTATTTATTTTATTTTATTGAAACAAATAGCAACCTTTACAGTTGTTCAGGGCCAGGGCCTCCCTCATCATACCTTTACAATTAATTTATTTACAGTCAATTTCGAATGCTATGAGGCCCGGAAAAGCAATAGGCTTCAAGGGCAACCTATTTAAAAAATATATTAAAAAAAACATACACATATATAACGTACACAACAATTCATATCAATCTTCATAGGAATCAAATAAATTAATATATATTAGACATGATCTAAAATGAAAATGAAATTAAATATGATTAAGTAATTATTATGGTAATGTAATTGCATACATGATAGTTTTTCAACAAACTTAGATCTAATAACAAATTCTTATTCCAGTAAACTAGCTAACAAATACACTTTTAAATTATGTGAAAATGATCTGACAGTAAAATGATATTTTAAATTCTCAGGTACTAGGTTCCAAATTGTAACAGTGCAGTAATGAATGTGGCTATTTGTTTTTATTCGATTATAACGTGGTAGCAGAAAATTGTGACGTCCTCTAGTGGTCCTACCATGCTGCTCACCGAGTGTCTGCAGTTTGTTATACAAATCTCTGTCGAATCCATCTGCTTTCAGAGTTTTGAACATGTATAAAGTAATTTTTAACTTATATATATCCTTGATGGTAGAAACTTCATATTAATGAAATGCTGCAAGGTGAGGTCATTATGAGACTTTTACCACATAGTTTGGAGCTGCATTAAACCATACTTCAATACCATAGTTAATAAAAGGAAACACAAGAGAATAATAATAACACTTCATTATTGTTAAAGGGAAGAAATCACGTAGCTTGTATAACATACCTAGGGTTCGTGAGATCTTACTTGAAATGCAATGTACATGGCGAGAAAAAGTTAATCCATCATCAAGAGTGATTCCTAGAATTTTTATAAAATTGAGCTTAAATTACCAGATCTCTGTGTGGCAATGACTAAAATGTCAAAAAACATTCTCAAAAGTTTATCCAGAGCAACATAACATACAAAATATATATATTTTATACCTCTCAATATTAAGCCTCTATCTGTTCATACCTTATAAACAAATTTATAATTTAAGTTAAGTTTAAGTAGCTACCATTCTAAAAAGACAAACAAAATAATCCAATAGAGGTAAGTGAAGAAATAGCGGACATTTCCCCAGTTTTGTTCATAGCTTATAGAAAAAATAGAATTGTCATATTTTGATTAATTATTTTTATTGTATCCACGATAGTGAAGATACCTGCTGGTATCATGGATACCAAGTAAGAAGTGGATGCAAAGAAACATTGACACCAAGTAGCTACTGGATGAAATGTTACCATACCAAGTATTTTGTCATAAATTAGTTTCTAATACTACAGGAACCATATTTAGGAAATATTTCAGGGGATGGATTTTTTTTCTGTTGGAGCATATCCGAGAAGAGTTTCGTAAGTTTTTCCAGGTCTTCCACTGAGTACCTAAGATGTAGCTATTTGAAGATTTTGTGGACTCGATCTACCTCGTCATCACCAGTACCTGCATCCATTTTTCTCAGATCGTCCCTGAGAGATGAAAATATTTTAACCTTTATAACCTAATTATTAGATACAAATTTAAATGCTGGACATTTCAGGTAATTGAGGAAAGAAGATTTGTTTCCTTTGGGAAAGAAAGCACAGAAAACGGAAGCAATTATATTCATTTGATTGAAACCAGATTCCAATCTCTAAGGTTCTCGAATGCCTTAATTCCACTTAATTTCAATGAAATTGAATAACAAAGCTCTGACACTTGATATATCTAATATGAAGGTTTAAATTCCTCAAGTTTCCACATAACTATACCTCCTGTTCTAACATTCTTTGTAAATATTGATAAAAATGACAATCTCAATTCTTAATGAATTGACAATCACAAGAAAACAGTAAGCTTTGTTTATTGTGTAACTATGACTAACTTTCATAGTTTCTCCTAAATTTTAAAAATGTTTGTGTTTACTCTCAATATTGTTATTTGTTGCAGGTATCAAAAGAAGTCCTCCTCCTACCATCAAAGAAGAAGATGAGGAAAATTCTTGGCCAGGCAGTCCCACTAGTGAGGAGCTACCTAAATGGCTTCAGGAGGCAAGGGACCTCAAGCTGAAGAAGAAGAAAGAGAGATCTAGTGGCAGAAGTCTTGGCAGTAATTACTTGGACAGTTACCTTTCTAGAGCTTCGACTTCATTTTCAACTCTAACTAACTTTTTGTCGTACCATTCATGGTAAGACTCTTGAACTGTATAAAACTTCATAAGTATTAAAATTTAAAGAATACCTTCAATTAACCTGTACGGTAAGGCGGAGCGAAAATGATTCTTCTAATCCTTTTTTCGAAATGAAAGATGCAATAGTCATTTCTTGGTGCTCTGTGATTAGAAAATAAGTATCCTGACATCTGAGCTCCTGTAATTGATTGCTTCAGGTGTCACGAGGCCATTGAAATTAGTCATGTTTTTCTTTTTATGCTGAATGTAGGTAAAAATTCAAGATAATACGGGGATGTTTTCTAAAGATGCAATAGTCATTTCTTGGTGCTCTGTGATTAGAAAATAAGTAACCTGACATCTGAGCTCCTTCAGGTGCCGAAAGGCTATTGAAATTAGAGATTTTCCCCTTTTTTTGCTAAATTTGGTTGAAAATGGAATCATATATGGATGTTACATAAACATTAATTATGCAATAGTGATATTTTCGATGCTTATAACTTCAAAACGATTTTGTCAAATTTCTACACCAATAGACAATATTCTTCAGGTGCCGCAGAGCCAATAAACTTCGGATAAAATATATGTACCCGCCAACCATTTCTCGGTCGTGACCTAAATCATCCAAATATATATAAACAAATACATAAGGTTAGATAGAGATTTATTAACTTATTAATTACTCTGAGGTGATCAATTTTATAGTTCTCCATAGGATTCCGAAAGAGGACAATATGTTTCTTTATGAATAAGGACACAGCACGCGGAATAAATATACTTCAGGTCCTGTCCAAGCCCAATCCATTTTCCAATCAATTAGAGCTAGTTAATATTATAGTTTACAGTGAATTGCCACTTCTTTACAAAATTCAGCATTTCTTGGCGAAATTCTGTTCTCGACCAAATCAATTCGTCTGTTGATTGCACCACAAACAAAAGGAAAAAACTTCAGTTACTAATTTAACGCATCTTTTAATGGCTTGTGTGTGACCGAGGAAGTGTGGAGAATCTATACTGATTCTTTAAATTCAATAGAGATATATGTTTCTTAGAAGTTACCGGCGGTTCCGTTTAGTGTCCATTTTACCTATTTATCGAGCAGGAATAAATTTTGGCATCAAAGTTCAATTCAGTTACTCTGACCGTCTTTCGTTTAAGATGATGTTTTTGCCCCCAGGGGCTCTATCCTGAAGCTGTCTGTGGTGAATGGAAGAGAAGAGGGGTGGCGTCCCTTGGGCCCCGAACTGTTGTAATTTGGATTGTCTTTTTTTCATTTTTACCATGTTTATCATTTTTTTAACGCTACTTGCAGTTTATGAGGATATCGCTAGGGTTATGCTCTTCAACTGCGAGGTCTTAGATTTTTGTGTTAGGTAGGCTCGTAGGCTTCATTTACTGTCACCTCTTCATTTTCCTCTTCCATTCCCGTTTCGTCACATTCCTTGGTAGGTGACTGCATTCACGGAGTAGCTTTTCTGCATCCATGAGCATTGTCACTGACTGTGGTACTGGTAAGTGACTTTGTTCATGGAGCCACTTTCCTATCTGACTGCTTCTTCTAGTCCCTTGTACTTAATTTCCTTTTGACGTCAGCGATATGGCCTTTGGTTCCGAAGAAGACGTTAAACCCCTACTAAAATTAAAAATAAGTTGATGTTTAGTCTATTTGATTCAATTCTCCATGTGAATTCTTGAATAATACTCTCTACATCGTTAATCATACTCAAACAAAAAGGTTCTAGATCAGCATACTAAGCATTACGTTGAACTATACTGTGTGAATTATATCTATCACTTCAATACTTAGAGACCGAGTAGTTAAATGTCTTAAATAGATGATAAAGTCCATTCTGAGACTTTGAGGCCACCTTATTTCGAAAAATATTGGAGGGTGGTACTCTCTCCAAATAAACTCCACGATAATCTTGACAGTTCAATACGGTCCTTTGGTTTCAACACATGATCTTAATATTTTATTTAGGGTGGTAAGTCAACGATAATGAGCTAATTTGCTCAGATTTTTGAGCTGTAACTGTTGGTCTACTTTTTCACTTGCAATTACTCTGATGATATCGAATGAATGGTGTGATTGGTGCTTAGATAGGTTGATTTATCTATGGTAAGTTGGTGGTATGGGCTGAAAGACAGTAGGGTAACGACTCAATTACCGGAACCTTACAATTACCGGAAAAAATATTTTAAACTTATTTTGTATGATGAAAGACATCATAAATTATTGGACCTGTGCGTTATATTATTGGAATAGATTTTTATATCAACTTCCCGTGGTCAAATTACATTGAAAGCGTACTGAAATGTATTCATGACGTACTAACTAAAACTTGTGCAAAAAATTTGCATTTAACTCAACAGTTTAGATAAATCAGTTGAAATGACATGTGATGATGCAATTGCCGTTCGCGCTATTTCGTGGAATAAACTATTGGGTGTTGTAGCTGAAAACCGTGTCTAACGCTCTGGAAAAGTGTTGCCACTCCTCACCACATAATAATTTTGTTATCCTTCATCCGGTATCTGGTTTGCTAATTTGCCCAAACTCAATTACCGGATAAACTGTAAATAGCTTCCGGTAATTGGAAAAATGTTTTCTTATTCTCCGGATACTTTCATTTTAAATTGTTCTTATGTAGAGAATTAAGTAATAGTGTATGATCGAAACTCCTTAGACTGTCTTTCAAGTCATCTAAATAGGTATACTTGTTTAGGAAAAATATTATGACCACAGTACTTGTTGTCAAACTGCTAGTGAGAACGTTAATGTCATTTATTTCATGTTATTTTATACCAATCAATATTAGTCTTAAACGAAAACATTCTACTTGATATATTACCTATTTTATTTCATGATTTATTGTGTTTCAGATATTATCATTATCTTACATACAAGGTGTCCCAAATAATCAAGAACCTAAATTAAAATAACATATTTCTATAACTATTGAAAGCTCAATTTTTTCCTTGGTATCATTTTGTCTGTTGAACACTTCTCCATATGGAATTATAATTTCATAAAGTTTTATTCATTTTTGTGAATGTTACAAGGATTTTATTGATGGGTGGTGAAAATGACTCAGCGCAAATGGTTAGTAAGTTCAAACATTATGAATATCTTTATTAGATAATAGCCCCATTAATGTATTTCCAAGTTTTAAAAACTTTCTAATAATTAGTTATCTTATAAAATATTGACAACTAAAAGTTTACCAAGGATCGTTCAGGATGCGAGAAGACAGTGCGGTCTGAAACAGTTTTTGCACGTCGTAGAAATTTCGCCAACTGGTTCTAGCAAAGATATGTTAGTTTTGTGGAAGATAAAGTCATTAGTGATGATGCTGCATTCTAATTGAACGAATAAGTAAATAATCATAACATCTGTCAATATGCTGCACGTAATAAATAACAGTCCTGATTTTATTTTGGCTGACTTCATCACTGTGTAAGTTATAGTAGAATCATCATTCTGACTTTCATTTTGTAGGGATGCCATTGTAAGATATTTAACAGAAACATTTGCATTTTCTAAATGGAGTTGCTTAATAAGAATGATTGTCTTCAGATCGTACTGTTCTCTTGCGACCTGAGCGACCCCTTGCTAAAATTTAAATCTTTGCCTTCTTGTACTTCACATTACTCCAGATTATCAATATTTTATAATGGGAATTATTATTTGAATGCTTTTGAAACCTGGAAATAAATCTGTTTCATTAATTATTGTGTTGTTGTCTAGTAAATATATTTTTAATGTTTGAACTTACTTCATTGTACTTCATTTTCTGACCATTTCTGCAAAGCCATTTTCACCATCCATCAATAAAATCGTTTAAATCGTTACTACATTCACAAAAATGGGTAAAACTTTATGAAAATTTAACCATGGATGTAGAAGTGAAGGTTCAAAAAACAGAACGATACCAGAAAGAACATGTAGCTTCTTCAATATTTATTAAAGTATACTAACTCAAAGTTGGTTCCGTTTCTTTGGGACACCCTGTATAATAAGTAGTATGACAAAAACTGTAGTATTTTTTATGATAATATCAATTCACAAAGGTTCCAGAATACTTTGTTCACATGTATTTACTTATATGATGTCATTTCGGCAAAATATCTGAAATACTTCTTGCTTGAAGAATACATTTTCTCTCTTTATAAATATAAAACATAAACAAGATAAGGATTTGATATGGTACATTTGCATTCAGCTTCCAGTACAGTTCATTCTAATTTATTTATTTGTTTCAATTTGTCTAATATGTCTGGGAAGAAGAAACCTTATGATGGTCTGAAAGTTTTGGAGGCAGCCGCTGCTGTAAAGAATGGAATGTCATATAAGGATGCTGTTCAAATCTATGGAGTACCTAGTAGGTCAACTATTAGTGACAAAGTTCTGCAGCGGTATCCTTCTGAGAAAAATAAGTCAGGTATATTTAATATCTATACCGCATACGTATGTTATGTATACATGTATACTAATGAAATATATCATGCAAAGAATGCATTTTAATTTTGATACAGATAAAAGACTAAAAAAGTTACGCAAACTTAGAGAGAAAGAGCAAAGAAGACAAGACAGAATTAAGAAAGGAACCAAACGAAAGAGAACCGAAGGGGATGAAGAGGAATCTAGAAATGGTGTTGTTGAGTGATGATGACGTCATTTTAGAACAAGATGCTGATGTAAGCTTTGCTTTTTTTAGCGCTGAAGGATGGGAGGTACCCGAATTGTGGATTGGATGCTCTGGAATTGGATGCGATAAATGGTATCACAAAGATAGTCTTTCGGCAGGAATTTCAAGTATGACATAAGAAGAGTTGGATAATTTTCCTTACTTCTGTTGCAAGTTTTGCGAGAAAAAAATCAACATCAAAGAAGTGAATACTAATTAATCATCAAGGATTATCTCTTATTTATTATTATTATTTTCTCTTCGAATATATTACTTTTCATTGTTTTATGTTATTAATTAGTTTATGAATGAAGGATTTATGAATTTCTGTGATATTTCATTGGGTTAGATACGAATTATCGGTCGGTTCCTCATTTTAAATCACCTTCAAGAAAAAACGCGTAATAATTAATATTTAACCTTTATTTTTATTGGTATCAAGGATACCTGTATCATCCATAGGTATCATGGATACCAATTTATATAAAAGTTAAATAATAAAAATATTTTTTTTTCTTACGACGAAAATGTGAAACTGACCGATAATTCGGAACTTTCCCTACTCCTATTATTGTTTAGATTAGATTCTTTATTGGAAAAAATAAAAAGATTACATACATGAGAAATACGGATTACATACAGGCATTCATACAATTATATTTACAAATTTGCTATAAATTAAGTAAACTAAAGAATAATCAAAATCCAAGCCTATACGAAGTTTGATATAGTAACTTTTTTCTATTTCTATTTAGGCCTTAACGTACTCATAGCTTGTATATGTGCTTCATTAACTCGTTTTGTAAATGGAATTTGTTAAATATACACTATACAAAAACTTTAAATATCGTCAAGTTAAACATTATGCATCAGCTTCAGATAATTACGAGGGTAAGTTATGAATTATCGGTCAGTTCCGCATCTTTGTTCATTTAAGAAAAATGATTTAATGTAATTCAATTCCTATATAACGATTTTTTTTCTCATATATGATCGAAGATGTGAAATTGACCGATATTGTGTCACTTACCCTCTTGCTTTCTAAATGCTGTATTGATATCAGAAACAAGTTTATTTGTTATTATGTTCGATTGTAACGGAATTTTTCAACCTTAAAGTTTTTATAACCGATTGGAAATTGGTTCGTGATGATGACATGACACGATTTTAAATGTTTCGTTTTTGATTCAAATAAAGAAGTTAAAAATGTCAAATTGATTCATTTATCAATCACTATCACACTAAGTATCTCTTATCCGGAATTTTAAAGAATTTATCCAAATATTGGTAATATGTAATGATATCCGGTAATATGAAAAATCGTTTCAGATCATCCGGCATATTGAAAAGGTTTTTCAGTTTGTCCGGTAAATGAGTTTGAATTGAAAATATATCCGGTAATAGGAAAAAAACTACATTTTTATAATTCGAATTAAAAATCATGTAGATTTGTTTTCATCATAAATGGGCAACACTGGTTTACTAAATCAAAACTAATGACAATCATACTTTGTTATTGTGCCTGGTTTGACGTGAAAAGACGAACTCATCTTTCCGAACGAACTCATCTCCTCTGCTATATGCTTGCCGCACACATTCCTGCAGAATCACCAGGAATCTTTATCAAGGCAGAATCTGTCAGTCAGTCAGTCAGCCATCTTTTGAATTTCGCCTTTTCTTCTTCTTCTTCTTCTTGCAGGGTTAATGAGGAGATTGGACTGCTTCAAACAACTGTCCGTGCCTCCTGAAAATACAAATTGGTTTTAGTACAAGAATTTGAAAGATTTTTTTGTAATAGTATGTGTATGTATGACAATAATTAAATGTGTACAGACTTGAATGTAGAATGTTATCTTCATCACCAATTAGTGCATTAGTGCTATTCTACCCAGTGTTAGACTAAGGGGAATGGACCAACAGCTCACAAATTTTGAGCTTTTATTGAGAATCTTACAGAGCAAGGGTCAGATAATTATGAATTTGTGAAATTCACTAGGACCACAATTAAGGATATATAAATTGTAGCAATTAGGTAGCTAATAGGCATTAGAAAGTTATACTGCTGTAAGACTATGGGGTCTATACCATCAATTGTGCTTCCTTTGTTGGTGGTGACAGAGGAAGTACTTAATAGGCCATTTGCCTTATGACTCTTCCCCAGTTTAGAGAAAGGAAAAGGTATTAGTTTGTTCTAGAAATTTAGTCAAGGCATTCATTAAAGAGTGGCGTTCAGAGACAGAGTTACTACTTCTCAGCAGGACAGAGACTGTAATAGGAGCTATTCCCTTTTCATCCAATTTGGATAACATTCTATTTCTCTCAAAATTAGATTTGTTAGAGTGTAAAAGAAGGTGTTCTATGGTGTCCGGGACAGCACAGCTACAGCAAAGGGGAGTATCAGACATGTTGAACCTGTGTAGATAGTGGTCTACACCTGCATGTCCAGTTCTAAGTCTGTTTAGGACAATACAAAGTCTTCGTGACTTTCCTTTGAACCGAGGGTAGTGCTGTGATTTATTTAATAGTTCATAAAGAAACTTGCCCTTTGCTGTGGACTCTACTTTAAACTTCAAACGTTCATTGCAAGCCTCATCAAGTCCTCTTTTTAGCTTCGTGAGTACTTCCTCAGTCTCCAATTTTAGTTCTTCGTACACTCAGTTCGAATGAGCCAAATTGGCAGCTCTATCTACAATCTCATTAGCTTTAATTCCTGAGTGTCTCTTTACCCATTCAATAACAACCAGTCTATCCTGATTGAGAGAATGTAGCAGCTGTCTTATCTCACTGACTAGACCTGCATAGGAGCCACCAGTCGATCCAATGAGCTGTACTGCTGATTTGCTATCTGTGAAAATAACAAAGTTAGTGGAGTTATGAATTGTTTCTATATATTCTAGAGCTTTTGACACAGCAAATAGCTCTCAACTGAGAACAGAATGATCAGGACCAATTTTCCAAACAATTGATTTACTTAATACTGAGTCAAATAGGGCACATGCTGTTGATAGTATTGATACACTAATTTGAGACCATCTGTGTAGAACTTGTAATAGTTCTCATATTGAGAATTTACCAATTCAGCAAAGTGTTCTTTCCAATTACCATCTCCAATGATAACCTGCTATATTGGTTGACATTTTGCCATGGTGGAGAAGTACTAGAATTTTTATTAATATCTGCTATATCAGTCACATATAGGCTTTTCATACTGAATTTGACAGTTTTATTAAAAGCTTGGGGACCTAATGAAGCTCTATCATTATTTGAAATGCCAAGAACTTTTTTGGTTTCTTCATCATTATTCCTGCCTAGTAGTTTGATGTAAAATTTACATCTTAGATAAGAGCGTCTAAGATCAAGAGATGGTACATGGCACACCACTTCAAGGGAAGTGATGGGAGTAGAACGTCTACAACCACAAATTAATCTGAGGGACATGTTTCGAAGTGAATCTAGTTTCTTTAAGTGGCATACAGCTGCTGATCCATACAAAGAACTCCCATAATCTAATTTAGCTCTTACATAAGCTATATAAAACATCCTAAGAATTTCCTGAGAGGCACTCCAATTAGTTGAGGAGAGACATTTCATAATGTCTATTCTTCTCCTTACGTCCCTACAAAGAGATTCAATGTGCTGTCGATAAGTTAGAAGAGGTGCATCAAAAGTCAGCCCTAGTATTTTTGGAGTTTTTGTGCATGGTAGAACTTCATTATCAATTCTCAGTGTAACATCTGCATTTCTTGACCTAGAGAATATTTACATTGAACTCTTTGACACACTAACTACCATACCCCAAAGATGGAGCCATGTTACCAGGTCTGTAAGATAACACTGAATATCTCTTTTCAGATTTTACAGATCATGACCACTACAAGATATGGTTATGTCATCAGCATATGTATATAGGCTGATTCCTTGTTTCTTAGGAAGGTCATGTAACATAAGATAAACAATGTGGGGCTAAGAACTGCCCCTTGGGGTACACCAGTTTTAACTGGATGCATGTCAGACAGACTATTACTTACCAACTCTAACCTGAAAGTCCTTTTCATCAAATAGTCCTCCAACCACCTGAACATTTTACCAGAAATTCCTACCTTTGCTAACTTGTATGTCAGACCACAATGCCATACTTTGCAAAAGCACATTGCAGGTCTAAATATATTACAACAGTATGCGAATGAGTAAATAGTGAAGTTTTGATGTTTTGCTCCAGTCTATGAAGCACATCATAAGTTGAAAGTCCTTTTCGGAAGCCACATTGGTGATCACTGAGGATATTGTTCTGTTCAAGCCAGTATATTAATCTACTACACAGAATCTTTTCCATGGTTTTACCAATGCATGACAGGAGGGTGCTTCTGTCTTGCTTTTATTTGGTTTGTGAATAGGGATAACAATCCCATGCTTCCAATCAGGAGGTACATGTCCTGCATACCAGCTTGCATTGTACATATACAGTAATTCCTTTTTTTGGCATGGAGGTAGATTTTTAAGGAAGACATTTGGTATGCCATCAGCACCTGGTGAAGTATTCTTAGCAGTATTGAGGACTGCACTTAGCTCAGCTTCAGATATAGGCTCATTATATTCAACACATTCCTCACTGTGGGACTGTTCCCTAGCTTTCTCAACTAGCTCGTGGTAATCTTCAGGCACTTCCAAGTGCCTTTCCTCTGTAGTTTCTGCAGAATATGCTGCTAATGTATTAGCTTTGGAGATAGGACTAAT
Organism: Caprella mutica; assembly: GCA_947561585.1. Classification (NCBI taxonomy): domain Eukaryota; kingdom Metazoa; phylum Arthropoda; class Malacostraca; order Amphipoda; family Caprellidae; genus Caprella; species Caprella mutica. Next base: position 88,430 of record CANNZV010000532.1, read on the forward strand.
AATTGGAACACCATTCACTTCAATTGGTACAGTTTGTGGAGCATGTGTTCCTTTTATCTTATTGATTTTGCTCCACACTTTTGTTATTGGAGTGTCAGCACTAAGACTATGAACATAATTGTTGCAGCTTTCTTTTTTCCTATGTGGTATTTTGCTTCTGCTGTCAGTTTTCTCAGAGTTTTGATATTTTCTTCAGTGGGGTGTCTCTGACATGAATGTCTTGCCTTTCTACGAGCTTTCACTCTATCTTGGCATTCTTTGTCCCACCATGCAGTTCTCTGTCTGATTTTAGTTTTCCCACTTGTTAGTGGAATAAAGTCATTGGAGGCAGAGTTCATTCTGTTAACTATAGAGTCATTTAGTGTGTCAGCACCATTAGGTATCATTTCACTGCCATCAACAAAGCGGTCTCTCCACTGTTTCCAATTTACTGATTTCAGTTTCCATCTCATAGGACATGAAATAATTGATCTTGCAACTGCAAGTCTTATGAATGTTTTCTATTATTCTATGATCACTTCCTAGATCAGGTCCTACAGAGAAAGTACAGTTCTGAGCTAAGTTAGGAGAAACTAAACAAATGTCCAAACATGATGGTTTTCCAGAATCTACATAAGTTGGTACATTTGGTTCGTTTACCAGGACCACATTTTCTTCTACAATCAGTTTCTCCAACATAATACCAGTAGTGTTTGACCTGATGTGAGAAATACCATCCAGTATGGGGCTGTGCATTCAGATCACCGACAATTACATATTTACCTCATAGTTGATTTATGTAGTGCAGCATTTCAGTATATGTTACATTTTTACATGGATTATACAGACATAGAATTTTAATCCAGTTGTTTCCATAGGTAAAGACTTCGATACCTAAAAATTCTAGAAATCCATTTTTAAATGAATTTAGATTTAAATGTCTAACAGTTATACTATTTGCAGTGAATATCCCTAGTCCTCCACCAATTGCCTGTCTATTTTTCCAAAATGATTGGTAATTTTTCAGTTTTTGTTCATTTTTGGTGAGCCATGTTTCTGAGAGACAAATAATGTCAGGTTCTGAAGTATTTAGATATTCTTTTATTTCTTGTAATTTACTTACAAGCCCTTTACAGTTTAGATGATTTATGGATATGTTAGTTTGCACTGTTATTCATCATTTAAATTTATCTTTTTTTCTCATTTGTCTTTTGGATGTTCTGGAATTGCGAGTGTTTTCAGCATACTGGTAAGGTGAAAGTTCATTTCTATGTTTTGTGTTAGTCTCTGGTATTTGTTTTTTCTTTCTTTTATTATTAAGACTATGGTAGGTTGAATGTGCATCAGACAGGACACCATCAGTCTCCTGCTCCTCATCCTCACCTTCAGACTCACAATCATTTTGAGGGATATTCATGCCAAAAGAATGCTGCATTGCACATTTGGTGAGGTTTCTGCGGACAGGAACACATTCCTGAAATATGTTGCTGCAAAAAAGTTCAACTAGGCACTCGAATATGCTGCTTATTTTCACCATTTCCTTGTTTTCTGCTTTTTTCGCATCACTTCTTGTTAGTTGGGGGATATCATCAGTCTGGGTTGCCACATCTTTCAGTACTGGCTTAGGTTCATCTGGTTTAGTAACCCAATTCTTTCTGATAATTTCATGGTTTATTGGAGGCAAATTTGCTAATGTATTGGCATATGTTTTCTTTGCAACTTGACTATTTAGTGAGTGGTGTATGTCTGCCTCAACATTAGTAACATTCAGGTGAGATTGTTCTGTATTGTAGCCAGTATCTAATGTCCGATTGGTATTACTGTTTCTGTTGTTTTTGGTGATATTTCTGTTCAGGATACGCACCTTATCCTGCCTGTGGCCTTCTTGAAGGTAGTTACATTGGAAAGAGTTGGCTTTATTGTTTTGACCGCAGTGTGCACATTTTGGAGTTGTTGTTGCGTATTTGTCATCTTTGATTGAATGTGGTCCACTGCAAAACAAGCATATGGGATGATTGGCTTTACAGCCTCCAGTTGTGTGTCCCAATATTTGGCAGAGAAAACACTGCATAGGAGCTGGAGTGAAGGGTCTCACTTTGAAATTAAACATGTGAATTCTTATGTTAGATGGAAGTATTGGGGATTCAAAAATCACTGTAAGGCATGCAGAAGGTACTTTTCGTCCATTTTCAATAGTTCTAGTCATTCTTTCCACTGAGAGCACTTTAATATTATTAGTCACTTCAATGTCAGATATTTCAATGATTTCCTCAGGATCTATTGGTGATATAACACCAAATGAAAGTTTATCACTGACAGGAGTGGAGCATTTCACTTTCCAATCTCTTTTATTTTTGTCAGATCATATTCTTCAATATCATTCACATTGATTAATTCCAGAGCAATAATACCTCTTTTGTAGTTTGGCCTGATGTCTTTTATTTTTATATCTTTCAGTTTGCTGGATTTCAGTGCAATCTGAAATTGTTTTGGAGACCTCATGACAGTATTAAGTGGAACTTCAGGGGTTACGATGAGGATTCTTCCAGAATTTCTACTATGTATGCTATTATTATCCATATCTTTGTTAACTCTATTAGCAGTTTTGAATTGGCTTGTAAATTCTAAGTGCTTTTCACTGATGACTGGGGTTTGCATTATTGATGTAATATCATCTGGATCTTCATCAATGCATATTTCATTCCCATTAAAGTCTATATTTTGTTTTTCATCATTTGCACAGTGCATAGGTTTGTAGAGAGAATTACTACTATTAGTACCATCTTTGTGTGGTTTCTTAACCTTATTCAAGTGATCAATAATTGTGGCATCTGTTTCCGCTACAGTGTCTACACCAGCTTCATCTACACATTCTGTAGATCTAATTCTTTTAGTGGAAACAGGGCTTGAGTAACAGTAACTTTCAACATTTTGCTCATGCAACATAGGAATTTCATTTAACTCCTGAGTGAGGGAGAACATCTCATTTGGTTTATTCACTGATTTACCTATAATCAAATGGGAAGGAATATCTATAGTAGCAGGCCAAGGAGATAAAGCATAGAAATCTCTGTCCTGACTATCTAATCCTGGAGAACATTCTTCTGCAAAAAGTATATCAGATAATCCTGATATAGATTCATTTTTGTCAGGGGGAATGGATTCATTATGATCCCCTCCTTCCATGATTAAATATTTCTATTTAGCTGTAAACTACCTAAGAGGAGAAAAGAAACCAAACTAAACAGAGAGAAACAATACCTTAATAGGTATGTTAAAGAAAAGAAAAACTATGAAGGCTACCCTAATACCTATTTCTAGGTAAAAGAAATAGTTGCCTATCTAGGTAGGCCTACTTGAAGTTCAAGTTGCCAATCGTTTATATGGAGAACATTTGGTACATAGCTTGGAAAATATATACAAACCAAATATAAATTAGTCTTAGGCATAGGTATCTCACGATAAGTCACGAGCTGCGCACATCCGTCTTCCTTTACATCCAAACTCCCCTTTCGCCTTCTTCTTCTTTCTTCAGTTTTATGAGGATATCGGTCCTAACAGGGACCATGTACCTCAAGTCTGTGGGGTTCAGTTTTCTGAGAAATAAAAGCAGAGTTTAACAACAATTCATATATATTTATATGTTTCTTTTTATACGGCTATTCAACCTAGATTTAATTACTGATGCTTTAAATATTTTCCCTTTTAGTGAATGATTAGTAAATTAACTACCCTATTAATTGTTTTCAACCTATAAAAATGTAAAATGCGGAGGCTGGAACATGAGACCTGGTTGAGACCCGATTGCCATCGCTTCGCCTGGACAACCACAAGGCGCCTCAAAAGAGATCAAGACTGGTACTTCAATTACTGGACAAGGGAACTCTAGGTGATAATTTACATCTTCTATTCAATCCACCAATTCATGCACCCACTACTTTGGTGGACAGTCATACTAAAGGGACCTCAACATTTACTTATTTTACTATTGGAGATCACAAAATACCTTCCGAGTCAAATTTACAGATATATTCGAGAAGAAAAAGCATTCTGCACTCATGAGACCTTTCTTATTTTCTAAAATTTGATATGCATTTAGTGGTTAATTTAGTTGAGTTAGTATTAATTATTGGGGTGATGAAATTACTCCCTATCCAAGGTAGAGGACTTTAGTAGTTGGCTAGAAGAAGAAACACATATATACATATTTGTTAAAGTGGGCAGCAATCTATTTATTAGGCAACATTCATTAAATGATAAGTGGCATTTTGTTTCTTCGGATTTTATTGATAATTTTTCTATTTGCCTATGTAGGTGTTTATTTTCATCATTGCTTATCTTGATTATTACTTTCGATATCCAGGTAATAATTACTTCTTCTGTTTGAATCATTTTTATTCGTAAAAGATAACTCATCTATGCTGTTGAACATGTTAATTTAAACATAGAAATTTACAATCCACAGGGAAAATTCCCCCAGAAAAAATTAAAATTCGACATTGGGAAAATATCCCCTGGGGAATTTGTAGAACCGATAAAATATATGGTAAAAATAAAAATATATTTGAGAAGAACTTATCAACAGCAATGCTAGCATCTTCATTTGTTATAGGCTCCACTATAATTACTTGCTTATGATATTCATCTTTATGTAAATCTCTGTTATTCAAGATTGATTCAAAAGTTATAACTTTCCCTGATTCATAATTAGTGACTTTCTTTGTTCTAATTATTCTGCTTAGTTCAATCTCACTTTGTTGAGTTTCATTTAGCAGTTCATGATGATGCAGGGCATTTAGCATTGATCTAACCAAGTGTCCTACATTTCTAGCCTTTTTTTGGACTGTTCAGGACTAGGAGATTCCTCATGTGGTCTTTTATTCATAAAGCCCTGAAATTCCATATCAAATGAGATTGAGTCATATTCTCTAGCTGGTGAATTTATAGAGGCAAGAGAGTCGTACTCTGTTTCTTGGCGATTCATACAATTACTGGAACGGACCATGAATTACCGGAACGGAACATGAATTACCGGAACGGAATATGAATTACCGGAATGGAACATGAATTACCGCAACGGAACATGAATTACCGGAACGGACCATGAATTACCGGAACAGACCATGAATTACCGGAACAGACCATGAATTACCGGAACAGACCATGAATTACCGGAACGGACCATGAATTACCGGAACGGACCATGAATTACCGGAACAAACCATGAATTACTGGAACGGACCATGAATTACCGGAACGGAACATGAATTACCGGAACGGACCATGAATTACCGGAACGGACCATGAATTACCGGAACGGACCATGAATTACCGGAACAGACCATGAATTACTGGAACGGACCATGAATTACCGGAACTGAACATGAATTACCGGAACGGACCATGAATTACCGGAACGGACCATGAATTACCGGAACAGACCATGAATTACCG
>CANNZV010000532.1:94201-358944 GCA_947561585.1 Caprella mutica
GGGCTCATAATAACTGTCACAAACTCGCCATTAAGATGGCAAATTTGGACATGCTTTATTACTTGGCTGTACATTCTATTAGATAGGTAATTTGAATACAGATTAATGACAAATGGAGTGAATTTGATAGGTAATTGTCGTATCAAATTTATGTCTGACACCTGACAGTACCTGAATCCAATGTTTATACTACACAGTTTAATTCCAGACTGTATTTCGTGGTAAATTCCACCAACTTGTCGGTGGAATTTTTTCCCTTTGAAAATAATATTCTGGCAAAGTCGGTGGATTTTTAGCTATTTATTCCTATGTTACCATTAATTTTCGGTGGAAAAAAGAGCAAAATGTTGGTGGATCAGCCAAATTACTGGGAATTTATGGTGGACTTTCTTCAGCTTTTTGAAAAAGTCAGTGGAATTTTGTGCACCAAATACAGACTGGGTTTAATTATTTGATTGAGATGTTTAATTTGGAATAGAAAATAAAATTCATCATAGAAAACTGTGATTGTAATTTTATGGGGTAACTATTGTAAACTTTCAGTCTGAGGTGTAAATAAAAACTTATCAGTTAGCCGTTAGGTAGATGTATCGGGGGGCGTGCCGCCCCCCGAACCCCCCTGCCAGGTCATTAAACAATCATGAAGTGTGCAGAACAACAAACTAGCGGATACAACAAACTACATAACAGTTTTTCACATTGAGGTCATTAATAGAAAGTACAGTGGTGCGCCGGATTGTAGTGCGGCGTGCGCCGTAATGTGGTGCGCCGCTCCAAGTAAAATAGTATGTCTCATAAACTCGCCATTTGTCTCTCCAGCTCTACCCCAGTCTGTATTAGGTGCACAAAATTCCACTGAGTTTTTGAAAAAGCTGAAAAAATCCACTATAAATTTCCATTACTTTGGCTGATCCACCAACATTTTACCCCTTTTTCCACCAAAAAATAATTGTAACATAGGAATAAATAGCTAAAAATCCACCGACTTTGCTAGAATATTATTTTTAAGGAGAAAAACTTCCACCGACATGTCGGTGGAATTTACCATGAAATACAGACTGGGCTCTACCTATCCAAAATTCAACAAATTCTCTCCAAAATGATCAAATTTTCATAAGTTCTCTCCAAAATAACATTGTAGTTAGCATAGGAGAAAAATAGATGAAACTCACCATTTGCAATTGAAGGGCTCAAAATAACTGTCACAAACTCGCCATTAAAATGGCCAAGTAAAATTGTATGTCTCATAAACTCACCATTTGTCTCTCCAGCTCTCTCCAAAATTCAACAAATTCTCTCCAAAATGATCAAATTATCATAAATTCTCTCCAAAATAACATTGTAGCATAGGAGAAAAATAGAAAAAACTCGCCATTTGCAATTGAAGGGCTCAAAATAACTGTCACAAACTCGCCATTAAAATGGCGAGTTTGGACATGCTTTATTACTTGGTAAAATGGCAAGTTTGGACATGCTTTATTACTTGGGCGCCGCTCAGCTTTTAGATACTGTTGAATTAATTGGCTAAGTTGGCTTAGAGCCTTAGATTTCAAAAGGTTAAAACTTATATAATATCTACCTAATTGCCTAGTAATTTTCTTAAGATTTTGAATTAATTCCTATATCTATTCCCATGTTAATTTAATTTTGGCTTGAAATTTTCAAAAAATAAGCCAAATTGGCTTCGCTCAGATTTTTTGTGAGAGTTTGGCTCAAAAATTGGCTTACCATTTTACAGCCTTTGAAACATGGTTGGTGTCTGGTGAGACACCAATTGACCAGAAATACTTCATATTTTAAAATTTAAAGCCAATCAGACATGTCTGGACTCTGAAAATCTGAATTCCAAATTATAAGTTAAATTGGGTCCTAATTGGCTATGGCCTTAACTGAACTAAGAAATGAAACAATACTGATAGTTAGGTGTTATTCGTGCTACGGTGTTAGGTAGTTGTTAACTTACTTAACTACCTAGGTAGGATACCTCTTTCAATGAAAATATGAGATGACAATAATCAGAAATATAAGAAAGGCAAAATACAGACGCTTTCATTAATATTTTCAAATATGCTAAAGGTATATTATATTTACCTTATTGTATAATGATATATAATATTTTTTATAGTAAAAACGAGTACTAACCACGGCTAATGATAAATAATCGTTGTGACGATAACACATCTAAAGAAACACAAAATTTTGTGCGTTATATCGAATGAGTGAGAAAGTCTTAGAAGAAATTTACCATCGTGACTCATTAATTTGCAAATTGCAAAATTGTTCAAAATTAGGATTCCCATTTCAAAAAATTACATGAATAATTCCTATATTTATTCAATATCAATATCGAAAATCTAGTTCCATAAAAATGCTTTAATTTTTCTAAAATGACAATATTTTTCCATTAAAAAAACCTATACAGTATGGGCCACAAAAATGTTTCCGCTTTTTCGAATACTTGTAAATCGTTAGCCAATGGATGAAAAAAATGTATCTTGGTCTCTTTTTCACCGCCTCTAATTGTACTATTAACAGGTAAAAACAATTTTGAACTGCAGGATGGACATAGTTTGAGAACAGGTAAGCAAAGAGTGAGGGTGATTATTTTTGTGATTGAGCAAAGGTTATTCTTAGAGCTAACTCTGTGATTTTACTTACTAAAAGGCAGTGAATAAGAGGGGGAAAATTACAATTGTAGACATTTTAATACAGGGTACACTTAGATACACTTAATTCTTCCTTGGAAACTATTTGGAAATAGAACAACTCCAGTTACATTTTGATTTCATCGAAGTTTTCACTATGAATATTCGTTCTTCGCTTGTTCATTGCACGGTAGAGGCCCGCTTCACACTTGCATTTTTAACAGCGCGGAAAAAAAAGCTCTTCTTAAAATGTCTCAGTAAACACAGTCCTTTCTATTAGCTATCTACTTGTAGCGAAAACGTTGCTAGTTGTAGCGAAAATCGGAATTTCTTCGAAATAGATAGCTATTAGACATCCAATATTATCATTGAAATAGCATTAACAGCCACATATATCTAAAATGAATTTTACAGATATCTTTTTTGAAGATATATTCTCATTTCTAAATTATTACTTAAAAAGTGATTTCTTTCGATGGAATTTTTTATCGATCTAAAGCAGCGTTTACACGGGCACACAAGTGTGCCACTGGTGTGTGCCCAAATCGCTTCTCGAACGCAGTGTGTGGCACTGTTTTCCCGTTATCTGTTCACACGTATACTTTGTGCCCGCACTGCTGAGTGTCACTCACTTGCCTGTGTTTCAGTTTCGGTACGTGTTAGTGATTAATATCCTATCGTAGATGTTATAAATATTGTTCAAATATTCGCATTTATAATATATTACTAAGTTAATACAGTAAAATTCCTGAGTTATGAAGCACTGGAGTATAATTGAAGGACCTGAATTATGAAATACTCTTCAGTTTTGAAGTATTTTCTATGTTTAAATTATTGAAAATAATATACGTAAAGTTATCCCTCAATAACTACATGGTTTTCTTAAGATTTTAATCATAGAAAACTATCAATAGTGCACCAAAAATAGTAAGTGGCTCTGAGTTGTAAACTCAGGAGTTTCACTGTATTCAAACTTTGTAACATTACCAATGAATTAAATTTCTCAACTATTTTTATAATTTTCATATTGTATTGATGTTTTGTTTAGTAAATGTTATATATACTTTAACTTGCCACTAACTTATCCAACTTAATTGCTCAAATATTAACCTATAAATCATTTTGATTCAATAAAAAGGATCTTAATGTACATCTTTATCAGCAATATTATCTTCGAAACTATAATTAAGTAAAATTCGTATTCTGATTTATGAGCTGTTCACTGAATGTGCCATAGTGTATATTGAAGAGAGAACCGAAAATTTTCCGTACACTCCAAAGGACCGCAAATTCAACACTGCATGAAGAGTGAACTGGACGACAGACTTTAAAATGTATCAGAGACACAGTATGATACTTCCTGTACTATATATAACTTCCTTGGTTTCAGTATTCTTTGAGTATTCGGGTGTGACATTTGTTTTGATTAGATCTATAGCAGGTACATTGAACAGCTGTTTCTGGCTGAATGAAAGCTTGAAACAGCGTTGACCAGCTTGTTAATTTTCGGTCACCTGTTCCTTGTAATCAGTTATGTGTCTTTCAGATTCTTAATTCACGAGGTTTAAAGCTTTATGTTTGTAGCTTTTCTGTCTGTTTGTACTTCAATTTCCCTCTCAGGGGCTCTATCCTGAAACTGTGTGTGGTGAAAGAAAGAGGAGGAAGGGTGTCTCTTGGATACAGAACTGTTGTAATTTGGATTAAGTATATATTGTCTTTTTTTCACATGATTGTAGTTTTTAAAGTGCTACACTCAGTTTTGGAGAATAGCACTAGAGTTATTCTCTTCTACTACGAGGCCTTAGATTTCAGTGTTAGGTAGACTCATCATTTGCAATTACCTCTTCATTTTCCTCTTTAATTTTGAAGTTAGCTTGGTGGGCTTCATTTACTATCACTTTTTCATCGTTGAAATTTGCATAAATATGAATTTATTCGGTACCGCGGTTAATTTCCTCTCTAAATCAGTAATTGTAATTCGTTTATCTTTCATGTATTTCAGATTCTATAATTAATTTTTATATGTCAATGCTTATAATAAAAAATAAATATAAATGATTAACTTCTTTATTTCCTTTTTCTTAGTCTCTGTAACTTCAATATGTTTACTAATTGTTTTGGTATCCCAGTAAACAATGCGGCATCGAAATGTCATCATCTGGATACAAGGCTTTTCTCGAAATGAATTCGAAAATAGAGCTAGAATCCGCTCTCTGGCATCGTTTTGGCTTCGATTCGAAGATGCCGTGCACCACTAGACGGCATCGACAATATGTGTATTTCGAGATGAAAAGTCACTAATTATGCGTCAATTCTGCTGTCGAATATACAGACGTTAATAAAAAGAAGCAAATCTTTGCTACTACCAATTCTACCATTGGGAATCTGTATCGAACCGCCGTCATATTATATATCTAATATGCTTCGAAACGATATCCACTCGATATGCAATAAGCAAATAAATTCAATAATTAAAATTGAATCTTTTACTTTATTGCATTTAATTTACTTAGGATGAGTACATATCTATTTAAATAATGTTAAATACAAACTAAATGGGAAGAAATAAAGTGACAATTGTCCGGGTATCGAACCTGCATCCATGCAGATATCCTGCGGTCAGGTACATGTACCTTGGCACTGTGCTACCATAGATGCATTTAAAAAAAACTGATATTAGACGACTTGGAGATACTTTGAGATTCTTTTAAGTGAATATTACTATATAGACAAACACCGCTTTTCTAACCAAAATTACAACTTATTCTTATTACAAATTGTACATAATAAGATGGTCAATTTTTTATAAAATGGTAACTCCTTAAAATTTCATTCTCTATTAGTTCAAATTAAAGAAATTGTTTTGAGGCCATGACTTAGCTAAATAAAGATGAATTCTCTGTGATGAAATTTCAATGAATAAATTAAAATTTGACCATAGATTAATTCTCACTCAGTATACAGGGTGTCCCAAAAAAAAACTGATACACAAATTTCAATGGCTGTGATTAAAAAACTATTAAACTTACAAAAAAATTGAAAATCACATTTTGTTTATCAACATTTATTCCATATCTGTACAAAATTTTAGATGAATATATCCAACCGTTTACTTTACATAGTATTTTTAGTGACCGATGCCAAAAACCTGTTAGCGCACTTTTGGTTTAACTTCGAATTTTAGGATATTAAAACCTTGTTTTTAATAACTTTCAACAGTTTATTAAAATTGTTCGTTAAAAACTGTTATTATAACAATAAAAGGCGTTTATTAATATGCAACCGAACAAAAACAATCAAACTGTTTCTCCTATTAATCGTTTCAGGCGATCTGGTGGGCCATTCGAGACGATGGTTCAGGGCGATAATGCGTATTGCCGAATAGCTCATTTAGTTTTTCCTTACAGCAACAGTTCTGAGCCCGTCCTGAACCAACCATGTTCGTTTGATTCTGTTTCCATGTATTTCTCGAAGTATTGGAACTATTCTATCATGTATTAGATCTAGGTATCTATCTCCATTTCAATTTTTTTGTAAAAATACGGACAGACAATACGACCAAGTCGGCCATTGCTACCTAGTGCAATCCACACAACGAGTTTCTCCCACGATATTCTTACGTCAAAGTTGAAAGTATGAGGTTAGTTCTTCGGTGAATACCTATGTGCGAACGTTATGACAATTTATTTAACCATTCAAATGAATAGTGGTCTCATCACCAACCACATTATCGTCCACAAACCGGACATTTCTTTGCTAAAACCAATGAGCAAAATTCAGCCGCCGAGGAAGATCGGTATCTAGGTGTTTGTTTCGCTCGTACATCTTGTAAGGATTTCACTTCAAATCTAAGGTTACAAATCTGTTGAATGTAGATTTAGTAACATCTAATCCACTTTTTATTGCAGTGATTTGCAAATTTTCTGTAAGTGCTTCTTTAACAATTCGAACTGTGAAATAAGTGTTTTACTGAAAGTGCGCAAGCAGGTTTTTGGTATCGGTCATTAAAAATACAACTACAAGAAGATAGTTGAATCGATTCTTCTGATATTTTGTACAGAGAAAGAACAAATATTGAGATACAAAATGTGATTTTCCAATTTTTTGTAAATTTAATAGTTTTTGAATTACAGCCTTTGAAATTTGGGTATCGGTTTTTTTTTGGGACACCCTGTATATAGGTGAGTAATTAGTTCACTCGAGTATGAAGGACCTGAGTTATGAAATGCACCGCGGAGTTATGAAGTTTTTTCAAATTTGTTTCAATTATTTAAAACGATATACGTCAAGAATTTCGTCCTAGTTCTCACTCAAAGACCGTAATTTTCTCCCAGATTTTAATCATAGAAAAAAATCAGTGTCCCTGAGCTATGAAGTGGCTCTGAGTTATGAAGAAAAAGAAATTTAATAACTCAGGAGTTTCACTGTATTTCTATGTATAAGACTATAACAGACGGCAGAAAATATGAGACTCGAGCTCATAACAGCTTTTCTATAACTTTTTACACGCATCGAATACACATCGTTTTTATATCTAGATTTATGCATCGTTTTCATAGAAAAATATCTATCTATCGATTTCGTTACTATTTTTCGATGTATTAAATTATATATTGATTCGACATCGAAAATAGAAGGAGATTTATGATGTCGATTTCAGGTTTTTTTCATATATCGATTCGATTAAAATCAATTAATAAATTTAGATATCCGCTGTCCCAGCTTTGAATTCGATTTAAGAAGATATCGAATCGATAGACCGTTGTTTATAGGGATAATACATATTAAAAAGAAATCCGGAGAATATTATCGAAAGATAGCCCTACAAACAACGGTATGTCGATTTGATTGAACAATCCATCGATTCGATATCCCATCAATTGAAAACAAATCGAATCGATATACGTTGTTTATAGGGAGCTTATTTGAAGAGAAAATATACCAGGAATTGTATTGCTAAAACATAGAAAATTGAAAGAGATTTCGCTTCAAAATAGTTTTCTATTAGATACAGAATCGCGGTGCACAGTACTTTCTTTTAGAAACCTTTAAGTACAGGCAAGCCTCGCTTTAAGTACAACTCACTTTAACAAAAGTTGTACTTATTTCGAGTCATGATTCGAAATAAGAACCGTTCGTAGACATAGAAAACGGAGACATTTTTACTACCTAAAATATTTTACCTACTACCTAAAATAGTTTACCTACTACCTAAAATATTTCATAGAGCATAAAATTTATGTTTGGTAAATGTAGAACAATAATTATAGAAATCTAAGTATCTATTAATTGCCCACCTATACTGAGTGAGAGTTCAGCTATGAATGGATTTTAAAACATTTAATAAATGCACTACTTTGAACTTTTTCATCACAGTCACAAACAATGAAAGACTGTATATAATTATTAATATGCTTATATACGTAGTACTTTGAGAACTCTAAAAAAAATTTCTTGCTATAACTCATAGAAAATGATATATAGAATCAAGGAGTGACAATTATAAATTGTTACTTTTATTCACTTTAGTTACAGTTTGGTAACTTATCTGAGTCGTGATTTGGTAACTAAAGCGGGGGATGCCTGTAATCAAATCGACAAAACAAGAAATCAAATATCTATCTTTTAGCATTCTTTTTCGTTTCTATTTCCTTGCTTATAAGTATCTACTTATAGTAATCGAAAAGAAACCAAGAATAGATTATGGAAGAGGGCTTATTGAAAGAGAAAAGATACCAGGTATTGAATTGCTAAAACATACTTAATTGAAAGAAATTTTGCTGTAAATAATTTCTTTCAGATACCGAATCGCGGTGCACCGTACTTTCTTTTGGAAATCTTTAAGTAATCAAATCGACAAAACGATAAATCTAATATCTATCATTTAGCTTAGAGCGTACATATCTTTTTAGTTTCTACTTCATTACTTTGTGTTTTCTGGGGTGTTCACACATGCGTTTTTTTATCGCTGAAGTAAAAATGTAATGTTATTTTTCCATCAGCGATAAAAAAACGCATGTGTAAACACATTTTAAGAAAGGCTTTTTTCCGTGGTGTTAAAAATCCCTGATAACATTGCACTATCGGGCCAACGTCGGTAAACGTTGGCAAAGTAAAGGCAAGATCGGGAATTGGCACGCCAATGCTATTACACACTGGGCCAATGCAATGAAAACGACATTGGGCCAACGGTTGCCAAACAGCACTGGCCCAATGAAGGAAAACATTGGGTAACCAATCCAGTGATTTTTTGATGTACCAGTATATTTATAATATGGTCTACCGGTTCTATTTAGCAGTTATCGCCAGACATTCAGAGAAAGTATGTGCAAACGATCTCTCCCAACTTTAATCACACCAAATAACCAATTTAATATCCTCAATTAAGTGTATCTCTGAATTGTAGCCGTTTCTGGCAATTTAGTATAAATGGACCTGTCATCCCTTCAATTATTAATTTAACACTTTATTTATTTCATTCATAAAAAAGAGCTTGGACGCTAGTTAATTCATATATTTAGTATAAAGTTATTTTTTCGTTTGAAATAATTATTCACATTAAAAATTATACTTTCTATTTAATTTAAAAAGAAATATTATTAATTGGTTAAAATAGCTTAAGTAAAATTATATGTATTGGAGTTTAAATTGGAATTTTTTTTTCCTGACTTCGATCTGTAAAATGTACTTGTAGGAAAGTTAGTAGCCAGTTACTACATTGTTAGCAGTAACTGCTGTTTTCACGTGTTCTGTATAGCGTAAACTAATTAATACATCTGTTATATGAAAATAGTACTGGTCGTAGACGCATGGCATCGGCAACGTTAAGTATTGACAGTGCCAAAAAGTCGTTTATACGTGGTTATACTGTTCAGATCCAGTGGACATCCGTGAGGTGGGCCACCGTTGGGCCTTTGCTGGTCCAATACACCGAGACTGGCATGACAGCGTTGGCCCATATATAGTTTCGTTCTGAATTGGGGAAACGTTGGCCCAACATTGTAATGTTTACTGGGATGCAAGTGTGAAATGGGCCTTACCCATGCAATGAACAAGCGAAGAACGAATATTCATAGTGAAAACTTCAATGAGATCAAAATGTCACTAAAGTTGTTCTATTTACAAATAGTTTCCAATGAATAATGTCTACCATTATATTTTTTTCCTTTTATTCACTGCCTTTTAGTAAGTAAAATCACAAAGTTAGCTCAAAGAATAACCCTCGCGGAATGACAAAAATAATCACCTTCACTCTTTGCTTACCCGTTCTTAAAGGTCCTCTCCAGGCTCTGGGAAAAAATGAATTTATAACATAATATTATAGAACTAAGGTCTACGATCATTATTCTGTAAACCGCATACAATTCGGTTCAGTATATATTATATAATTTATTTTTAAAGTTTTTTAGTACTCTGTGAGCAACAATGAGCGAATCACTAATCTGATGCTCAAGAAGAAGATTGTACACTCTTAGGTTTGAATTTAAATTTGAATTTTATAAACAAAACATGCGCTTTCGGCCATTAGTTTAGATATTAATTGTTTCTTAATGTAAATAAACGTTTCTATATTTAGTTTTTTCAATTTTTTACCTTTACACGAATATTAAATTGATTTATTAAACCTAATACCTAGTTGACAATCAAAACAAATGGTGTACATTCTTTTTCTTCAGGCTGAAAATTTCTTAAATTAGTAAGTCGGAAGTAAAATAGGTTTTGCAGAGTTTTGATTATAAAAATCTTTAAAAGCATATAAAATTAAAAATATGCTATCAAATTCGATGGGGTTTGCAGCAAAATGATAAAAAACAATAGCATCGTTGAATAAGGCAATAAAAAAATTGCTTGGAGGGGACCTTCAAACTATGTCCATCAGTTCAAAATTGTTTTTACCTGTCAATAGTACAATTTGAGGCGGAGAAAAAGAGATCAAGATAATATTTTCTCATCCATTGACTAACGATTTACAAGTATTTGAAAAAGCAGAAACATTTTTGTGGCCCATACTGTATATTTAAAATAGAGAAAACTCTACAGGAACTACGAGTGAAGTTGATCATGTGTCTCTTAATGTATACTAAACCAAGTTATATATACCCAACAAACAAATTGTATACCTAGTGCAGGATACAGCAGGCGCGTTATACAAGGAGGGGGGGGGGGCAACTGGGGCAGTCGTTTGGACAGACGAGAGGTTAATTTGCCTCCATCAAAAACACAGCAAAAAAATACGAATGAAAATCCTCGAAATATCTGGAAAACAAATGATAAGTATGATGCTAAGGTAATGAATGGTTTTCAAAACTCTGATTGCTCCAGCACATTATTTGGCCCAGCCTGCAACTTCTTCACTTTGGTGGATGCAAGTCCACATTGCACAAATGCAACTCTAGAATTTAAGGAAAAGTTTCGAGATCGAGTGATTAGCAGAAGTACAGAAATATAATTCCTGTTCAACACACAGTCCAGATCTCTACCCTTTGGACTTTTACATCTGGGCTGCTGCACAAACTCGAGTTTATATAAAAAAACAGATCCCAATGAGTCTCTTATACAATGTGTTCAAATCGTCTCAAATATATAACAAAACGACTCTCAAGAAAGTATGCAAGAATGTTCTGAAGCGTGCATCGTTCTGTCTTCACATCGGAGGGGGTAATTTTCAACCACTTTTGTAGGACCTCAGGTGATGTGTCTCATAAATAAATGTTTAATAATAAAGAGAATAAATGTTTAATAATAATAAAAATCCTTTCTTTTCCTTCAAAGTGATGCATCTGTATGGGTATTTGACTTATTTTTAAGTGCTTCTTATTCGCAATTAAAAAATTACGTTATCTGATGAAACACAGTGTAGGAGTATGGCTTTGATTATTTTTGCTGCAGCCAATGATTGAATATTACGATTAGGTTAATAACTATCAGTCTATTAGATTTGACATACAGCTTATGTACTATACAATACATCCACCGACACACTGTGTTCTATCAGAAACAACATTTTTATATTGCGAATTAGAAGCACTTCTAATGCATCAGTTGTCATCATAGACACACCACGTTGATGAAAAAGGAAGTATATTATTAAACATTTTTCTTTTTTTTTTTACTTTTTTTACATAATTGGTTTAAAATTCAAATTTATTCATATATCAATATTGATGCTACAGTGATTATAGTAAACGGTGTCAAAAGTATGCTTGCGCACAAACATAAAGTTACGAAGATTGTTTTTAATTACAGATAAACACGATAATCCTTTATATTTATAACATATCATTAACAACCCACTATTAAATATATATTTAATCTATATTTCTTCCTCACTATCTACTGAATCCCTTCACATATCCTCCATTTCTTCCCAAATTATCTAATTCAATCCATATTCTCATTGCTGCCATAACGATCGTTGTGCGACATTTGCTAACTGATGTGTTCAGCAATCGCATTATTGTACTAATCTATGCAAATGAGTGACCCCCAAAATCACTGGACATGACACCAGGTGATTTTTTTCTTATTTGGACATTGAAAAGTAAAGAGTACTCAACTCCGCCTGTGAACTTAGACGACTTGAATGAGAGAATCACAAGTGAAGTGAATTTACTCTAAGAAAATTCTGCATTAATTAAAAGAGTTATGGCAGCAATAAGAACAAAGAATGTATTATGCCAAGAAATGCAGGACATTTGTTGAAATTAAGGAAGGAATTAATACTAAATATTTATTCAATAATGGTTTGTTAATGATATATTGTGAAGGATTGTTGTGTTAGGTATTTTTGTTTAAAGTTTTTTTTTAGTAAATTTTTCTCTTTGTGCGCAAGCATACTTTTGACACCGTTTACTATAATCACTATTATAAAGATGAATAGTTTTGAATTTTTCACTCTTTATGTAAAAAAAGTATACGAACACAATGATAATTTTAGAAAATTCATAACGTGAGTACTTTTGAGATATATTAAATCAAAATTGGGTTCCGCTTTTTTTGACCCACCCTGTATATATGACTATATCATATGAAGCACATCTCCTGAGACCCTACAGAAGTTGTTGAAAATGACCTCCTCCAGCCTGAAGACAGAACGATGCAAATTTCGAAACATTCATTCATAATTTCTTAGGGGTCTCCGGGTTATACCTTTCAGCGAAACTTTAAACACTTTGTATAAGAGACTCAATGGAATCTTCTTTTTCATCTATAAACTCGAGTTTGTGCAGCAGCCAAGAAGTGAAAATCCAAAGGGTTGAGATATTGATTTGTGTGCTGGCCAGGAATTTTCCGTTCTTCTGCTAATGAATAGACCTCTAAACTTTTCATTGAGAAATTCTATAACTGCATTTGTTCAATGTGGTGGAGCGCCGTCTTGCATCCATCAAAGTGAAGAACGAGTTGCAGAATGGTGCAGTATGGGCCAAATAATGGGTGCTAGTTTGGTATGCGATCTATGAGGTTAATGTGATCTGATAATGCATTAGTATTTTTATTTTAATAATTATGATAATTTTTCTTTTTAAGTAACTGTGATACAAAACAAACAATACAGACGAGATGTGTCTTGTATAATATTGTCACAATGCATTAAAAGTAAAAAAATCATAAACTAATATTTTTTTTACTTTATATTCATGTAAGTTTGGTAGGATGTAGTTTATATAACGATATTTTCTTGATGTATTTCCATACTAAGGCTTTGCATATGTATATGGTATATAATTATTTAGGGAAATAAAATACTATATATGTATATTAGGAATCTCGTATACCTGTCTGTATCTTTTATATTTGCTAATAAATTCTAAATAGATTGCATGCCAAACCAGTAAGTGATGATCAGATCGCATAGCAAACTAGCACCAAATAATGTCCTGGAACAATCTGAGATATGAACACCATTAACCGATGACAAGATACCATCATCGTGAATGAATGCATGAACGATTAGATCCATTCCATTAATAATGGCAAAAAAGAGATTACCTTAGCATCATGCCTATCATTTATTCCGTTGATTTTCAGGGATTTTCATTAGTGTACCTGACGATCCTCCACACCGGAGTTATGGTGGGTGAAATCTGCTGAGAATCTGGGGGTTCTGAGTGTTTCTTCACCTCCTGAATCACTGTTTCTGCTCTTTTTGGTTTTGTTATCATTTGGTTATCTTGTGAATGGAACCAGTTTCATTGAAAAGATCACGAACTCTTGTGAGCTTTTTCAGGTGGTAAGATTTAGCCGCCCTTCCACTTGTCATTGAGTAAAGCATATATTTTCGACATACTGTTGAAGAAGAAGGAGTTTTGGCAAACTACAGAGTACAGGACGATGCATTTCTTCTCAAAATTTTTTTTAAGGTTGAAGATATTGATCCTCAACCTTAAAAAAAATTTTTGAGAAGAAATGCATTGTCCTGTTCTCTGTAGTTTGCTAAGGGGTGATAAAATCCTTTCTTTATGAACATAATGACGTCCATCCATTTCGCAATGTAAAAAATGGCGCTTCTGACGGAACACAGTGTAAGCCTGTTCAAAGCAATTAAAATAATCAAATAACTGACAAGTCTGAGGAATTATCCGTAGATTTTTTTCAGAAACAATAATTTTTTTGAAAAGTGCTCCCTCCCCCTTGACCGAATCCTAGATACGCCCCTGGCATACAGTAAAGTAAAGGGTATGGTAACTACCCAGTAAACCTTACAATGTTGGGCCAACGTTGACCCAATTCAGAACGAAACTATGGGCCAACGTTGTCATGTCAGGTCTCGGTGTATTGGGCCGGCAAAAGCCCGACGTTGGCCCACCTCACGGATGTCCACCGGCCCAGAACAGCATAACCACGTATAAACGACTTACTGGTACTGGCAATACTTAACGTTGCCGATGTCATGCGTGTCTACGGCCAGTACTACTTTCATAATTAACAGGTGTGTTAATTAGATTAGGCTATACAGAAAACGTGAAGACAACAGTTACTTCTAACAATGTAGTAACTGTCCTACAAATACATTTAACAGATCAAAATCAGGGGGGAAAATAGAACAATTGCTAATTCAAACTCAAACCTACAGGGGAGAACCGGGAGCATTCGGACAGTTTTTGTAAAAATTTGAATAATTCGTTAACTAATTCGAATTTTACTATTTAAAGATTTCTGTATGTAGATAAATCAAGATATTTCAATATTTATAGTGACTGTTTTACAGTTTAATCCTTCATCCGAAAGTTATAAGACAAAATGTAAGAGAGATTCAAGTGTCTGAATGCTTGTATACTGGTAGTTATAAAATCTTCAGACCGGTTTGTTATTTGAAGTTAATTATTATGTGACTTTGAAATAAAACAGTGTCATTGGATATTTCCCATCTGCTCAAATGTTTGTGGTTTTAGAATGGTTGTTTGACAATAATATTTATTGCTTTAAGAGAGTGAATAAGAGTTTCAAACTCTGTTACACGTAATGCATTTGGTGAGGGTAATTAACCACCTACTGTTTTCTCTAGGCCAGAGGTTCTCTGTGGTTTACTTTATAGAAATAACGAGCTTTTGAGGTTTCATGTATCCAAACAGATTTCAAGTTTGATGTTTCTTTTCTGTGAGAAAGTAATTAGTTTAGTTGGAAATATAGGAGGAGTTATTTTTGAATTGGTCAGTTTCTATTAGTTGAGGGTAGAATTAGGGACAGCCTAAAGGAGGGTTGAGAACCAATCGGAATTGGAGAAGTGAGATCAGCGGATCTTACGTTTGGATTTGGGTGGAGTTTTAGATGAATCTGGGGAGTATATAAGCGGTGGATTGAGATTATGAAGAAGTCCTACTCTGTCTGTCGTCGCTCTCTGCTTACAAGAGTGCCTTAAGTAGTTTACCGGTCCGGATAAGACCCCGGCGGGGTGAAGTCTTCTCTCACCCCAGCCTTAGGTGACCATCGCAGGACTTAGTCGATGAAGATCTCCGCCCGTCATAGTGGTGGAGATAGGATCCTTTGCAAGTGACTGAATCTTGCAATTCAATGGATCCCGGCAGCAGAGGTTGTATCTTTACGGCAGAGTCGAAGCCAAATGAGACAGGATGTGGGAGCAAAGAACTGAAGTCTATTGCAGAATAACTTCTGACGTTGCAGAACAACTTCTCATGTTGCAGAACAGACATTCAATAAGCAGTAGGAGTCTGAAGCCAGAGTCACCATCATAGTACCGTGATTTCACGAGTTGTCGTCCACGTCAATTAACAAAGTTCTAGTGGAGGACTTCAGCCGTTCCCAATACTAGTACTAGTACAGTGGTTCCGAAGAGTTTTCAGCCGCAACAACTCCATTAGAAATTCAGTAACCCCATCCGTATTTCCTCAGAGATTGTGTCAGTGTTTGTTTGTGAAAAGTATACTCTCAACCTCCAAAGCTTGACCCATGTTGTAAGTTAAACTCCTCCATAGGTAGATATTTGATTAATTGAATTAAATGTACGATGTATATGTAGGATTTACTATTTCTCGAACCTTTTGTCTGATCGATTACTTAATTAGAGTACACTTAATTTAAACTATGAATGTGTTTTATTTAACCTTGTTATTTTGGTACGATATTGGATTTGATGTTATTTAATGAAGTGGTGGAATTAATGATTATTATTGACAAGTAACGTAAACAATAAATTAAACAAATTGATTATTCTTTCTAGGGAGAATCGTAACCCACGTAAATAAATGCCCGCTCGGCACTAATTAATAACCACGCTACCATGTGAAAGAAAGAACTTAACTACTGGAAATATTGAATATGAATATTGAAATAAAGAAATGCCTGCCAGGCAGGAGAAATAAGAAACACCCCCCCCCCCCCCTCAGGACCCCGAACATACATGCTCCTTCCTAGAGGGAGACTTCGGACAAGCTGTAAGGATGATTCGGACACCATAAATATGGTCAAAACATTGGAGATTTGGGTAATTCAATGATAGGATTGAATACGGATCAATGAATTTTAGTGTAATAAACCATGACTAGTTATTCACAGTAATAACTATGATCGCCGCTACAAGCGGCGATTCTTTTTGTGTGATTAGCTGTAGCGGCAGCGCCGCTATTTTTTTCAGAAGCGCCAGAGTTTTTTTTTTTTTTTTTTAAATGTTAAAGTTATCTGAGGAATCTAGATAAAAGTTTATACCTATCTTAGTATAGTGTACTCATTATTCATTATTGTTATGATTATAAATTTATACCTAAATATAATAATAATTAAATTTATATTATTCTTCCTTTTCAATCATAAGGTACGTTTTGCATGCAGCGATTGCTTCGATCATCGCTCAGCAATAAGAATATAAGAATACATACACTATATTAGTGATCATTGATAATTAATCGCTCGTTTCAAAACAGCCCCATATGAATAGCATTGAACTAGTGCTCAGCAAGGATATTTTAGACATAATTAGTCTCTCTTCGAATAGTATATTTAACTTATTATTTACTCATAATTTGAATAAAACGTGTTTAAAATTTTTCTCATGGCAGAGTCTGTCCTAAAAAAATGATGAAAAGAAATAAAGAAAACTAGATGCAGTGATTTCTATGCTAATTTTGCAAACTGGTAGATTGCAGTTACAGTTGTTCAAAAAAGGCTCCGACAGCATGCCGCCGATTATCTATCATTATGTTTATCTGTGGTTGCTTCATTTCGTTGTAATGCTTTCCATTTAAATTGTTTATTTGTTCTTCACCTTATCAATAATGTCTTCTAGACCAAGAAATAAAAATCCTGGAACAGTTACAGATGCCAAAAAAAAAATCAGATTTCTATTGAAATGAAACTCACTGTTAATTATGAAGAATTTCGTTAAGGTATGAAGAACAGTGATATTGCAAAGTTGTTCAATTTGTCAGACTCTCAAACAGAGTTTTGTTGAAGTCTAAAATCCCATGTATGTGAAATTATTTAATGAAATCATACAATGACAGGTTAAATAATCTAAAATGTGCCAATGAATAAATCTCTCACCATTAAGCCTTATATTCAATTTATAATTCATTCAAGTTTCTACTAAAATTAAACAATTACAATTATTGAAGCCATTATTTATGTTTATAAACATATGAAATTCATTTTGTTTCACATATTTAATGTATTAAAAAAATGTTATATTAATTATAATTCAAACAAAGTACATCTTGTTCTAAAATGTTTATTTCCACTCAAACTTGTTAGGTTTTTTGTCATAAAATTCTTGGTAAACAAATAGAGTTATTGAATTAGCATAGTCACCGCTTATTTTCTATGTAGAAAACGATGTTGGTCTAGTAGGAAACGAGTAGAGTCAGTTTCCTCATAGACAAAGTCAACTTGAAACGTAACTACTACTATACGAGGTTTTGCTGTATCAGCTATTCAATTCCATCTGCCTTTTCTTCCACCTCAATTTTATTAGTAGAAGAACGCCCTGTGTAATTCATTAGAAACAACTTCAGTTACTCCTAACTAGTATGTATGTATATCTAAGTGGAACAGAATACTGTAAATTGAATTGTTTAATACCTCAAGCAGGTGATATCCTTTAAAATCAATGAGAGAGTACTACAGCTTTTCAAGAATCGCCGTCATTTTTTCCCCCTAATTTCAATTTTTATTTGTTTGGATGTTATAGTGTATTTAAAGCTAATAAGTGTCGAAATGGTATAGGTCATAGTAAATAAATAGAAAGTATACGAAGTACAATATATTAGAAAATCCGTGATTTAACGAATTTCGTCACACATGCGGTGTTTCCATTTTTTTTAAATAAGAACTGTGCTATTATTCAGTTAAATGTGCAATTTCATGGAAATTAACTTAACTAAAATTGTGTTTTTAGGACGTTTTACACTCTAATCACTAATAATATTCTACTTAATAGCCTTCAAATCCTTCTGTAGAGTAATTAAAAGTGACTGAAGGGTTTAAGACAATTTTGCATTTATCTGATTAAATAAGAATTTTTATTGTAAATAACCTTTTACTATAGACAATCAGGTTTGTATATGTTAGATAAGGGTCAATTGAGTGTTTCATTATAGGTACAACCGTACAATAGGTTAAGTGCCAAACTGTCATCTTACATTTTTCAACTTTAAGTTTGCCAATAAACCAACTTGTAATTAAGTACAGGCATCCCCCGCTTTAGTTACCAAATCACGACTCAGTTTATTTACCAAACGGTAACTAAAGCAAATAAAAGTAACAAGAAATTTATAATTGTCACTCCTATTATATATCTCATTTTCTATCGGTTATAGAGAGAAAATTTGTTTTAGTTATTAGAGTACTACGTATATAAGCATATTAATATAATAATATACAGTCTTTCACTGTTTGTAACTGTGATGAAAAAGTTTAAATTCGTGCATTTAATGTTTTAAAATCCATACATAGCTTAACTCTCACTCAGTATAGGGGAGTGGTTAATAGATACTTAGATTTCTATAATTATTGTGCTACATTGAATCAACCGCAATTTTATGCTCTATGAAATGTTTTGGTAGTAGGGTACTAAGTTCCAAGTTATTGGTTGGTTCTACAATTTTGGATACGTCAAAGAAAAAGGATAATTATTATTTAACTTCTATTGTAATTGGTATCATGGATACCAATTGAAATTTTAGTTCTATCAGCTATAAAGAGTGAAATAATTTTCTTTGTTTTTCATACCATCCAAAACCCGACACAGATGGTACATTTAAAGAAAACATTACATGACACGCAAGTATTACATGTACATTATAGGGTTAATAGTTGATTATAACTAAACTGTTTAAACATGGATGTATTTTGTACATCGTACTTAAATATATAAGGCTTATCTAGGTACTGAAAGCTAACCAAACGTATTGTTTATTGACATATTCTATCTAATTACTTTGCCACACCTATATAATTCCCACTTTTACAATACCATATGTGACGTCATTTGTTTACATCGTTTCTGAAGACTGGAACAACTTGAATTTGAAAATTAGTATACTTGTCTATCTATTTACTATGGTATAGGTCGTAGTGTGTGATAATAAGTATAAATAAATTTCGTATGTTTATCCGGTAAAACTAAAACTATATGAAGTAGTAGAGCCGTGATTATTTAAACTCGGCAGAGCATTAGATTTGATCAAAAGTTATTGAAATTGATATTTCAATAACTTTTGAAAGTGATCATTGATTGTATTCAACAAAAATGTAGCCACTGTCTTGGAATATAGTAACTAAGTATTACCTAAGTATAATTATTACTTGTATTGTAACGTATCTATGGTACCTAACAATATTCTGCAATATGCATATCATCGTACTTGAATTATGCATGTGTAGATTCAATGGCAGTGGATTCATTTTTGATGGACCCCTTGAACAATTTTTTGTAGGGTGAAACAGGTTTATTGCAGCAACTTCCTCTAACCACAGAAGCACTAATAAAATCATAGGTTTATAAACTTGTAAAATTAGTAAACAGTAACTTATACCTAGGTATTTTGGTTCTTCTAATATGCATCGTTTTAGAATTAATGCAGCTAAGCAGGAGTAAAACAGCTTTTCATGAGAACAGTTGCTCAAAGTTTGCAGAGCTGCAATTTATCTGTGTGATCCTATTCAAATTACTTTCACCACAATATATCACTAACATTTTTCAAAAATTTTAAATCTTCTTTGATGCTACTGTGGAAGTATATCAACTGATTGTATTTTTTGAAACCACATAGTTCAAATGGAAAGTGGATCTATCAATAATTATTTTATTGCAGATAGAGAATTATATTTCATCTACAGTAGTAGATGAAACAAATCTAGTACCTCCATTAGCTCAGAACTAACGAACTCTATAGCTGAAACATATAGTGGTTCTAATCCTGATACGGTAATTTAAATTCCCGTTCGATTCATTCTTAGTCTGTGGTATCAGGAAATCCTTTGAATAAGGACCATGTAGATTTTTTTATAATTAAAATATATTTCATGTGTGATACTGATAGTTCACGGTATATTTCATTTGGAACTAATAGAATCTTGAATGTTTTTTTAAGCTAACTTTCTTTAGTGGACGATGATCAAACTGCAATTCCGTAATTAATTTTGGATGGAAATCCTTAGCCTTTGTTCAAATCTACTCTTTACTAGATTTTATTTCAGTAGAGTATAACATATTTCATTTCTCCTGAATTATTACAAATTTGCCAAAAAAATCAATATGCTGTTATCTATATTTTATTGTCGAAGTATAACCAAAGTATAAAATTAATTCTTTTTATCTTGCAGTTGTATTATTTAATCTATCGCTTTAATCATGGTTGCGAATGAAAATTCTGAGTCAAATAAAGGAGAAGTTCTCAGCTTCAAAAACATAATAAAATCAAATGCAGGCTATTTTCTCTACTGTAATAATAGCTGTGAAGAATCACAGGAGAAGGCATTGGACTTCTGTGACTCTGATTGTGAGAAATCAAACTCCGTGAGGAAATTTCTGACTCTTCATGCATCGATGGAATCCAAATTTGTTGAACTATTTGAAAGTTTGCAATCTCTTATTCGAGTCAAACTACCTCACACTATAACGACTTCTGAGATTTGTGTCAAAATGAATACGTTTCGTTTGAAAATGAAGAAACTCTACATTCAGGAAGTCTATCGTTTGATAGAGGACGATATAAATGCTGTTGTTAGAGCTATTCATTCTCTCCTTAACTACTTTACCCTGTGTTTAGAATGTAGAGCGTTTGAAGTCGAAAACCGAATGCTATTTGAAATCAACAAACAAACTCAGTTAAATGGGAAAATTATAAAAAAAATTAATGAAAAGGAGAAAGATGAAACTATTAATGGAAATCTCTTATTCATGTCTCTGATTGAAGAGTTGACCAGTGGCATGGATCTCAGGATGAATCGCAGTGCAGTTGTAGAATTCAACATTGATGATTATTTGAACGATTTGTTCAGATCAGTCTCTTTCACCATTGCAAATGAAATAGATATTCAGTGTTTGGAGTTACTAAAGTCGACTAACCCTCACATGAACTTGGCTGATCTAGTGACCTGTAGCTCTAACGTCAAAGTTAAAGATTTAAATGACCAAATCATGGGAGTTCTAATCACTTTAGTTGGTCAAGAAAGAGAAAAGGACAACGCGGCATCGCTAGTGAAGATGCACTCTGCTACCATCTGTCAATCACTGACAGAAGGTACAAGCACAGTATTTGCCTATTGTAAGAGGTTTGCAATCGATTTAGAGCAGTGTTCAAAGCTCTTACACCGCTATCACCAGATTTTGTTACACAGAATTGTGATAACAGAAGGACAGATCTATTGGTCTTTTAATTAAATATTAAAGGATTTATTTTTATGGATTCACAAACTTGTTTATTGACAATCCTAGCTATTTTTAATTCGAAGCATTTTTTTAATTGTTTGATTTAAATTTAGTTTTAATTATTAAGTTTCCATAGGCAAATTAACTGTACTTGATAATTATTATGCCTAGAATTGTTATATTAATGGTAAATATCTTTTCTAAAATATACTATTGAATCTGTTTGGGAAGTTGTTAATTTTTTGATATTAATTGACTATATAAAATCGGATCTATTGAACATTATTAAATTTTTGCAGACGATCAGCTCTAGGTGTTATTTTTATGATGTCTGTGGTGAATTTATCAGAGCTGATACTGAACTGTTGTAAATTTGATTATGGATTTTCTTTTCCCCTTTTTGTAGAGATTTATTTTAGTGCTACTTGCAATTTTTACAAGACGGCGCTAGTTTCATGTTGCGCTAGCTTTTTGTTCCATTCACTATTACTTCTTCCTTTTATACCCATGAGTGCAGTCACCTGTGCTTGTGTCCCTTTTCGGCCTTTAGTAAGTGACAGTATTATGCTTCCAGGGGCTCTATCTTGAAGCTGTCTGTGGTTAATGGAAGAGAAGGGTGGCATCCCTTGGGCCAGGAACTGTTGTAATTTGGATTATATACATATTATTTTTTAATTATTATTTATCACTTTTAAATGGTACATGTATTTAAAAAAAAATTAGAGGTTAGCGCTAGGGTTATGGACTTCAACCAGGAGGTCTTATATTTTGTGTTAGGTAGGCTCGTAGCCTTCGTTTCCTCTTCAGTGCGTGAGCACAGTCACCGGTGTTTGTTTCCCTGTTAGTCACATTCATTCCTTGATAAGCGACTTCATTCACGGAGTAGCTTTTCTGCAGTTATGAGAATTGTCATCGACGGTTGCTGGTGACATTGTTCATGGAAATACTTTTCGCTCTGACTGTTTCTTCCAGTTCCTTTTAATTTACATAAAAGTGACGTCAACGATATGATCAACTATATGGTCGAAGCAGACGTGAAACCCCTAATAAATTTAAATTGATGTAGCCGTATTTCCTAGGAATATATCTACATTAATCATCAGGAACATGCTCTTAGTCTGTTTTTTTTCCTCTGTTTCAGATGGTAAATGAACATTTTATTCGAAAGCGCCAATCATATAAAGCGTGGAGTTTCACACCCTCTTGGAAACATCATTTACCATTCCATTAAAATTCGCTCACCTTAGGATATTTAATAAAGTGATCACCACAATAATTTGATAGGGTCCTTTTCAAACCCCCGTTACCAAAGTTACTTATATATTATAGGTTAACAGGACTCTTGAGACTTCAAACAAGAAAAAGCAAACTATTATAAAAAGAGAACAAACTATTTATATATGAATAGTGCCTTTAGTCTAATTTTAATTTCATATGAAGAACAATGACACACAACATAAGTTGATGGTGTAATAATTTGCAGTTGGTTGGAATCCTGCACATTTTCATGAATCATGACATAGTCTAAATTAAGGTTAATAGAGAACGGAAAAATGTGAAATAGAAAAATGCACTGGTTATTATTTTAAAAGTATGTAAGTCTATATATATAGCTGTGTTGCGCAAATAAGATATTTTATGGCTTTGGTTGTAGCGAAGAACTTTTCCAATTTAGTTCGTAGCTATTTTTTGAGTCTCGCCGCTATTTTCTTACTAGGACCTCTTTTTCAAATGATCCTTGGAATTCCAAATGTTTAGAAGCGAGTTTGTTATTGATCTTTTCAAAGAATAATGAGAAGTTGATAACCTTCGATGCTGTTATCGAGAGTTAAAATAAATTCTTCAGCGAAAGTTCCTTACGACGAATTTTCTTACAGCAAAGTTTCCACACACTGTTTCAGTCCACATAATCTCCTTATTTACTTTAATCTATTCTGCTGTTCCATATTTTATTTCGCACGAAAAAAAAATTGAAATGCAGACACGTTCGTAAAGCCTGTATTACACTGTGGCGCTCGCCAAGGCGCTGTTGTCTCTCTCTATACAGATATGGCGCTCACCATACTCAAAATTGCTATTACACTAGACGAGTCAATATGGCAGAGATCGTGCATTGAAATTTAGGGAAAATTAAAAAAATACTATGAAATGAATCGTAGCATTAAAATTCGATGTCATCACGAATATATATTTAGTTAATTATCTTTTTGATAGTTGTGTGAAGAAATTCCATGCCTATATATTAAAAAGTTTAATTTCATTGATTGTATGGCAACACTGGACACAACACAGAAGCTTTCATTCTTTTTTTTTGTATCACACAGTAGCCGTACAAAGTCTTAAATAACTTTTAAAATGAAACAAAATACTTTTTCCACTACTTCAAATCTCTTTAGCAGGTTTCAGTGACAATTTCATCACCTCTAAAACGGTGGCGGTGTTCGTTCTATCGCGCAGTGAGCGATCACAAATTCATGGCAAAATTATCTCACGTGAATTATGTTTAGTTTATTTAA
The DNA here is from genome assembly GCA_947561585.1 of Caprella mutica. Lineage (NCBI taxonomy): Eukaryota > Metazoa > Arthropoda > Malacostraca > Amphipoda > Caprellidae > Caprella > Caprella mutica. The sequence goes on from CANNZV010000532.1 coordinate 118,687, forward strand.
CTCTGGAACAACCAGAGTGCATGGCAGGCTTGTTCTTGATGAAATATAGCTTTTTCTTTTAAAAATAGACTCAAAAATGCAGGATTTTCATGTTTTGAGGACCTATTTAAGCAATTGGATGAAAATAATGCAACATATATTTATTTTCTATTCAGTTTCATAACATTTTATTACCATGCGAAAATATAGACCTCTGGTGAAATACATGCGCTGTTGAGTCGCATTCTAATTTACAACAGAAAATAGCTAATATTCCTATAAGTGATGTTATTAGTGTGACGAAAAATGTGACACAGCAGCGATTGTACTTCATCCGAGCTTCAGAGGTCCACTTCACCAAAATCGATGTAAACAAATTTTGTTGCATTATTTTTCACTGATAATTATTCGATGAATAAATACGTAATGGACAATGAAACTCAAAATTTTTGGTCAATTGGTTTTCATATGCATTCAACCAGGGTTAAAGTGTGATCATTTAAGTCCCTCAAGTCTATTAACCTTCCTAAGATACATATTGATAATTGTACATCCAGCAGGAGATATAATAAACCCTTTCGGTCCAATATGTGAACATATAAAAACAAATTGACTAAGACCTGTAAGCTAAAAGCTTAAGACACTCACTACTACATGATTAGATGATCTTCCAGGAGCTACAAGAATAATTGTGTGTGTCTCTGAAGTAATTTTCCCCTTTGATTCCAGAAATTTGGCAACTTTTTCAGTCTTCTCTATCGTGAGGAATTCAATATCATCACAGACCCTAACATGCAATTATCAGCTCGGGATCATCAGAGACTGCAAAGTCGTTGTTGGTTGCCATGCTTAGGGTGTCTCAATACCTCATCATCAACAACGAAACTGAATGCAAATGACTATTCTAAAAAAAAAGGATGCAACAGATATAAATTGTTAGCTTCCTATCAAAAAGGAAAAAGGTTAAGTCAACCTGTGAATCATTACAAGAAAAGGAAGTTCACTCCGCATAGTTATTTTTTTATAGGAGTAGTTGCGTTTTCCTGTTCTGATTTTTTATTCACATAGAAAGAATCATCTCTTGGGTCTCTCACTACTAATTTAGTCTTCCAGAAAAAATAAAAAAGATAATAGACTTTAGGTACATCACCAGTGCAGCACCTACCACAATAAAAAAATAACTCTTCAGGAAGATGTCATGTTTTAAAATACAAACGCTAATTGTGGCAGTATTTTAAAACTACAAAATAATAAAGGATTAGATCCCATATTCAGAAAATGGAAGTCTGATCCTAAAGAAGTGAAATCTTCTTTAAACTAGTGACATAGAGTGCTGTTTGAATTTGGGAGAAGAAGGGAATCGTGGGTTGTGAGAATAGAGAAGCAAAGGAGCACCACACAATTAACACCTTTCCTACCAGCTAACCGTACGGGATTTTTTTTTTTCAAATTCATATATTGTGCAAGTATTATAGGAGTACAGTTGCAGAAATAGCAGACACAACAAATATCTTGAACTTTCGTCCATTTTTCCTATGCATTCAAGCTGTCAAATCATCATTTATAATTGCCTTCAGTTGCATAAAACCTGCGGTTGCATAAAACTCAGAATCTTGAAAATAAACCGTTTTTCGTGAAAGAATGTTTGTTTTGTGTAAAATTCCCTAAGTTTGTTAAAAGTTTTGCTATAATCAGGGAATTAATATTTCATATTTCTGAAACAAAGCATATTTGGACATTCTGTTATTATTGAAAAGTATTTATTTTGGGTTTTTATGGTAAACAGTTAATTTTTGTTGGAACAGAAATGAAACGGTTCTAGGAATTTTCGCCGAGGGAAAATTCGCCGTGAAGAAGAAATGATAGAGGACATAACTATTTAAATACCTATAAGTATTGTAAAAAACATTGTTAATTATATAAAGTAAACCAATTTGTTAAATAACTATACGACTGAAAATTTTAGAATATTTCTATAAGAATTTATAATTGTAAATATTAATTATAGGTGGTGATTATATTATATTGTATATCTGATAAAACTAAGATTCATAAAATTTATGTTAACTGTTTATATATGCAATGTATATTTTCGTATAATTTTGTGTCACGAGAGGTCGTTGTGTAACATTTTGAGTGCTTTGATTGGTTGACTAAATAGTCGAAGCTAATTTCTTTGTTAAAAAAAATGTTCAGTAAAGATGCATAAGATCACTAGTGATAGTCAGCTGTGTCTTGGCTAATCCTAGTCGGTTTGCGTCACTTCCTCTTAAATGTGTTAAGTGTTCCTGTGTGTTTAATATTGTGAATTTAAGATAAAGCTTTTCTAATTATTGTGCTATTCTGAGTTATTGATGGTTTCATACCTTCCTAATTATTGATTTTTTTTATTTCCAGTTCTTATGCTATAAACGCTATTTTGACTAGAAATTAAAAGATAAAACTAGTAATTATGGTATAAACGACTATAAAACCTATGATAAACCATCCTTTACGTGGGAAATATATTTGTAATAGATGATTATATTATTGATGAATCAAACATACAAAAGACATTTAAATTAGTATGCCATTTCATTCACATTTTTTATAGTAATATTCCATAGAAAACGTACGAGCATAATTATTGGTAAATTAAACTGCATTGGAAAATGAATAAATCACTACTCAATACAGTATATATTATGTAATTTAATTGAAAAATAGAATGGTACACGAAGAATGAAGATATGCCCAATATAATAAATATATGGTATTTATAAATTGTGACCGGTTAATTTCGCTCTTTGCGTAAAGAAGTTACTTTTAGAGCACACATTTCTGACCGTGTTAGTTAGTTGAACCAAACAACCCAAAGTGAAACAACCCGAAACTCTTTTGAAGTTTAAATTACCTTTTCAAAATTGAAAATGATTTCAAGTGACAATAGACTAAGCATGAATGTCAATAAAATGTCAATAAAATGTTGGTAATGTCTCGTAATGAAATTTAATTGTTTCATAAAAGTAGCATATTTATTAACTTTATTAAGAATGGTTATATTTTCTTAGTTGTGTGTGACTTGGACAACATAGTTTTTTGGATAAATTTTGTTTAGTTTTCTTTCATCTTGTTAGTTTCTTGTACAATAAAAGCTACGTATAAATTGAGAAACACGTTTTTTTTTTACTATTTATTAAGCTCATAGTCTTATATATACGATATTATACGTACACAATAGCCATAAATGTTGCGCATGTTCTTTGAATAATAATTAAAAATCAACTATTAACAAATAAACCATAATGGCATAGTCACGCTGAATTTACTTCTAAAAGTTTCTATAATGCGGATAAAAGAAAGGAAATGCATCAATTTTAGGACACACTCAGCTATTATAAGGACTTCTTTTACCGACTTTAAAACACTTTTTTAGAGCTATAAAAACTTTTTTGAAGCGCTATTTCGACTACTTTCGTTAGAACTATAAATCCGGGCTCTAGTTATTACATTGTACGGTTCACCTCTTGAAATCTGAATTATTGTGCATGGCACAAATATTTCAAGGTAGTACCTACAATGACCAGAATACTACATTTAAAATATCTCTCTTGTGAGCAAGGTATATATATCTTGCTTGTGAGTGCATGCGATCCATTAGTTTCTATTTTAGAATCCATAAAAATCTTCGTTGCTGCTATTCTAACGTAATATGAGGAATAAATAGGAAAATAATATGTTTAGTCATATATTATTATTTCCATATAGTTATTAATAGAGCCCGGACTTTAACGACCTATAAAGGCATTATAGGACCTTTAAAAGGCATTAAAGGACTTATACATACACTCATAAATAGGTATCAACAACGAATAAATTACAATTTTGGAATATAAAGTCAATAGTTTTTAGTCCGTTTGAATAAAAAAAATGGTGAAAACAAATAAATAATTCATTCCTTGAAAATTCAATGAATCTTGTATATTGTATATTAATTCAAATTTGACATAAAAGTATTACAAAAAAAGCTTAGGTTAATTGAAATTCATGAAATGTAACTAATTCCAATATTAAATTCGAAATTTGTATTTACAGTAAACCCTCGTAGTAGACAACCTCAGAATAAACAAACCATATATTAGATATTTATTAGACCAATTAAGATAATCTGAAACTGTTTTACAGGAAAAACCACTTACATGACAAAACATATTACTCTCTTTGAATAGTTTATTATATTGATTATTCGCAATTTTTTTTTATTAATGGCAGAGTCTATGCAAAAAAATTGATGTGAAGAGTTACAGAAAACTAGTTACAGTGGTGATTATGCTAAATCTTGAAGTGATAGAAGTAGTTTTATTTATATAATAATTCAGACAGATTTTGATTGAATTATAACGTTCTATAAATTTGCCAATATATTCCATCAACTTTACCGACTTATAAAATTATTAATTAGTATAAAAAGCCCAAAATAAGACTTTTCCTCATTTCAGGAATTTATGGCATTTTAGGACTTTATGGCATTTTAGGACTTTATGGCATTTTAAGGACTCTATGGCATTTTAAGGACTCTATGGCATTTTAAGGACTCTATGGCATTTTAAGGACTTTATGGCATTTGTCCGGGCTCTAGTTATTAACATATACATAGAAAAAAATCTATTCAGTTATATTATTATTTAAAAAATATTGAACTATTTCTCACAGCGAATCTTCCTAACGGCGAATTTTCCAACGGCGAAAATTCCGACGGCAAAATTTCCCACTGCGAATTCTCCGGTCACCAAATGAAACACCCTATATACATTCTGATATGTCAGAAACTTATCGATTTCTTACCAATAACAACACATATTAATAGGCTAACGGAAGTAAGTATAAAAAATAGACAGAAACTGATAGTGTAAATTTTACCGACAGAAAAGCATCGCCTGCTAGGACAGCCTTCAAAGTCCTGCACCGACAAATAATGTCCAATAATTAGGGAAAGAGAAAATTTAAAGTAACCTCGTTTATTTTTTCTGCGATAATACATATAATAATATTATAAAAGTTTTAATCAGAATAATTTTTTTAATTGTATGGAGGCAGGAATTAGACAATAAACACTATTAAATAAAAACATATGACACCTGATTACAGCCCTCAGCATTTTACCAAAGATATATCTAAACATTATTAATTAATTTAGTAGTTGTTTGAAGGGGTGACAGGAAAGAAGCCCACAGGAAAAAATCCCACAGGAAAAGTGCCCACAAGAGAAAAGCCCGCAGGAAAAATGCCAACAGGAAAAATGTCCACAAGGAAAAGAGCCCTGCACAGGAAAAAACCCACAACTACATAAATTTTAGAATACAGAAAAACATAAAGGTGTTTTAAATACGGGCATAAGTTTACAAAGGCACGAATATTCAATTAGTTTACTATGTCTTGCACCTTTTGTCTCATTTTGAAAGCCTTCATCGCTAAGGTTAATATTGTATACTTGTTGAATTTAAATTTTATAGTATATAAATTTGAAAACAATCTGTGATTTTCATTTTACCATTTCAATTATATTTTGCCCCTCAGTGCTTTATCCTGAAGCTGTCTGTGGTGAATGGAAGAGAAGGAAGGGGGTTCCGAACTGTTGTAATTTGGATTATGTATTGTTCTTTTTCATATTTACCATGTTTATATTTTTTAACGCTACTTGCAGTTTTAGAGGATAGCACTAGGGTTATGCTCTTCAATTACGAGATCTTATATTTACTAACACCTCTTCACTTTCCTCTTCCGTCCGTGAGTGCAACCACTGGTGCTTGTGCCCCTTTTCGTCAGATTCCTTGTTAAATGACTGCATTCACGGAGTTGTTTTTTACATCCGTTAGCTTGGTCACCGACGGTGGTAAGTGACTTTGTTCATGGAGCCACTTCTTTTTCTGACTGCTTCTTCCAAAGGTCCTCTCCACTCTAAATTTAAAAAATATCTGGAATTGCTTTAAATTTGTAGAGCTATACGGTTATATAACATATAACAGTTAACAGAAAAGAAATCTATCAAGTATTCTGTTCATAATTAAATATTTAAGAAATATTCAAACTTCTCTTTACTCTTTCTAAGATTCAATAGAAGAACAAGGCTGCATTCCAACTTATCACGTATTATAGCAAATTTAATGGTTATTAGGTATATAGGTTCACTTTTAAGTACCTAATGATTTTTTTAAGGTAATGGTTTTTATATACCGGTATAGCTAGTCATTTATAATATGTCTAAAAGCTTCATTATAGTTTTGAATTCTTCAAGATTCAATAGATCCTTATTCTTTGTTTGAAATTCATGAGGGTAGAAGAAAGAACAGAAAAAATATTATAATATTATACATATTATAATAAAACTATAGAACCAAATTTGAAACGGTTTGCAGTTTTGTAAATAGTAAATTTATCTCTACTGAATAAAGTAATAAAAAGAATTTGATTTGAAGAGACCTTTAACGTCTGCTTCGGAACTAAAGGCCATACCGCTGACGTCAAAATGAAATTGAATACAAGTGACTAGAAGAAATAGTCAGAAAGGAAAGTGGCTTCATGAACAAAGTCAACTACTACTGACGGTGACAAGCTCATGGATGCAGAAAGGCTACTCCGGGAATACAGTCACATACCAAGGAATGAAATTAGTGTCGATGTTGTTGAAAGAGTTAAGTGAGAGAGGAGTAAAATTTGAAATAGAAAAGGGATAGCCGGTAAATGAGAATAAACAAATAAGTACAAAGATTTGACACAGATTATAAGTTAGCACTCGACATATCAATAGAAAGGATGGAAAACATGGCATATACCTACAAGTAGAAATAATTAAGCAATTAATTGAATAAAGATATTAATATATAAGAATGTGCTGAAACTTACAATCTTATATATCTGTTAATGTTGCTTAACATGATAGCTTGTAATTGTTTATCTTCACTCGAAGAAATAAGAAATACCACAATAGGATATATACGATTGTGCGAGCATATATCCCCTTTCAAATAATGTATATTACATGATAATTAATACATGAGTACGATTCATTAGTTAAGTATTATTGTGACTTAATTGCCCTCTTTCAATTTTTTTTATCATTTTTGTATTGTTTAATACGCTTACTTTGCCTTTACTTCTACAAGAAGATTATATATTTTTTCACGTGCAAAGTGACTCCTATATATGATAGTACAGTGACTCTTTTCTCTGATAGTACATCATCACAGTGACTCTTTTCTCTGATAGTACATCATCACAGTGACTCTTTTCCCTGATAGTACATCATCACAGTGACTCTTTTCTCTGATAGTACATCATCACAGTGACTCTTTTCCCTGATAGTACATCATCACAGTGACTCTTTTCTCTGATAGTACATCATCACAGTGACTCTTTTCTCTGATAGTACATCATCACAGTGACTCTTTTCTCTGATAGTACATCATCACAGTGACTCTTTTCTCTGATAGTACATCATCACAGTGACTCTTTTCTCTGATAGTACATCATCACAGTGACTCTTTTCTCTGATAGTACATCATCACAGTGACTCTTTTCTCTGATAGTATATCATCACAGTGACTCTTTTCCCTGATAGTACATCATCACAGTGACTCTTTTCTCTGATAGTACATCATCACAGTGACTCTTTTCTCTGATAATACATCATCACAGTGACTCTTTTCTCTGATAGTACATCATCACAGTGACTCTTTTCTCTGATAGTACATCATCACAGTGACTCTTTTCTCTGATAGTACATCATCACAGTGACTCTTTTCCCTGATAGTACATCACCACAGTGACTCTTTTATCTGATAGTACATCATCACAGTGACTCTTTTCCCTGATAGTACATCATCACAGTGACTCTTTTCCCTGATAGTACATCATCACAGTGACTCTTTTCTCTGATAGTACATCATCACAGTGACTCTTTTCTCTGATAGTACATCATCACAGTGACTCTTTTCTCTGATAGTACATCAACACAGTGACTCTTTTCTCTGAGATAGTACATCATCACAGTGACTCTTTTCTCTGATAGTACATCATCACACTGACTCTTTTCTCTGATAGTACATCATCACACTGACTCTTTTCTCTGATAGTACATCATCACAGTGACTCTTTTCTCTGATAGTACATCATCACAGTGACTCTTTTCTCTGATAGTACATCATCACAGTGACTCTTTTCTCTGATAGTACATCATTACAGTGACTCTTTTCTCTGATAGTACATCATCACAGTGACTCTTTTCTCTGATAGTACATCATCACAGTGACTCTTTTCTCTGATAGTACATTATCACAGTGACTCTTTCTGATAGTACATTATCACAGTGACTCTTTTCTCTGATAGTACATCATCACAGTGGCTCTTTTCTCTGATAGTACATCATCACAGTGACTCCTTTTCTCTGATAGTATATCATCACAGTGACTCTTTTCTCTGATAGTATCAACACAGTGACTCTTTTCTCTGATAGTACATCATCACAGTGACTCTTTTCTCTGATAGTACATCATCACAGTGACTCTTTTCTCTGATAGTACATCATCACAGTGACTCTTTTCTCTGATAGTACATCATCACAGTGACTCTTTTCTCTGATAGTACATCATCACAGTGACTCTTTTCTCTGATAGTACATCATCACAGTGACTCTTTTCTCTGATAGTACATCATCACAGTGACTCTTTTCTCTGATAGTACATCATCACAGTGACTCTTTTCTCTGATAGTACATCATCACAGTGACTCTTTTCTCTGATAGTACATCATCACAGTGACTCTTTTCTCTGATAGTACATCATCACAGTGACTCTTTTCTCTGATATTACATCATCACAGTGACTCTTTTCTCTGATAGTACATCATCACAGTGACTCTTTTCTCTGATAGTACATCATCACAGTGACTCTTTTCTCTGATAGTATCATCATCACAGTGACTCTTTTCTCTGATAGTACATCATCACAGTGACTCTTTTCTCTGATAGTACATCACCACAGTGACTCTTTTATCTGATAGTACATCATCACAGTGACTCTTTTCTCTGATAGTACATAACGCACTGACTCTTTTCTCTGATATTTATTACTTTTTATGAACCATCGATTAATAGATACTCAATTCATCAATAAAAAGTGAAATTATTGTAATTTAAGTAAGTAAGCATTTGACTTTTTAAAGAAATTAATAGGTATAAAAATTAAAATAAAAAAAGTAAATGCTGACTCAACGGGTCTTTGTACCTAGTTACTGTATTTGTGATTCGGCTCTAACATGACTTAATTTTTAATGTTAGAAATTTCCTGAAATTTCAGCGACGTGAGTGTTTATTGAATAATCAGTTTGAAAGTAAGAGTAACGTAAATTATAAATTTTTCCAAAACTTCACCTTGAAAATAATAACCAAGCAAAGTAGGTACTATTTGGTACCTAATTATTTGCCTATGTGATATCCTGCATTAACCTAGAAACTATTTAATTATAAGTAAATGCACGCATGCATCCTAGCTCTGCGAAAACCGAGTAAAAGTCCTTGATTGTGTACTTGAACAACTCATCCTTTTTTAGGTAGTAGCTCTTCTTGATTTAGCTAATATAGTTACCTAGTCCTCATTTTAAGTTAGGCCTTCACGGTCACCTTGATCAAACTTGAAGAACTTGCATTAAAGCATATCTATAGATTATGATGCATTAAATTGGGCTGTAATATTCAGTATACGTTATTGATATTGATATACTTGAAAATAACATATTTTGATAGCATGCAATGCAATAAATGTAATTTATAGTATAAGTCTACCTATTATAGACTATTATATCACCGCTCAACAAGATTAGGTAAATTTCAAATACCTATATTCGCTAAAAACGTTCGTTATTTGTTTTCAAATGATTAATAAGAACATTCAGAAAGGTATTAGAAAAGTTTTTTGACTACATTTTAGTTCAGATGTTGATGGTTACCTACCTACTAATATTATAACAATATTAGAACATATTAAAATGTCAATTCAAATTGAACAACTGTATTTTTATTCAAATTTGGGTAAGAATTCGTAAATGTCAAGTAACGAACGAACGCTAGCTAGATTTATATCCAACTTTGACACTGACATTGAACCTAACTATATAGACCCTAAATAAATATCCCTAGTAACTACAATGTTCGTTGGGTTAAAATTGAAGAACATTCTATTTTTTTTGTAAGCAGTACAGTTACTACCCCAATCAATTACCTACCAACTTTTATTGTTGCTTTGAACGACAGGTAGGTAGGTAGGTTGGTTCGTTTTGATATTTTGACAATTCTATCTATTTCTTAGTACGATTGTTTACAGTAGATAATTTTAGTCGAGCGAAGGAACATAACAGGGGGCAAAAATATTGACACAGTGAGGCTGCATAAACTTAATTTTAAAAATACTGATAAATAACCTATTCTGTTAATTCTTTTTTTTTAATCTGAATGATTAAGTAAATTGAGTTTAGTTTTTAAGTTAATAGTAACTAAAAATAGATACCTGATATTTCAAATTTAACATCATCAAAATATTATTATTTAATTTGAAATTAAAATACCTAGGTAAAAGGAAAAATAGTATCATAGGATACACTCTTTAATACACACATTCTTTATTCATACAATAGCTCAAAACCTCAGTTAATTCTCATCTATATCATTATTTTCATTCAAGATCATTCAGTCAACTAAGCAGTTCGCGTTAACACATCCTACCTACCTATAGGATCGCTGTCATTTTTTCACGCTTGTTCGGACCTTGAGATGCATGCTGTGGTCTCATCCCAATATCAAGGAGGATTGCATTGCGCGTCTTCTTCTACTCCCGCGTCAAGCCATGATAGGTTCTCAGTCATAGTTTTCATGTCTCCAGACTACGTTGTGCTGCGCGCGACACCGCCATCATATTGCAATAGCGTCCTTCCAGTGAATGCGAGTGATGGCCGGTGGTTGACTGGGAGAAAGATAAAATTGATTGCATAGTTCAATGGATTGAGTGAATTAAATACTTAGGTGTCCTTAACTTTAAAGTGTAGTCGCTTAACCTATTGATTTGTTAAATGTTAAGCAATGTTTACCAATATATTTACAGTTATAAATGAGTATATAGGTAGCTCAAATAGCTAGGCACCACTTCTGTTGATCGTTTTTATTTATATTTGTATATTCGTCTTATTTAATGTTTATTTATTGAGCTATCTTATAGATACATTAAATTAGAAACTGTCTAGTATTATTGCAATGGTAATACGTATTTTTACTATTTTATCACAATCATGGTTGTTCATTCAGTATAACCATAATACCTAATTCTCCGTTGAATTACTTATTTACAACATGAGAAAACTGTTAATGTCTTATTAATGAGGTGGAACATACTTGTAGGTAGAAGTTTATAGTTGAATGTAATATTTATATTAGATGTCTGAACTTGACAACTTGTCTCTGTACAGTATATTCTTTGATATTTATCTTAACTTATTTTAAAATTTGCGTATCTATTTCCTGAACCAGAATTAATTTTAAAAGAACACTTATTTATTTACCTATACCTCTGACTCCATGTTAACATTTACTTCAACAACCTTTAAAAACCGCTATAATTATACATTGTCAGTAGTAGCTATATCATCTTTTATTTATATTGAATTAACATCTTATATAACATTTCTAGATATCTATAGGTTGCTATAGATACCTATGAGTGTATCTCAATGGACAGATTTAATTTATGGAATTTGTCGACTCATGCCCTTATACATCACAACACACGGTTGTTTTATTTTTCGGTATTTTTAATATCAAATTTCATAAATTGTTCTATCATTGTTATACGTTTTACCAATTTGAAAATGGTGTATTTTAACTGTGTTCGAGCTTTAGCCCCAAAACATCATAATTTCGTTCATATTATGTAATTAAATTAAAGTACTTATGACGAAAAATAAATGAATGCATTACTTATTATCTTACATTATTATTATAATTGTACATTATTTCCTTAAATAATATTAATATCCTTTAAAAAATTGAATAAAATTAACATATTTTTAATGTGATAATTCTATATGAGCCAATTTATTTGTTCTAAACCATTTTTAGCAACTCGTTTATTGATACTAATTCAAGTACCATCATCGAAATATCACCAGTAAGGTATAACAATATCATGTAACTATTACTCCATTCAATCTCTCTTTCTTCATCTAGTTATCCTTTTTGTAAATTAACCTCATTCAATTTAACCAAAACTTTTTCAATCGATTGTTCAAAGTTCTCCAAAATTCATTTATCAATTTTCTAATACCTAACAATAAATCACATCCACCTTTGCATTGTTCATGCATTAACCCTATTATCCTTCAGTTTGCTCCCATTATCCTAGATAATATCTGGCATCCTATAAGTGTTGTTTACCCGAGCCTTGAAATGAGTTTTTTTATCTCCTTGGTACCTACCCAGCATTTTGAGTAAATAAGTCTTGTGATCTGTAGATGCACCTATATTAGGATAGTGATAAAAACTAACTGTAAATGCTATCTTGGAAATAAGATCCGCACATATATCATTTCGTGCATCGGTTCTGTTTGTAGTTACTGTATGTTTTTTTTTATGCTTGTGGAAATTGATTTTTTGTTGGGACTGTATAGATCTTGTATAGATCAAAAGGTTTCATTTTTTCTTGAAACATTATTAGTTTGAAAACTACACCATGCACGTGGTGGTTTCATGTTCATTTCTTGTGAATTTGTTTAGCTAATTCACTGAATTGATATTTAATGTATCTGACCGTGAACCAAGGTTTAAATTTTGTTCCTGAACTTCTATTTGCATGTCCCAATAGTTCTGATCACCTATATAATTTTCACTCTATTCAGCTATTGATGTACATGTACCTCTTTAGATATTTAATGTCATGCTGCAGTCGATCCCTGTTATTATTACGACAATAGGGATGACATTGGTCTCCAATTATACTTGACCCAGTGAACATAGAAGTTAACTAGGTAGCTACATAGAGGATAGAATTAATCCTTAGTTAGGTACTTAGTTGACAGGGATATCACTGAAGAGTAGCTACCTAAAAAGACAGTACTTGAATTCAGTTGATTAGATAACTATGTTGTTGTCGGATGGTATAGTTTTAGATATTTAGAAAATATGAAAAGGACAAACTAATTAACTACCTGTGAATTAGATGTCAATTATAATGTTTAGATTGTATGAAGCTGCTGCGGAATTGTCTTTCTAACTCGATATTTTTTAAAGCTTATTTTGTTAAAGATTGCAAAGCGCATCTTGCTTTTCGATGATTGAACTCTTTTGTGATTTGAGAAGAGTAGAGAATCACCTAGTCCAAACTAGGTTTCAGTCTAGTAGTCACAGGCTCGTTACCTAGAGTCACACATAGCTGGCTCATCCCCAGCGAGTGCGTGACAACTCCTCTCTTACATCTTTGTCACGAAGTCAGTCTCCTGTGAAGGCTGAGGCCTTGTTACTTGCCATCTGCATTTAACTGTGTGAGGCTAAGAATACACCAGTGTAGCTAGCTATTAGGCCTAGTAATCAGTGCTACTTAAATAGTCTTTCAATTTTTATGGGTATAAATTTAGAATGATTAATGATTGGAGTATGCAAATTGGACACGCAAATTGAATATTGTGTTGATATTGAATTCGTAAAATAACATCGATGAACTATCAACAATCTTGAAAATAGTTAATGCATTGAGTAATTTTTATAAGTAATTAAATATATAAAGTTTCAATTGCTTTTGCATTCACTTTTTTGATTAGACAGTATTTCATTTTATTGATTTAATAACTAGAACATAGCAAAGTTAATTAAGATGATTTCAATTTGAACTTGCTAGTGTTCCAGTGCTGGTTAGTGTTCCAGTGTTCCTTGCTGGGATTCCAGAAGGTCTATGTTCCTTGCTAGTGTTCCATGTATTGATCCTTGCTAGTGTTCCTTGTTGGATGCTGGTGTTTCAGTGTTCCTGAAGGCCTATGTTCGTACTGGTGTTCCAATGATCCTTGCTGGTGTTTTAGTGTTTCTTGTTAGTTTTCCAGTGTTCCTTGTTAGTGTTCCTGAAGGCCTATGCTCCTTGCTGGTGTTCTTTGTTAGTGTTCCAGTGTTCCTTGCTAGTGTTCCGTTGTTCCTGAAGGCCTATATTCCTTGCTAGTGTTCCAGTGTTCCTGAAGTGTTATGTTCCTTGCCAGTGTTCCAGTGTTCCTTATGATGACAATGCTTTTGTTTCTGGTCCGATTATCACAAGGTTACTGTCACAATGATATCACACACTGATCACTGCTATGTCCTTACACCACATAGTGTCTCATGAGGAACTCTCTATGTAGGAGAAAAGTACTTCATGTCCTACATAGGGACATATGTGTTATGTGGAGATCTGAACCACATAGAGACTTAGAATGTGGATATATGATTATTTGATTATTTAAAACAGTTCTCGAATATCAGTGTAAAACAGTATTAATGATAAATAAATGATATCATAAATTATTTGAATTGGTTTTCTTACATGATAATTTACAGTTAAAGAGAAGTGAATCCGTATTGATTTCTGACAGTTTACTAATTTCACAGTAAAACCTAACTTTACTAATTGTAATGCTTGTAGATTTTCAATATTGGTTTGGGTACGGGATGACAAATTTGAAAATAATGGAAATTAAAAAATTGTGATTTGGTAAATTAACATCATGCGGAGAATTCCTTCTTTGATAGCACATGAAACATTAATACAACATCATACCTATGATATTATATTAACTGAAATGTAAATTTTTATGCAATACGTCATACAGTGTCATTATGACGTCAGTCATCTAACCTTCCATAATGAATAACTTGTTTATGTTTTTTTTTTCACTCGTGCATTTTCTTTTCAGATTTTGTGTCACCTTAACTTTATCAAAATGAAATGATTCCAAGAAAAGTAGACACGAACAATATCCTCTTCTTCTTTATAGCTCTCTAGTTTTTTTTCTCCACGAAAATAACCTATTAACGAATAATGGAAATGTGTCCCGAAACCACGAGATCGAATTCAGTGCCGCCGCGTGTTCGAATGAGTTCTTACGGTGTCGCCAAACGTGTTTGTCGTCATAAGCCCAGTGGACTGACTCTCAATTGTATTTTATTTAAAGTCGTTATTATCTTGACGTTCAACTTCAATGTTCTTATGGCACAGGTGAGTCTAATACAAATAATTTATAGAACGTGTTCCCTCAATTTCAAGAATAGGTATAATTTATATTGTGATATTTTCAGTGTTGCAAATTTGGGAACCTTGAAGTATTTTGCTCTTTTTAATCCATCGTATCAGTTATAAATCTCAAATTATCACATTATTTCAAGATTTTATTCAATTATTATTACTCACTATTCAGTTATTTCTATTTACCATGCTGTTGTCTGTCTGTCTGTCAGCATCCGGACTTTATATTATACGTACGGTAGAGGAAACCAATTATTTGAAAGAATTTCCTTTTAGACATTTCGCCGCTTAGAGTTTGCCTACAGTTTATAGAAAACAGCGAATGGTGGCCAAAACATTAGGTTAATGTTAACGATGAAAGGTTTTTAAGTAAAAACCAATACTCCAATCACAAGATACTGTACATCACATATCTCACTAATAGTTTTACCCTTTATTTAGCATTTACTACATCAGATAAGACCTGTAACAGTATTTCTTCTCAGTAACTACGTACATTGACAGTAAACACTTTAGAAGTTATCTAACACTTTCAGTTATGCTGTCATTTCCGTAATAGATAGGAAATGGTTAACCATTACAGCATGTAGAACATTTGCTAAATACACTCCATGGATAGTGCCTAAAATGTTCCGTCTTACATCCGCCTATTTAAAGTTCACTAGGAAAGACTCTCAAAAAAGATTCACCATCTTAAAAATATTCCTCATTTTCTTTCGTGAGAAACGGTAATTGATTAGAATTCATGCTAGGCAATTCCTGTTCCAGTGGCGATTTGATTCCTGTTTCTGGGTTGTTGTCGAATTAAATCATCGCTTGAACGGTACATTCCGTATGCCATTCTTTTGTTAATCTTTTCAGTGATCTTTAAATGACCTCATGAGAGTTTAGTTTAAATATATTCCTCTATTTACAAAATAGCTACTCAAGCAATCCAATATCCGCTTGCTGTGTTGTTTATTCCTAAATCCTGTATTTTCCCTATGGTGGTATAATTCCTGTTCCTTCAAACACTTAACAGGTTTAAAATTCGTGTTTGAATATATCAGGCATATAATAAAGATGCTGGAATATTTAAGATACTCAACATAACAACAGATTGTTAAAAAAATCAATTGAAGGCTACTAGTCTTTGATAATAAACTAAACTAGTTTCACTTTTTTCAGAAACTGAAATTAAAGAAAACCCATTAATTAGTATAGCTATTTATGTATATAATTACTACCAAGCGGGGATATATTTCTCGCGTCTTGCAAAATAACACCTTACTCATTCTCAAGTCCTTCCGTCCCGTTACTTGTATCTTCTTCACTGGAAGTAATCGTCAAAACATAATCCTTTACAGTTACTCACTAATGCTTACTGTACAAAAGAAGCGTGACCTTTGACCTCATGACGACCCTGCCACTAACACCTCTGAAAACAGAGGATAATGACCCTTATAACTTATTTCCTGTTTCATGTTATTTCATCGGCTTGAGTCTGAGAAGATGAATTAAATAACAGTTTAGACTAAGTTTCACAGCCAAACATTACTATTGATGATAAGATATGAAGTCATCAGTATGCTGTAGATGATAAAAACTTACCGGACTACTTTTTCACGCGGTAATTACAGGTGATCCCACAGGTGAGAAGGGTCAAAGTGTCGGTATAACTTATTGCCTAGGGACCATTTGCATCAACTCCTAACATGGCAAAGGATTTTACTTGAAGGACTGAAATCATTGCATTTCGTCTAATTTTAACGAATAATATAATATTTTACACACGTTTGTTGAGGAATTTATAACGCTAAAAAAATTTATGCTTCATAATTATGGGTATTTTAGAGTAAATTAATTTAATATGAGTGTTCACTTGTTATTATGAGGAATTGTTAAACATTTTATGTCTATTTAGTAACAGAATTATTTTATAGCAAACCCAAATAAAGAGAATTAACTGTTAGTTATTTAACTTTGAACATAGCTTTAAAAATATATTAATGATAAATAACAGTGTTATATTTATATGGAGTATTGTATAAAAACAATATATAATCCGTTTGTACAACATTATTTTTTCTTTTTATATTACTTTTTTAATTCAAATATAACATATTTAAGCGTATTACAGTTTTCTACAACATAGGAACTAACTGTGTATGTGTGAATGGATGTGTGCTGGAACACAGGCCAAAGTACACAGATAAAGTACACAGGCCAAAGTACACAGGTAAAGTACACAGTTATCAGTTGCAAATTTCATTTAATTACTATTAAAAAAGCCACACAATGTTTATTCAATAAAGCTTTAAAAACATATTGACATTTTAATAATAATCAGCTATTTAATTTGTATCTGTTAATTGGTATTTTATGATATGTGTTTTTCCTGAAGTTCCGATAGATGTTACATTGCTTGATTTAACAAACTGCTGCCTCAGCTGTTAAAACTCAACATTGGGAATTGAGGAAATAATATTTAGGAGAGAATATTGTGAATGTTAATATTTTTTCAAGATAATATGTCAAATAAAACAGGCTGAAATTTCCAAAATTTCAGTAAAAATAAATCAAGTGATACGTATATGTATTTTATTTAAGTATTATTTTATTATAGGCCTATGCTTATTTACGAACAGAGATTCCAAATTTAAAACATAGAAAATGAATATTTTAGAACATAGAAACAAATATTCTAGATCATAAAAAAATAATTTAATCGAAATAATTCCTAACAAAGAAGATATAATTTTATAATTACTAATAACTAATTTGCAATTCATCACCTGCTCAGTAAAACTAACTAAGTAACTTTGCATCTTCTCAGGAAGTGGACGCAAACGTGTTTTTATATCTTATTATTCCCTGCATACGTACTTTGATAGTATTAAGCAACAGTATAGAGAATTTCGTAACGTACTAATTAAGATGTTCAACAGACGTGAATCGTTAGTGTATTTACCACTTTGAATTATTTATTTACTTTCTGATGTGTTACCTTCTGATTGTCTTTATTAAATTTAACTAAAATATTATTGATATAGAAGTACCTATTTTGGATATAAGTAATACCTGTTCAGAACGAGTAATGCTCATACCTGATTACTTCAAGTAACTACTCAAAAGGTAATTAGTAGGTAATTATTGTAAAGGAACTGATAGCTATCTTAGCGATATAATAATACTAGCCAATAGCTGTATAATAGTACTGGTCATTATTTAAATTACTCAGTTATGTCCGTTGTGTCATAAACGAAAGAACAAAAAGTATACTTTAATCACTTCTGGCGTATAAATGATATATATACAACTAGGTATACATAATGAAACATGATATCAATTATATAGCAAGAGCACGTTTATCCCCGTGTACTGTATAGTGTATACAGTATATACTTTATGTACTCAGGTAATGAATATGTGTACAAATTGTACACGTTTTATGTGTGCATGCATACATTAGATAAAATTAGTTAAGTATTGTTACTCTTCACGGAAAAATTGCTACTTAATTTGATAGAGATTCTTATGATTATTACTATTAAATAATAAAATATAATTTATTTAGATTATTGTGGAATTGATAGTCAATTTATTTGAAAACGTTACCCAGATTTTGAAATAATTATTTTGAAATATTTTGGTAGCTTGCTCTATGCTAATTCAATTATATTAATCTTACAATTTAAATACTATATGACTACATTTTTATATACTTCACTACAACCCCCTGAGGTAATATCTACAAATTTAACCCTCTACGACTCTACATCTGTACGGTTGACTACTTTTCACGGAGGACTGACTTAATGTGACGAAAGATACAAGGTGAAGTTTGCAGTCGATTGGGGTGAATTACGGCAGAATGGAGTCAACTTACGGCAGAACGGAGTCGACTTACGGCAGAATAGAGTCTACTTACGGCAGAATAGAGTCGACTTACGACAGATTTACGCAAATTTACATGAAATTAACAATAATTTACATCAGATTATAGCGAACTTAAGGCAGGTTCTAGGGGTAACTTACTACAGATTTGTGCACACTTTGGCAAATTTCATTAAATTAAATTTATTAATCATTAAAGGTCCACTCTAAATTAAAAAAGATCTGGAGTTGCTTTAAATTTATAGAGCTAAGGTTATATAACATATAACAGTAAACAGAAAAGAAATCGATCAAGTATTCTGTTCATAATTGAATATATAAGAAATATTCACATTTCACTTCACTCTTTCTAAGATTCAATAGAAGAACAAGGCTGCATTCCAATTTATTACGTATTATCGCAAATTTAATGGTTATTAGGTATATAGGTTTTAGATATATATATTTAAGATACCTAATATTTTTTTAAGGTAATGGTATTTAGATACCGGTATAGGTAGCCATTTATAATGTGTCTAAAATATCTATTATAGTTTTGAATTTTTAAGATGCAATGAATCCTTTTTCTTTGCTTGGAATTCAGAGGGTGGAAGAAAGAACGGCAAAAATCTCAAATTTCATATTATAATAAAACCATAGAACCAAATTTGAAACGGTTTACAGTTTTATAATCAGTAACCTTAGCTCTAACGAATAGAGAAATATAAAAATTAATTGTGGAGGGGACCTTTAACGTTTCTGGCCTATCCTCAGAAAATTTGAAACTCGGCAATTTCAATATTGATAACCGATTTATTTACTTTTATCTTTCATAAATATGGCTATGTGTGCTGTAGACCTTTAGACACTATGTCTACAGAGTGGTAAATAAATTACAAACCATAATTCTTTTTAATATAGAACAACAATCTGAAGAATTGATATGACACATTATATAGTTTTGGAAATGACCAAACAAATACCTATGAATCTAGCGAATACACTACATTCTCGAGAATTTTGTGGATTTCCCATTCAACAGCTTCCGGATATCCGTCATTGGGGTTAATTTACACTATTTAAAGCAAGGCTATAGTGTTATCTTACTGCAGTATATTGAGTTTTGGTAACATTTTAAATGAATGCATCCGATTGCAATTTTTATATATCATTTATAATAATTAATCATTTAATTTCCAATTAGTTATTTTTTACATTACTTTTCATATAAACAAATATTGATTCAAAGTTGTGTAATCATACATTCAAGATAATTTAATATTTAATTTTTCAGTTGAGGAATGCACCGAACTGTACAATAAAGTGAACACTTTAACCTCCCATTAAAAAAACTAAATTAGGCTATATGGAGTATGTTGTAAACATGTTTTGTAACTTATGATTTAGGTATATAACAAGTTATAAACTCCCAACATCTAATACGAACACCTTCTCTTTTCAGGACCCTCGGTGCGGTGCCAAATTCGGTAGTTTTCCCGACTCCCGTCACTGCGATCGGTACGTAGCTTGTTGGGACGGTCGGGGCTACTCCCAGAGGTGCGGGGACAACATGATCTTCCACCCCACCACCAACAGATGCCAGTTGGGATCAAAGTGCCCCGGTGAGTGAATGCATTTAAACTTTAGTTATAGAAACAAATAGGCGTCTTTCTCTCGAGAATAAAATTTTAAAAAATTACGATGACTGCCGTATATTTTATTTTTATTATTTAATATATTTTAATTTTCTGTGTGCTTCTATACTGATTTGTCTATCAATTTTCTTTGATTAATAAATACAATTATTTATAAATATTGTAATATTATTATATGATCATTTAAGTTTATTAAGAAATTTTAAATTAAAAAAACATAATACTCTTCTTCCTTCTGAATTACTTTCTCAACCAAGAAATCAGGACTAATTATTATAATGATACATTCCTAGGTAGTTAGTAGTCATATTTTCATCTCGATATAGCTATAATGAAATACTTCTCGCTTTTCATTATTAGCTTCATAGTTTTAGTGGTTTGAGTTAGCATTGATATATTCAAGAATGTAATATTTACCTTATAAATCATCACAAAAACATTAGGTTCAATCCAAAGATCTCCTAACTGAATTAATATTCTACTCAAACTAGGTTTATAAATTTATTTGGAATGAGGAACAAACTTTTTTTCTAACATTAAGAAACAATACAGTTCATGATAATATTTGACCATCTCTATGCTGTAGCTACGTGTTAAATTAGACATCTTGGATGTAGAACAATAAGTTTAAGTTTCCAAAAAGTTTTACAATTTACTTCACTATTTACAACTTTCATAACTGCACGGTTTAATTTGTCAATCTATATCTTTATAACAAGTTATCAAACCATTTATTGTGAGTTGACGATAGATTTTTTTTAGTGCTGTTACTCGTTCACCTTCAATGAAACCAATTCTCCTGAATTATTCACTTTGCCTATTCTGGACTGTCAAATTGTCGATATGTAAATTGTTTCAGACATGATTTATTTGAGGGTACACATTCTAGGCATTTTATTACTGCATTATATTATTTTCATACGTAGGCTAAATTCACTATCATTCGTAGTGAATATAAATTACCGAATCTAGAAATTGGATGAATAAAGATTTGATTTTTTTCCCGCGCGCAAAGAATAACGTCATCACCTCTCAAAATAAACTAGAAATCGCAAAAATGTATCCTTTGTTAATATAGATGATCTAGCGATTGGTATTATTTAGGTAATATCTTAGAATGTAAGAACAAAATTAACTAATAACCGGAGCTTTTGAACAAAAATAATTCACGTTGATTCAGATGACTTTTACTTTTAATATTAATATCTGGATTGTTTTTCATATTTTCTACGCTAATTTGTAATGCTTTAAAATGAATATTAAAATTATTAAATAAAATGCAATTGCTAATTACTGCTTAAAATTACTTTACAAAAATCTATTACCTACCTATAAAGATGGTGGGGATTGAGAGACTTCAACGCTGCCACTAAAGTAGTGATCTTTTGACTAGAATTTAGGGTATAAAATTAAGAAATTCCGTTACCAGTTCCTGTTGTGGTTATAAACTTATATCGGTTGACGAAAGTTAAAATTAAAAAAAATCTGTAGATTTAATTTTACCTACCAAATAAATGCATGTTAAATAGACTTTCTTTAGTCAACATTTTTGAAAGGTATTCTAGCCGGTAATGTGATCACATCCGGCAATTGATTGATTCCTCCCGTTTCTTCAATATCAAATGAAGATAATAAAAATTCTTTGAAACAAGTAATGCCAATTATTTGAACTAAACTAGCACCGTTTTGAAGCTAATCAAAACTAGCTACATAGATATTCGTGATGGAAGAAGTAACCTAGAAAATACGCAAACTTATTGAAGAAGATATTCGTTAATAGACAAGCACATGATTACTTCTCAAGGACATATCCCATTGAAAATCGAAAAAAATGATTTCATCTGTTCATTCTTTTTTGAAGGACAAGTTAACCTAAACTCATACGTGTTCGATCTCAAGGTTAACTTATTCAGATCATCTGGGCAAGATGGTACCAGTTTAGCCTTGATAGCTACATATCCAACAACTAGAGCCTTCGTTCTACAATATATAATGTATAGAATTAGACTATTACTCACGTCCTTCTGCACATTATCAAATTCTGTATAGAGCGTAGCGTGATCAGAGATTATGTCCAAACTAAACTTGAAAGTGAAGGTTGAGTATTCTAAACTAGAAATTAAGAGGATTTAGTTTCAAGGACAAGTAACCTCTATTATATCATATGAAAACCACTTGCGTTTGTGCACGTTGTCGAGGATAACTTAGTAGACGCTTCTCAATGTCATTACCACAACACTTTGACTTTTAGATACCCAAGCAAACTATTGATAATTATCAATCACAGAGAACACTAAAAAGATGCTTCAAATTAAGAATTCTCAGCATGTATAAATTTGGAGGTTATTCATCCGTAGTCTAATTGTAAAAGTTTAGTTTATTTAATTGCTGATTATGAATATCTGAAGTTAAAGTCTCCATTCAGTTTTCCATCGCCTAATAATATCATTAAAAATACAGATATTTTTTATTTTTTTTTTCAAGTACTTTGACCAAATGTTTTCAGAGTTTCAATTTAATGTTAAAAGAAAGTAATATAGCCATGAAAAATTAAATGAATTTAAAAAACTTTATGAACAGTAAATAGTTAAACTACAGTATCGAAGGCATACCTAATTATCAATATTAAAACCTTTCAATCATGAATTATTCCGAGGAAAAGTATAGATCCAATTAATTCAGTCATTATAGAAAATGAAGTTGGAATGTATTTATAAGAAGTTAAATTTAAAATTTGAAATTTAACACAACAGAATATCAAAAACGTGGAAATTACGAAAACAGTTGAAAACACAACATGGTTTAATGAACCCATTTCATCAATTAATTCTGGCTCTATTTCTGCCTCTAATGATCATCAGGGCAATGTCGGCGATGTTCTCCAGTAACGTTCTTTGAGGTACAGGCATCTTAGGTACCCAACCTGGAGGTGTCCATCCCTTAGTCAGGTCTTCATCATCACTGTCCTCCTCATGATCACAGTCCTCTACGCGCCTTCCAAAATTTCGTTCAGCCTCCAATTTAGACTCCATTTTATTCAAGTTGTCTCGGTAAATCCGCAATTTACTAAAACAGCCCTGACAAGAAGGCCTGAAAAAGAAAATACGGCTAATAGTTGTGAATGCATATGATGCATTCTGATAAGTACCGTTATATTTAGAAATGAAGAAAAGGAAGAGCATTCAAGTAATTACTCTAAGTTGGATGATATAACTAACGTACTCAAGAATAAATTTAATTGTCAAAATATTTGATATAGATTTGAAAGTTTCATTAAATTGAAAATAATCCCTAATCTCCTTGAGCAGACATCTATCTATTAATTTAAGTGTTCCAGATTATAATGAGCTTAGGATATAAATAAAAATTATCCACTTACAAATTAGGACTCAGGCTACAAATCTCCTTGATGAAGCAACACTTGTGGTAGGTATGGTTGCAACCATTGATCTTCATCATTGGAGAACACTTACTCTGTACACAAAGTAAACATCCCACAGATTTAGTTCTAGAAATCTCGTTGAAACTCATGATTGCTAACTTTGCTTCTGAAATTTATAAGTAGATCATGATTCAGTTTATATATTTAAATTTATTATGAAAACACAATGTAGATATTAGTGGAAAGGATGAGGAATGATAAAAATAGTTTTGTTGCACAAATCTTCGGACAAGTTTAGTTTAAATAATTACAGTATCTATTTACAGTCAACGATTCAGGCGATGAATAAAGTGAAATTAAAAAGATTTTAAACTTAAGTATACAGAAAAATTTAGAGGTTCTACGATAAAGCAGTAGTTTAGATCATGAATCTAATTGTTAGAAAAACATTCACTATTTATTAGTTAATCACGACAAACTTTGTATTAAATGAGTCCACATTACTAAATGTTTTTCTAGATAGTAATTTAGGCTCTAAACCGTACAATGACGAAAGAAAAAATAGTTAATAACTCTTGCGGCCACCAGAGAAAACCACAAGCGTATACCGAATTTTTGTACAGTTAAAATAGGTGAGGATTTAGGAGTAACATACGGGAAGGAAATGCGAACGCCAGGTGAGACTCACTGGAGGTCTCTCCTGTGGGTCACGTTTTTTAAAATATTTCTATTTTTATCAGGATTTTTGTTAATTTGACACTAAAAGAAGATTAAAAAAGCAATTTTAAGACTTTTTTCACGAATACCATTTGTTGTGAAAACTTCCGTTTTCGAGATATAGCACAATTATTTTTCCGAGGTTAGGTTATGACAGTTTTGTTTGGGGATCTGGAAAGGTACATTTGCCGTTTATTTCAAATATAACATCACGAATACGTATATAAGGGGGGCATGTCGCCCCCCGAATCCCCCTGCCAGGTCATCAAACAATTATGAAGTGTGCAGTACAACAAACTAGCGGATACAGTGAACTACATTAACGGTTTCATGTCACAAAAATCTATAAGATTTATGTATCTTGAAGTGTGCATTTTAATATTATACCATGAAAATACGCTAATCACACTCAAATATAAATGTGACCCACAGGTGCGACCATGTACGGTTCACATTAACTAGTCTAAAATACTAATATTCTCATTTATACATTAAATGTATTACTTTTATTGATCAATAGGAAGTAAATGATTTTCGTGAACACGAATATGTAAAAATTACAAAAGTTTATTAAGACTGTTTACTCAAGGAAATGTGACCCACACGAGAAACCTCCTGCGAGTCTAACATGGCGTTCTCATTTTGTCCCCGTATACTTATGGGATTTAATCATCCACGTAAAACTTAATTCATTGCTTTATAAACTATATCTAAATCGCAGGCGCATAGTAATGTTGATATTCTGTTAAGTTCACATTCAAAAACCTATTTTCTAACTTATGAACACTAAGAGAGCACACATCTCTCTTTTAAGAACCCATAGTCAAATTAAACTAACACATTAGGTAATAATGAGAGATAAATTAATCTATTAATCAAGCTCCTAACTCATTAATATAAATAATAATTTAGAATGCCTATTCTAAGTATCAATCACCAGAAAGCACTTTTCTTGAATCGCCTACTGAGGCTGCAAAAAATTAAATGAGCATCAAATTTTCATACAAATTATATTTTTCAATATTCATTTTGACAATTAACTGTATTACATGATAAAAAATGAACCAATATCTCATTTGACTGAATGTAATCTATTTAAATTGTATATACTCTTATCAAACTACGTACGAATTTAAGTATTTTAAAAGTTCCAATATTTCAGAGCTTCGTGTAAATTTTCTTAGACAATATGTTAAAATTAAAAGTTATTTTGCATATATGCATTTACCAATATGCATTTGCCAATGTGCATTTATAAATATGCATATACTTTTATCAATATGCCTATCCTGAAGCTGTTTGTGGCGAATGGAAGAGAAGGGGGATGGCGTTCCTTGGGACCCGAACTGTAGAAATTTGGATTATGGATTGTCTTTTTTCTATTTTTATCATTTTTTAAACGCTACTTGCAGTTTTAGAGGATAGCGCTAGGGTTATGGTCTTTTTGTGTTAGGTAGGCTAGTAGGCTTCATTTACTATCACCTCTTCATTTTCCTCTTCCATCCGTAAGTGCAGCCACCGGCGCTTGTGTCCCTTTTCGTCACATTCCTTGGTAAGTCACTGCATTCAATGAAAAGATTTTCCGCATCCATGAGCATTGTCACCGACGGTGGTAAGTAACTTTGTTCATAGAGCCACTTTCCTTTCTGACTGCTTCTTCTAGTCCATTGTATTTAATTTCCTTTTGACGTCAGCGATATGGCCTTTGCTTCCGAAGCAGACGTTAAACCCCTACTAATTTAATTATCAATATGCATTTGCATATATTATGAATTATTGTGCATTTAATAGTAATGCTCCAAATTGGAAATGTCAAGTATTTCAAAAGACTCAATTGTTTCAGGGAACGACACATTACATTGTTGGGCCACTAAAGGATACTATATTAGTGAAGTGAATTTTCATGGCTACCAGTTATTTTAGAACAGAAACTAGGTATATACTGACCACCTGTGTCTATAATCTATTACTATTATTATCCTACTCTTTATTTATATTACTATAGGTGTTACTTTTTGCTTTATGGCGCCATATAGTTAATCATATTCTCTAATTTTCAAACAAAAATTTTATGTACGGTTGTGACAATATTCTTTTGGCTTAAAGAATTATTCTTTATGCTTTTTAGCAATAAAGCATATTTTTTTAAATAAAGAATATTCTCAAAATATGCTTTAGTTAATCAAATAGTCCAAGTGACTGCAAATGAAATACAAACTAATTTTTATTGTTTGAATGTACGATTCAAGAATTTTTAAGTTTAAAGACTAGGTGAGGAAATTACCTTATTGAATCATTGAATCATCGCCTGTAAGGCGATAATTAATAGTGATAATTTCAATAAGGAGTACACAATAGGAGCTGCCATTTTGTATTACGCTTTACCTATTGTAAACGGTTACTATTCATTGGTGCGACCCTCCATTAGTCCTACACTTTTGCAGTTTATTTCTGATTGAACATCAAAATATATGTATATCGGGGGATGGGATGTGCTACCCCCCTAACCCCCCTGCCAGGTTATAAAAAAATCATGAAGTGTGCAGTACAACAAACTAGCGAATACAACAAACTCCATTAAATCGAATGAGGAAATGCATCATACAAATAAGCTAATATTAGATATAAAGTAAAATATATTACCAAAGAAAAAAAATAAAGGTAAATATTGTATTATTTAAATTGGTATAGGTATCTATAATGTATATTTATGTAATATTTTTATTTTAATCAAAAAATAAAACGAGAAATAACACAGAAAGATGTAACTGTCGGACTAATGACACGTCCCTATTGTAAACGGAGCTAGGACGTTTCGGTACCATATTTTTTATTTCCAGACGAACCTTATTTTTTAAATTCGAAATGAGTTAAGACTTCAAATTATAGCAGATAACAGACGTAGAATTATTTTAGAGAATTTAAAAACAGCTATGATCATCAAATGTAATAAATGCTTTCTTTATTGTGCTAGTTATTGTCTAAAATACAGAATAAACAGCCTCAATTTGACAATACAATTAGTCTTATTTCAAAGAAATTAGAACATATAAAGCTAACCTGAACGCACATCATTGGGCATATAAAACTAACCTGAACGCATAAAAAGCATATTTTTAGAAAAAAAGGCATATTTTAAGCATAAAAAGAATATTTTAAGGCATAAAAAGCATATATAAAAGCATAAAAGCATATTTAACAAGCTTAAAGCATATAGCATATTTCAAAAAGAATATTGTCACAACCCTATTCATTAGGAATACTAAACGATAGAACACCTAAAGGTATATATCAAATAAATTAGGGTTTTTGTTCAACCTCTCACCAGATGTGAGCAGCTGCAAGTACATAAATTGCCTTCCTTTCAAATGCATATGCATTTTCTTTAAGTGCATATGTTTTATCTGCAAAACATATGCGTTTCCTCAAATAAATATGCGTTTTCTCAAATGCATAAGTGTTTTCTCAAATACATATGAGTTTTTTCAAAAAGCATAAAACCTGTTGCATATGCATTATATTTCCCAGTGCATATACTGCATATTTAGAAAGGCATATTGTCATCGTAAAAATTATTTAATCAATTTATAGAATATAGTTTATTGATAGATTATTTACAAAATTTAAACATAGCATCGAGAAGAACCAATTGATGAGCCAGTGGCCAAAATTATAACGCGTCTTGCAGGACGGTAAATTCCTTATTTTTGGGTCATTTAACTGGCAATTTCAATGGAGTAACTGAAACAAAATAAGGTTTTCAGCGTCCCGCAATCGCTGCAACACTACCTCTCTCTAGTGTAGTTTATCATTCATAACTCTACGAGAGAAATCAGTTTATTAATTTAGATCGATGTTTATATTTTAAATTTCCAAAAAATGGTATAGTATGAATACAAACAAACTCCTTTCTTTGTAACTTTTCTGGATTTAAATGAAAAAACATATAGTCAGATAGGAAAAGACTCCAAAAATGAAGGCATCAATCAGAAACAAAGTTGATACAGTGAGTGACCAAGGAAGAAATCCAATGATCAATTCGGTTAGTGCACTTGCAGATTGAAAAGAAAACCAAGATGGTACTTTATGAAGGATACCGAAGCGAAAAATTGAATATTTGATTTAAAAGAGCATTAACATAGTAAAATTTAAAAGAAAATCAATTATCGACAATAGACCGCTTCTAAATTTCCTCCTCTGTGGCTTGGCTCTGACAGGTTTACTTTAAAGCAGAGTTTATTAAACAATGGGTAGTAAATCGAAGCAGGGTAATTTAAATAGGTACGGTAAGAGTAATTAGAATTAGTTTATTTTCTGTTAGCTGGTTATGCACGCTACTTTATTTCAAGTTTTTATTTTATTGAAAAAATGTATTTATAATTTCTATCGAGTATTGAAATTTGAGCGAATAACTTCTGAAGAAACTTTTACTAAAGTTTAAGAAACACTGATCTATGCAACTGGTCATGAGGTTTCACTGGGCAGTGCTCTATTAATATTTGAACTTTAGTTTACTTATCCAATT
Organism: Caprella mutica; assembly: GCA_947561585.1. Classification (NCBI taxonomy): domain Eukaryota; kingdom Metazoa; phylum Arthropoda; class Malacostraca; order Amphipoda; family Caprellidae; genus Caprella; species Caprella mutica. Next base: position 148,078 of record CANNZV010000532.1, read on the forward strand.
AGGGAGTTACTATAGGTAATCATCCAACCACTTTTGATGAGCCTTATTCTGTTAGCTCCAGACTAAGATGTTCATAGATTCTTCAACAAGAATTAAGATTCACATTTAGTTGAGAGCCGGATAATGAAAGTAGAGATTTGTTTTAATATACTTTATTAAATAAAATCATCTATTTTGAACCGAAACAACAAATTGAAATTGTATTTGTAAATACAAATTTGAAATACAGACATCTTTACAGACTTTATTCACATAACTGATTTGAAAATTAATATTTGAAAAATGCTGATTATATCAATAACATATCACCAATAATTACAATATAGGCCCTCTGTTCGCTAGAACGTTTCCAATCAAAATCCCAACAGGAAGACTCAGTAAAAAGATAGCAAGTGGTTGAATGTATCCACTAGCCTTCCTCTCATCGATAGATTTAAGAGCGCTGCTGTATGCCATCAAAGAAGAGTTGTAAGACAAATATGGAGTAGTCAGCGAACTATAATCAGATTGTGGATCCGATTCAGATGGTGGAATCCATCTAGCTCCAGATTTCATGCCAGATGGGTGGCTAGCTCCAGATTTCATGCCAGATGGGTGGCTAGCTCCAGATTTCATGCCAGATGGGTGGCTAGCTCCAGATTTCATGCCAGATGGGTGGCTAGCTCCAGATTTCATGCCAGATGGGTGGCTAGCTCCAGATTTCATGCCAGATGGGTGGCTAGCTCCAGATTTCATGCCAGATGGGTGGCTAGCTCCAGATTTCATGCCAGATGGGTGGCTAGCTCCAGATTTCATGCCAGATGGGTGGCTAGCTCCAGATTTCATGCCAGATGGGTGGCTAGCTCCAGATTTCATGCCAGATGGGTGGCTAGCTCCAGATTTCATGCCAGATGGGTGGCTAGCTCCAGATTTCATGCCAGATGGTTGGCTAGCTCCAGATATAGATTTCAAGCCAGATGGTTGGCTATTTCCAGATAGAGAATTCGAGCCAGATGGTTGACGCGATCCAGATAGAGAATTCGAGCCAGACGATGGACCCGATCCACAGAAAGAGTGCGAACAGGATGGTGTACCAGAATCAAGTGGATTCTGACAGGAAGAATCAGAAGCGCCATCGCGATGAGAACAAGAACCAGAGGCTCCGTTGCAAGGAGAACATAAACCTACAGTTACATGGTTTGAGCAAAGAACTAAATGGATCATAGAATCCTTTACACCATGGAATGAATCGCCACAATCGCATCGACAGGCATGAGAGACATTCAAATTATCACACGGAAAAGACATAACTCTCCCACTCCCATTGCACCTCTTCAAAAATGTTTTTGCACCACCACCACAGTTAGATTCACTGTATCCGCTATCAGTAGATTTAGCAACTGGCTTTTGCTTTATAGCTGCTCTAATGGTGTTCTCAAAATCTAGTTTCTTAGATTCTTCCGTTTCAAATTCTTCTTCCTCAACAACTGCAAGAATTGGGGGACTCGTCTTAAATATTCCTTGACGAGAAAAGCGTACCAGCTCTTCCTCAACCTCTTGTTTGTAGCAAGCATTTTTAGAGAACTTAGAAACACTTGGAATGCATTTCCTGCAATTTTTCCTGAAAATGACAATTAAACTAGTTAAATTTAAGGATGCTCCTTCTGATTAAAATTCTAATATTATTTCAAGTAACTAGAATATATCAAGGGGTGGGGGGACAAAAATAACTTTCAAATGTGTGTGAATGGAAAAATCATTTAATTATACAAAATATATTTTATATTCTATTGATCTAAATAAAGGGAATTTAATTTAATTTGGAAAAGCGCCATCTGGTGATTAAATTGTGTCTGCCTTTAAAAAGAATAGTTTATAAATTGGACTAGATATAGGGTGTATATTTTCTGCGCAATTTGCCGATTTTGCACAATCTCGAAAATGTGCTGCACGTAATAGCATGTGATGTAATTTATTGGAACACATTCTTATATTTTCATTTAATTTAACAGACTATATTTTTATATCAAAAACAAACTAGGTTAATTCTTAACATTCGGTAAAATGTTCGATACCTCAGTAAAATTGAAATTCTTCAAGTAACTTAAGCTAAATTATCATTATATTACCAAGTTATTATGTATAGATTTAACCATCATATTTTGATTAAATTTACCAATTAAATGCATAAATATTTCATTATCTAGTTGGTTCTGCTTCATACCCTTTACCTGCCTTGCACACTCTCGAGATTGTTGCACATTTTCAATGATCCTAAAAACACGCGGTGCACTCTCGAGATTGTGCAAATCAGCAAATGGCACGGAACATCTCAAATCAGATTACCTATTTACTATTTAGGATTAATATTTTGTAAACGTCCGTGAATATTAAAGGTTATCTATTTGTAAAATGCTATCAAACTAACTACCATTAACCAACTAAGTTCTTTCATATTTATTTAATCAGTCTAATTTCCATGAATCATTTTCACATTAGGATAGACATTGAATAGTGAATTTATATCAAGTATTCTCCGTTTAAATCATTCAATTCATAGAAAATTACATACGCAAAACCCATGTATAACATATTGGCAAACGTTTGATTTTATTAAATTTATTCAATTAAAGTAAAAGAGACTAAAAACAATCAGTGACAAGGAAAGTGTCTTCATTAAGAAGTCTCCACACACCAGGCTGGTTATTTTCATAAATGAAAAGCTACATTGTAATGAAAAAATAGACGAGCACCGGTGACTGCACCCACTGATGGAAGAGGAAAATGAAGAGGTGATAGTTATTCAAGCCTACGATCTTACAGATGATACGATGCTCCTAAAGGGATACAAGATCAATTTAATCGCTAATACTCTGAATTTATAATTATATTGGCCGTGTATGTGCTATATTTATTGTTTCCACAATTGTATTTATATTGTTCTTGTTCACTAATTGATCGTGAATGGAGCGCCTTTAGAGACAGCACTCGCCACTCTGTCCAATAAAAGGAATTATTAATTTTGTAATAAAAACAGAACTTAATAATTAAATTAATTTACTTCCAGCCAGGCGACTCCAGCCTGGTCAGTAACCAAACGTTCGCACAGGGTCAGTCAGTACGAGACACGACACACTAACTCACTAGGAATACAGAAATACAAGACCTCGTAGTTGAAGAAACTTCAAACACATAACCCTAACTATATCATCTAAAGCTGCCAGTAATTAAAAAAATCTACATGAAATATAAAGAAATACGTATTCTTAATTTTAATAGGAAGCAACATCCATCCTCCATCTACCCCACAGTTTCAGGATAGTTACTCTATGCCATTAAATTTCAACATTTAGATACTTACCCTATTATGCTCAGTTTTGGAACTTTAGAAGCAAAGTTATCAAGGCATTTCATATGGTAAGAATGATTGCACTCCGAGAAGTACATCCGAATATCATCTTTATTAAGAATATTATTACACACATAACATTTAACTGAAGGCTGGATACACATCTCGTCTGATAAAAAAAGACTAAGGAAAACTGAAAAATAAATTGTTAAAATAATTTTCAATCATTTGAGTTCAGGAACACACTGGAGTGAAGAATTAAGGTATATGGCGACACACTAACTTCGGCCTCAAACCACAGAAACGATAATAAAAATAATAGATTAAGACTTAACAAAATTCAGACCTGTAAAAATGCGCTTCTTCCGATGTGGAACATCTCTATAAATTATGTTCAGAAAAATTTAGAGACGTTAGAAAGAAAAATTGCTCAAAGCTAAATGACCGCAATTTACCAGTGTCTGTGTGACCCTAAATGAAGATCCAGTCAGGATCTACAGTCATCTAATTTAGAGGTTGCCCAATAACGTATCCAGCCTGTTACCATGCATGTCCGAAATTACTACTCAACTTTTAAATATTATCGAACAGGTAAATAAATAATCTAATAACTAAAGAATTGCAGTATTCTTTCACAGACAGCCGAAAGAAAACTTTCATTTGCCTAAGTATAGCTACACCACTAAAAGATGAATACATTTCCCAACTGATACATAAAACCTTCAATTCTAGTAGGGTCAAGCAGGTAAATTGCGGCCCACTTACTAACTGTGGCCTCAAACAACAGAAGCGTCATATCTTCAAAACACTCGTTAAAAACATCAATAAATTATAGCAGAGAAATTAAATTACCGAAATTAGATAAAAACACCTTAAATGACCATATCTTTAATCAAGAACACCATTAACCAAATAAAAATAATTCAAAATTAGGTAACATTTATATATTTTTCGGTTTCCACTAAATGTATTTTTAAAGAAGCTCGGAATAGAAGATCAACTGTAGTTTTAATAGACTCTTTCTGTAATGCAAAGTAACATCAAATTAAGTTTATTATAATCTGAAAGTTAGTCTTTAAGTGCAGCTTACCTAAAAAGTTTCAACACTAATGTTTCAACACACAGTCTACACCCAAAAACCCTCAATCACCAGGTAAAATAAATTAATTCTTACAAAATAAATTTCTATTGACATTACAGGATTCATTGAACAGAAATTTCACGGTTTGAGTTCATAATATTACAAATCTTTGAAAATCAAGGTCTAATTTGTGAATTTCAATCAAGCGAACATCTAAACGAATATTGAAATTGAGAAGAATCTAATCACCACTTTAAGTAAGTGAAATCCATTAGTCGTTACCGAATTTTAGATCATTGAAACCTATCGAAAACGGGAAAATATAAACGAGTCGCCTCTTAAGGCTCTGAACATGATTTATTTTTACCAAACCGTCCTAACAATCAGTAGTTATGTTTATTGTTTTATTTATGCTTTCCAATTTAAACATAATGAGATTTAGAGTATATAATATCGATTTTTTTTTCTCATTCGTATGCAATAAAAATGAGTAGATAAACTACTGATACGAAATTAGATTATCTATCTTATTCTGCTTGTATTTTTGAAAGGCAAAGAAGACATTGTTATTTGATGTACTGTACCAGATAATATTTTGAAAATATTTAAGACCGGACAACACTTCTTTTGCTATTTTACAAGGGTTTAATATAAGTATTGCAACAAATGCTACGATTTAAATAGTAAGGTAATTTAAAGCTCGTAATGAGATTATTGAATAGATCGAAGTATTCGAAGAAAATATACTATTCTAGCTTCTGGTTGTTTGTTATATTTCGGATGAAAGAATTCACAAAGTATATAACAGTATAACTATATCCCTGATAACATTACACCATCAGGCCAACATCGGAAAACGTTGGCAACGTAAAGGCACGATCGGGCATTGGCACGCCAATGTTATTACACACAGGGCCACTGCAATGAAAACGACACTGGGCCAACGGTTTCCACACAGCACTGGCCCAATGAAGAGAAACATTGGTTAACCAATCCATGATTATTTGATGTACCATGCAGTATATTTATTATATGGTCTACCGGTTCTATTTAGCAGTTATCGTCAGAATATCAGAAAATAGGTGCAATCGGTCTCTCCCAACTTTAATCACACCAAATAGCCAATTTGATGCCCTAAATTAAGTATATTAATGAAAATTTAGCAGTTTCTGACAATTTAGTATAAATAGCCATATATAGGCCTGTTATTCCTTCAATTATTGATTTAACACCTTATTTATTTCATTCATAAAAATGAGCTTGGACGCTAGTTAATTCATATACTTAGTAGAAAAAGATATTTTTTTGTTTGAAATAATTATTCACATTGAAAATTATACTTTCTACTCAATTTTAAATAGAAATATTATTATTTGGTTAAAATAGCATGAGTAAAATTATATAGATTTGAGTTTGTATTGGTAACTTTTCCATTTTTGTCCTGACTTCGATCTGTAAAATGATTTGTAGGACAGTTACTACGTTGTTAGAAGTAACTGTTGTCTTCACGTGTTCTGTATAGCGTAATCTATTTAATACACCTCTTATGTGAAAATAGTACTGGCCGAAGACATGCATGGCATCGGCAACGTTAAGAATTGCCAGTACCAATAAGTCGTTTATACGTGGTTATACGGTTCAGGGCCGGTGGACATCCGTGAGGTGGGCCAACGTCGGGCCTTTGCTGGCCCAATACACCGAGACTGTCATGACAGCATTAGTCCAGAGTTTCCTTCTGAATTGGGTCAACGTTGGTCCAACATTGTTATGTTTACTGGGATGCTATTATCTGCCAATATTTTATTCAAGATTACTGCACCTTTAATGAGAAAATAAAAACTAATAGGAATAAAAGATATTCTCTTTAATAGCATTTATTTATTTTAATTTTGATATAATATACTGCATTTAGGGTTATCAGTTAATATAGCAATTCCCCATGCAACACAAGTTAATCGGGCCCATGTTGGTACTAGGTTGACAAATCGTATTGGTACTGTTTTTTATTTTAATTTTAAAACCATCTTGACCCAAGATGTTGCCGATATGTTAATCAATTTTCAGCCAAATAATGCTGATACGTTATATAGTAATCACTAGGGTTGTGACAATATTCTTTTTGAAATATGCTTTTATGCTTTATGCTTTAAGCTTGTTAAATATGCTTTTATGCTTTATATATATGCTTTTTATGCCTTAAAATATTCTTTTTATGCTTAAAATATACATTTTATGCTCAAAATATGCTTTTTATGCGTTCAGGTTAGCTTTATATGCTCAATGATATGCGTTCAGGTTAGCTATATATGCCCAATGATATGCGTTCAGGTTAGCTTAATATGACCTAATTTCTTGAAATAGGCTAATTGTATTTGAGAGTTTTCATAGATGGTATATTTATATAGAAGGCAGGGTAGGAAACAATGTCAAATTGAGAGAGTTTTAGACAATAACTTGTACAATAAAGAAAGCATTTATTACATTTGATGATCATAGCTGTTTTTAAATTCTCGAAAATAATTCTACGTCTGTTATCTGCTATAATTTGTAGTCTTAACTCTTTTCAAGTTTAAAAAATAAGGTTCGTCTTGGAATAAAAAATCTGGTACCGAAACGTCCTAGCTCCGTTTACAATGGGGACGTGTCATTAGTCCGACAGTTACATCTTTCTGTGTTATTTCTAGTTATATTTTTTGATTAAAATAAGAAATATTACAAATATACATTATAGATACCTATAGCAATTTAAATAATATAATATTTACCTTTATTTTTTTTTTACTTTGGTATATATTTTACTTTATTTCAAATATTAGCTAATTTGTATGATGCATTTCCTCATTCGATTTAATGGAGTTTGTTGTATTCGCTAGTTTGTTGTACTGCACACTTCATGATTTTTAAATACCTGGCGGGGGGGTCAGATGGTTAGCACATCCCATCCCACGATATACATATATTTTGAAATCCAATCAGAAATAAACTGCAAAAGTGTAGAACTAATGGAGGGTAGCACCAATGAATAGTAACCGTTTACAACATGTAAAGCGTAACACAAAATGGCAGCTCCTATCGTGTACTCCTTATTGGAATTATTATTATTAATTATCGCCTTACAGGTTCCAATGATTCAGTAAGGTAATTTCCTCACCTAGTCTTTTAAACTTTAAAATTCTTGAATCATTCATTCAAACAATAAAAATTAGTTTGTGTTGCATTTGCAGTCACTTGGACTATTGATTAACTAAAAGCATATTTTGAGAATATTCTTTATATCAAAAAATATGCTATATTGCTAAAAAGCATAAAGAATAATTCTTTAAGCCAAAAGAATATTGTCACAACCCTAGTAATCACTAATCAGGTTGGGCCAATATAACAATTCAATGTGATGAATTCACTACATTAAACCAACTTTCACCAAAGGTAACATTCCACGAGATTTGAAAACCACGGCAACCCCATTTAATTCCTAGGATACTTTTCAGTCTGCCATCTCTTGCCAATCTAACTATCTAGTACCAATATTGGCACAATGTGTCATGGTTAGGGTTTTGACAAAATGCGTTTAAAATAATAGATCCTGGAAATATTATAGACGAAACTACCTGAAATGGTGTTTAATACTACATGCCGCTGGTTTAAAATGATTCAATTCTCTTTAATTCTCACCATCTATAATATTTTCGAGATCTATGATTTTAAACGCATATTGTCACAACCCTAGTCATGGTTGGTTGGGTAAGTGATCAAAATCACAATAATGATTGTCAGTTTATTCGGATATTAAGAATAATCTTTCTTTTTAATTTTAAAAAAGTTTTTTTTTGTGATGTGAAGGGGGTCGTCTCCTGTTTTTTGCAATTTTTACCGATATTCTTTTTTTACTTTAGTTCCCTAGTAAACATTCCAAAGAAAACGTACAAAAAGTTTCATTTTGCTGTGACAACTATAAGTCAGTGTGGGGGGAGGGGATTGAATAATGGAGGGGGTGAAATTAGGGTGTGCCACAGTACCCCTCCCCTGCTAAAATGGGATTAGCCTCCTATTTTTGGTAGATGGCTTCGTCGTTGGCTTGGGGGACCTTTGAGTTCTTTGTCAGAGACGAAAAGCTCCCTTTTTACTCCATTATCTCTGAAACTTTTTTACTCAAATCTTACTGCGCCAAGTCTATAGACTCAATGGGGGTTGGTCCTACAAAAAAATTTATTGAAGCTAACATGCTTAGCTCGACATTACCTAGATCGTCTAATGAGCTTTTTTTGAATTTCTGTTTTTTTTGGAAATAAAAAAACGAAAATCTTAGAAAAAATCAAAATGAAAAAAAATAAGAAGTTAAGAGATTGAAATTCAAAAAAAGCTCACGAGACGATCTAGGTAATTTGGAGCTAAACATATTAGCTTCTATAAATGTTTCTGTAAGACCAACCCCCATTGAGTCTATAGACTTTTCGTGGAGGGGTCGAAAAACAGCTTTTTCGGCCCCCACGGGGGAGGGGTGCCCCAAAATGTAAAATTTACACGACCAACTTCAAAGATTTGGAGCATTCTACACCTTATGTCAAAATTTCAGCTCAATTTGACGAGTATTATTGGTAGCCAGCAAAAACAGGAGACGATCCCCTTAGTCAACTTTGATTATCAGAGAATTCCTAACTTAATCAATACTTCGCTATTTTTTTATATTTTTGATCCAATTGCTATAGAGACCACATGAAAGAACAGCTACACAAACTCTTTAATCATGAGGTCCAAGACACTTGTTCAGTCCACGAACGATTCAAGTGAATATGTACCATCAGCCGCGAAGGAGTGGATTTAGGGGGTCGGGTCCACTCATTCATGGATGATGGAACTAATTTTAGTTTTAATGGAAAAATAGTTTAAAAATTATTTCTTTTTAATTAAATACAAATTGTTTTTTTATTATAGATCTATGAAAATAATTCATCTATTTTTAACGCAACTAACAGGAGAGCGCTAGGATAGGGTTATGCTCTTAAAATAAAGGTATGTATTAAAATTTTGTATCAAATAGGCTTGATACACTATCACCTCTACTCTCTTAGTGCAGTCACTGGCACAGCTTAAGGAAATGACTGCCAAACTGTTCAGATATTTAAAATCCAGCCAGTGATGTCCGACCAATCATACCAGATAGTAGCTTTTCGATATCTTTGGTTTAAATATTTGAATATTCAATTTTAACCAAAATTGATTAACGAATAACAGGATACCTATTTATCTCTAGTAACTACATGGTCTTAATTATTGTGTATAATGGTTATCAAAAAGACCATGTAAACATTCTTTGCGTGGAAGAAACTGGTATCTAATCTAATTTTGATTTCAAATATTCATACATAAAAAAATAGAAAAGGATTTATAAATGGAGTGATATAAAATCTATTATTCTGGATAAGATGTCAGAACCTAAAGCTACGATAAGAACAAGACTACTTATTAGACAACTTATTAATTTCTCTTTATATTGAAAGAAAATTAGTATTCTGCATAATTTAAAATTCTAGAGTGATAAATGAAGTAGGCTATGTATCTAAATAAATTTATTTAACACAAAACAAGCAATTATTCTTCTATAAATCTCACTATCAAGAACTTCATTTAAAAACTCTTTAAATCCTTTCATGGTAAAATTACAAGTAGAACACAAACGTGTATTTATAAGTTTAGATTTATCTCCATCTACTGTAGACGTAGATAATACTGCAGCTAATTACCACAGCATAGAAAATGGTGGTGTAAATCATCTCGTCTGAAGAAACCAATGCCTGCATAGGAAACCGTTTATACTCTTGGCTTGTAGGTCTGCCAGTTTGGGTAACGCTTTTTATCATGTCATTCCGGAAATCCTCGTCCTCATTAAACTTCTCTATGGATGGACGACAGCGGGTGCAGAATTTTCTGAAAAGGAAATAACCAACTTAAAATGTATCAAGGATAAAATACTTCAGCTACCTATAGATCAGTGGTTCTTAAAGTGGGGTGCCCGGCACCTCTTTGGGATTGCTGTTTTACGTGTAACTTAAAAGGTTATGATGCTACTGTTAATATCATGCAGAATATACATGCAGTATATTTAAACTTTTTAACAGCAGAGTAACCAAATACGTTATTACAATTGTATCTTTTCCATCTATTTCAATGCAATACAATGCTCAGGGGGTGCCTGAGAAAAGAAAGGGATGGGTGAAAAAAATACTTTAGGAACCACTGCTATAAATGAAATAGCAGAATTGAAGCTTTAAGCATAGAGATAAGTTTATTAGCCTAATCCGGCAAAGGTTAAGAAATAAGTTATGACAGACAATTAGTTATGTTGTTAAAATATCAGTGAAGCATGCAACTACCAACCCCTGCTTTGGTTCTTCCGTTATTTCGTGCTCAATCAAGCACCCAAGATGGTATAAGTGATAGCATCCATAGAACTTCAGCGGCCTTTTTCCAATGGCGAATTTTGAATTGCATAAAAAGCAAATTGGTGGACGGTTAGATTCTTCTTCCATTTTAGTAAAAATAAAGCAAAGTTTATTAAAAAAAATGGACGTTAATTTTGGATAAATAATACTATAAAGAATTCAAATATGGTTAAATAGGTGAAAAATTCTAATGAATCCATCATTCATAATCAGCAAGACATAAGAAAAAAAAAACCTGATAAGAGTAAAGCTGTGTACTCAAAAATATAGATTCCTGGCATAAATATCAAAATCATTTGGGAAGAACTAACTAATTTAAATTTTATTTTCAGATTTAAGTTTAATTTCAATGGCATTTAGTAGCATAAAGTATTCACCGTCCTACATTTAGGCAATTAATAAATTTAGCCTCGATGCAATAACGAGGGAATATAAAAGGTGATTCGGCAAAATTTGCATTAAAATGTTATTTAACGGATCCTAAGTACAATCTAGAAAAATAGGTTAACAGCCCTGGATCCTCCAAATGCCGAATAATTGCAGATCTTAAAATCACACAAAACATTGAAAAAAGAAAGAATTTCAGCGAACATTAATACGCTGATGTTAAAGTTGAATTTTCAATTAATTACAGGTACCACCGAACCTATATATCGTATATTAGCAAAGGAAAGAACAAAATTTGAAATAAACACAGATCCTATAGTCAATAATAGTTCATATGAAAGTCTCATCAGAGAATTAGACACCGTTTGAAACAGTAGAAAACACTAATAAGCAACAACTATGTATCAAGCTAGTCTACAAACTAACTAACCTTCTCTGCTCTAGTTAATCTACCTTTATCTTGGAAACCATGATTAAGGTGATTTAAAAGATTTTAGATTGTATTATACATCGCCTGCCAAGGTTTACTATTTGTTCGTGTGATTGTAAAACTATTTAACTTGTTCTATTTTTTAAAAAGTCATTAATTTATCATCAGACTTAACCTCCTTAACCTCATTGTTTATACAATTTTGATCCATTTAATTTTCTGTATATGTAGTAGCTATTGAATGAATTTTAAAAAAATATTAAAATTTTGTCAAAGTCATGCTTAATACAAACACAAATAGTTATCTATTGCAGAATTAGTTATTGAAAATTAAAGGTAATTGTAACTTTTTCAAAATTATCAATTGTCTATTCATAAATATTTCGTCAAATAATTCATTCTTGGTCTCATTAATAGGTATAACGTAAATTTTTAAGGATTGTGAGTATGAGAACACAATACAGAGAAGAAAGAATCTCAACAGCATTTTGTTAGCTGAAGAAGCATGATAGGTTTCGTAGAATTTGAATCAATTCATTATTTTTTTTACTTTAAAGTTTAAACTGAATGAAAATTAAACTGAAAAGTTTCTAAATTAAGCTACTAATGGGCTTAATCGACTATTATTTTTTTTTTCATATACATATAGTTAATATTATGTGAATAAATTCTTTTCTTCCTGAATGCTTTAACATCTGATCGATTAATAAACTTATTATATTATAAATTTATAATATATAGTAATATATTGGGTCCAGGAGCTGAGTGGTCCCAGTCCTGGGCGGGCAAACGTGAACAAAAGTGCCTTGGTAGGCCTATCATTCAAGCAACCAATAGATTTCTAGGAGTATTACCAATACCTTTCCGTGAAATATAAGTAATTAAGGTTGAGATAATATTCTTTATGAAATATGCTTTTATGCTTTAATTAAATATGCCTTACAGTATTCTTTTTATGCTTGAAATACGACTAAAGGCCCGTTCACAAGCTACGATAAATAGGAGCGATTTATTGAGCACAGAGATCGCAACAATTTATCAGATGATTGAGACAGTGTTTACACGCACCGATTTTTACTCCAATATCTTTCACTAGCCGTCATGGACGAAACATTATGATGGTCTGCTTTTGGAATGTGTTTAGCATTATAATATAGTGAGTTAAATTGCAACGATTTATTGTTTACACGTTCAAACTTATCGTTACGATTCGTATAAATTTGAGCCTGCTGGCACCAATCACACAATCCAATTCCAATGAATCGCTACGATCTCCTGTTTACACGTCCTCTTCATTACGATAAATCTCTTCAATTTAACGTAGCGTGTAAACGGGCCTTAATACAGATTTGTAGACAAGTTACAACTGGTGCGTTACCGTGCGTTGCTATATGCAGTTAATTCAGAGCTGGAGAGTTCTTTGATGAATTCATTGTCAGAGTCTTCAATTTTCCAGATAAAATGAAGCCGATTTCTTTCACAATTGATAAAACATTTTTTTCAAGAATATACTGCATCTTATCAAAATATCGTTGGTCGTATTACATTTAAGGTTTTGCTCAACTTATTCAATTAAATTCACAGCAGATTCCTGTCATTCCACAGGGAGGACACGAGTTTCCAACATCTGAATAGCCGTAGTTCGCTGCTATAAAAGTTCACTTTAACTTCAATTCGAATCATTCAATTAAACCATAAAAATAGTTTGCGTTTCATTTCCAATCACTTGGACTATTTGCTTAGCTAAAAGCTTATTTTTTCTTTGAGAATATTTAAAAAAAAGCTTTATTGCTAAAGCATAAAGAATAAATCTTTTAACTAAAAGAATTTTGTCATAACCCTAAATATAAGACTAATATGTACTTTAGACTCACAGTTTTATCACGGAATTGTACAATTACTCTCTTTTTAATGTCAATACCAAGTTTAGAAAAAGTTGGTGTGATTACAAGCGTGTTTTAAGCCTAAATTGTTGTCAAAAAGCTGATTTGAAGATTATTATTTTGGTTTGGATACTAAGGATTGAAATTTGTTTCTTACATGCTTGAGTTGTTTGTAAGGGAACATAGTATTGTATTAAGAGAAACTATGGACAGAAAATAGAGTTTGGAACGTTCACAATGTCTTAAACCTCTTCTGAAAGCCAGTACAAATCTGAACCCATCCTCAAACCACTTAGTTTATCTTTCTGAATTTAGGATTCAAAAACGCGTCCAGGTGAATTCTTATATTCTTTACATAAAATATGCAGTCTTCAGTCAAATTCATAATGAATAAAAGTTAGAAACTAAAATGAATCACTAGTCATTAATAGGGTTGTGACGTGGCATTAAGGCCCGTCCACACCTTCACTCACAAGCGTCCACACCTTCACTCATGCCTCAAGAAATCGCCGCATGCGTACGTTCATGCCCGTCATTTCTGGTGCAAACGCACGCTTTTTGCTATCGCTCCCAGAGCGATAGCATGCATGCGAAATCATCACTCATGCCAGTAGGACGCTTGCAGTCACGATGATGGTGGCTGTCGTTCCGCTTAAACATAACAATATACTTTATTTTCTGAATATTATGGTGAACTATCATTGTTATTTTAATATTTTGTTTATATTATTAACTCAAACAAAAGTCGATCTTTATTAGTGATGTTGTTCAGTCGTTAAAGTTTAAACTCTTACTGAACTAAAAACTCTTGTATAATTAAAGCTGGTTCTAATTTCATACCACTTCATCCGTAATAAATTAGTATGCTATATTGTCTACATGGACAAATACATTTTCGTCATCATCACTAAAGCAAATGTGGAATATAAACAGTTGAACAAACAATTATAACACATTTTCTGATAAAACAGAAGTCATTTTTTCACATTGAGCATGCAAATGTTTAATTTATATAAAGAATTAATCTTAACAAATTTGTTAAAACAAATTCATAATTGTTATTAGATAATTAAATTTACCCTGGAAATCAAACAAATGAGTCTAAATTACCTTAATATATGGTTTACTGTATCATCTTCAATAGACCTGTCAACTTGTGATATTAACTATATTATTTTAGGTACTACCAATAATATTCACAGTAAATAGGTGTGGACGCGCCGCACTAGTTTGCCTGGAGTCATGAACGCGGGCATGCGCGCAAAAGTACGTTCATGAGTGATAGGTGTGGACGGACCTTTAAACGCATGGTGCATGCCTGCCTCATGCACTTATTCTTAAATGCATGGTGCATGCATGCCACATAAAGTTATTCTTAAATGCATGGTGCATGTATATGCCTCATGCACTTATTCTTAAAAGCAGGCAAAATGCATGCAATGTGCATGCATTTTCTTAATCACATGCTGCATATTTTTCTAGACTTATTTGTCTAGTCATAAAATTCAATGCTACCGAGATATAAGTTATTTGTTTTTTGCTGTTATGTTATTTGAGTTTTACTTGGTTTTATTTGCATGTTTACGGTACTATTTAAATTAACTTAATATTCACTATTTATTATACTTTACTAAGGTAATACAAATTAAAAGTTTCCCTCAGTTACTGAGAAATTTCTTAAAATAAATAAAAACTGAATAATTTTTTTATTTAATATAACGTTTTCCACTCCAAAACTTCTATACCTATAAATAGGGCTGGGACATTATGCTTTAAGCATAAAAGAATATTCTTGAGCATATTTATCGTTAGAGCATATTTTTTTTATGCTCATAAAATAAAGCATATTCTTTTTCCAAAAAGAATATGCTCAGAAAATAAAGCATATTCCTTTTCCGAAAAGAATATGCTCATATAATAAAGCATATTCTTTTTCCGAAAAGAATATGCTTTTATCCACAGAAAGGTGGTTGATAAATAAATGTTATACGAAATTTTCAATTACAAATGTATGGATAACATTTTTATGAAAACATGGACTAAATGTGTATTTTTGGAAGAAATCTTGTATTACTACATTAATGTAACATATAAAGTCACTTCTAGTTAATGGTGTGAAGAGTTTTCATTCACATCACGCAAACCACATTGACACCATGCTGCCTAAAATTGAGAAAGTCCAACTTAGAGCAAGATTGCTCTCTGACTTTACAGATTTAGAAGAGGTTGATGGAGATATGAAATGCAAATTTTGTAGCTTGAAAGTAAGAATAGTATACAAACGACTATTATCACTAGGGTTGTGACAATATTCTTTTTGAAATATGCTTTTATGCTTTATGCTTTAAGCTTTTTAAATATGCTTTTATGCTTTTTATGCCTTAAAATATTCTTTTTATGCTTAAAATATGCCTTTTATGCTCAAAATATGCTTTTTATGCGTTCAGGTTAGCTTTATATGCTCAATGATATGCGTTCAGGTTAGCTTTATATGTTCTAATTTCTTTGAAATAAGACTAATTGTAATGGAGAGTTTTCATTGATGGTATATTTATATAGAAGGCAGGGTAGGAAACCATGTCAAATTGAGACAGTTTATTCTGTATGAGGTAACTAAAACAGTTTTAAACAATAACTTTCACAATTGTATTCGCTAGTTTGTTGTATTCGCTAGTTTGTTGTACTGCACACTTCATGATTTTTTTTTAATGACCTGGCAGGGGGTTTAAGGGGGTAGCACGTCCCATCCTCCGATATACATATATTTTCATGTTCAATCAGAAATAAACTGCAAAAATGTTGGACTAATGGAGGTTGCACCAATGAATAGTAACCGTTTACAATAGGTAAAGCGTAACACAAAATGGCAGCTCCTATTGTGTACTCCTTATTGAAATTATCACTATTAATTATCGCCTTACAGGCGATGATTCAATGATTCAATATGGTAATTTCCTCACCTAGTATTTTAAACTTAAAAATTCTTAAATCATTCATTCAAACCATAAAAATTAGTTTGTGTTTCATTTGCAGTCACTTGGACTATTTGATTAGCTAAAAGCATATTTTGAGAATATTCTTTATTTAAAAAAATATGCTTTATTGCTAAAAAGCATTAAGAATAATTCTTTAAGCCAAAAGAATATTGTCACAACCCTAATTATCACTAGAACCTTTTATATTCTAAAATAATTTAAAATTTTACTTGTAATTCAACACTGCTAATCGAGAAATTATGTAGATTATCATTAGGGTTGTGACATTGCATATTTTGCATATGCTTTTCTAAAACACATATGCTGATTTGATTCGTATATGCATTTATCAACATGCATATGCAATTATAAATATGCATATGCATTTACTGCATATATGCATTTAGCAAAATGCATATGCATTTACCAATATGCAAATGCATTTACTAATATGCATATGCATTTGCCAATTTGCATATGCATTTATAAGCATGCATATACATTTATAAATATGCCTAGTCTGAAGCTGTCTGTTACGAATGGAAGAGAAGTGGGTGGTGTACATTGGGCCCCGAACTGTTGTAATTTGGATTATGGATTGTTTTATTTTCATTTTTATCATATTTATCATTTTGTAACGCTACTTGCAGTTTTAGAGGATGATTATGCTCTTCAACTACGAGGTCTTTGATTTTTGGGTTTGGTAGGCTCGTAGGGTTCATTTTCTATCACCTCTTCATTTTCCTCTTCCATTTGTAAGAGCAGCCACCGTTGTTTTGTGTCCCTTTTCGTCACTGCATTCACTGAGTAGCTTTTCTGCATCCATGAGCATCGTCACCGACAGTAGTAAGTGACTTTAATTGTTCCATATAGAACCACTTTCCTTTCTGACTGCTTCTTCTAGTCCCTTGTATTTAATTTCCTTTTGATGTCAGCGATATGGCCTTTGGTTCAGAAGCAGACGTTAAACCCCTACCAAATTAACTATTAATATGAATTTGCATATATTATGAATTATTATGCATTTACTAGTAATGTTCCAAATTTAAAATGCCAAGTATTTCAAAACACTTACGTGTTTCAGAGAACGACACATTATATTGTTGCACTGTAGGATACTATAATAGTGAAGTGAAGTTTCATGGCTACCAGTTATTTAAGAACAGAAACTAAGAATCACGGGAAACGGACTATTCCCAGCCGGACTATTACTCGCCCGCGGACTTTTCCCCGCCAGGACTCCCCCCCCCCCCCCCCCCCGGATTTATTTAAAATTAGATTCTGGAAGATAATTCAATGTTGCGACTCTATATTTAATTTTCGAAAATAAATAGTTTTGACAAATACATCCGTTGCCACGAAATTATATACCGAAGTCTGCCGTCTCAAATAACAGACCTTATTTTTTTTTTCTTCTTTAATATTATTGTCACATGGGAATAGGTTCCTAGTTGACTGAAAATGGGTCACCACCAGCTTTTTGAACCGAACCAGTTTTGAATTTGTTACTCCTCGATTATTAGTTTTCGTTGGAGAATTTTAGGGAAAATGTACGACAATATATATAAATCATTCAGAAACCTGACTACGCGAAAAGTCTTAATTTAAGGATTTCTGCACTCTAACTTACTTAGGTATTTTCATAATAATGGCTAAACCATTGTAAGATTTTTAAGGTACAAATATTAAATAAACATATTAGATATAGGACACTAAAAAAGAGATCAATATTTAGTGTAATAAAAATTTATAGTAGGTTTATTAATTATGAGGTTAATTAATAAATTAATTTTAAGAAATGATAATAAAGTTTATTAATGATCTGTTAAAGCGTAAATTTGAACGAGTAGTTAATAGATCGCCATTTTATGTATAGCTGAAAAATAAAATAATATATTCACGATATAGAAAACTACAGAGTTTAAATAACTGAACAAATCGAAGCTGCTTAGAGTACCTATCGACACTTGGTAACCCTTAGTATTGTAATAATGTTCGTACTTTGTTGCATCTCCTAATTATATACGAAAATACCAAGGCACAGTCTTAAAATCGAACGAACAATATGGGCACATAATTACGGGAATCAAATTCTGTTAATAAAGTGTGTTTTCTATTAATAAATTGATTAATTAATTTTATGTTTTATCAAAATCATACTTTAATAACCTAAATTACTGATATTTTATTCGGCGGGGAAAATCCTGACGGGGAATAGTCCGGCGGGGAAAAGTCCTACTGCCATACTGACCACCTGTGTCTATAATCTGTTTCTATTATTATCCTATTCTTTATTTACATTACTGTGAGTGTTACTTTTACCTTGATGGCACCATATAGTTAACAATATTCTTTAATTTTCGAACAAAAATTTAAAATCATATTCATTTGGTAAACAAAATGATAGAACACCTAAAGGTATACTGAATGTATAACAAATAAATTAGGGTGATTGTTCAACCTCCCACCAGATATAAACATACTGGAAGTGCATATATTGCCTTCCTTTCAGTTTCATATGCATATGCCTTTTTTTATATGCATTATCTTTAAGTGCATATGTTTTATCTGCAAAACATATGCGTTTTCTCAAATGCATATGCGTTTTCTCAAAAAGCATAAAACCTGTTGCATATGCAGTATATTTCCCAGTGCATATACTGCATATATGCAAATGCATAATGTCACAACCCTAATTATCATACTATAGTAGGATATCAAATTATATACTATAAAAATGGTAGATTGCTCTCATAAATTAATCGGTGAGAACACAACGCATTATTAGTTGGTATTTCGCATACTCTATTCACAAATTTTAACATTTTAAATTTTTCTTTAAATGATCTCTATAGTTTATATAGGAGAATCCTTTTTCATACCAAGGCTAGTGCACTTGGTTTTTGACAATTATATAGCTGTACTTTTTTTTAGGTTTCTGATGAGAAGAAATCGTCAATCTTGCAACATATGAAAATCAAAAAACACAGAATATAAATGAAAAAAAGAAAGTTTAACAATATTCATTTCCCTGGTTGATATTGATCAAATAAAATAAAATATTAGGCACACTATTGAGCATAAAAAGCATATTTTTAAAGCATAAAAAGCATATTTTTGAAGCATAAAAAGCATATTTTTAAAGCATAAAAAGCATATTTTTAAAGCATAAAAAGCATATTTTTAAAGCATAAAAAGCATATTTTTAAAGCATAAAAAGCATATTTTTAAAGCATAAAAAGCATATTTTTAAAGCATGAAAAGCATATCACAAAAAGCATATTATCCCAGCCCTACCTATAAATATTTCATAAGAAAAGACAATTTAGATATTTAATATCTGAATATTTTTATATAGTCCTACCAAACAATGTACCTACACTTTTTTCAGAGTAGATGAAAGAAAATGGCGAAAAAAAAGAAGACTAACTAACCTAAATGTAAATACAAAAGGCATGCAATAAAGCTTTAATATAAGGTTGAGTTTAAGTGCATGCTTTCAAGTCATAAGGTCATGCTTTTAAGGCATACGTGCATGATTTTCAGAGCATAAGTCATGCTTTTTAGAGCACAAGTTTCAGAGCATAAAACATAAGTCATGTTTTTTAGTGGATGATGTCACAACCCTAGTCATTGGCCATCATTCAAGAAATTTGTTAGTTCAAATCCGAAGAACAGGAATAGTTAGAACATGCAAAACTAAGAGGGTCCAAACGCAGTTCGTTCTGTGTCCGCTATAATCAATTTAATATTCTGATCAATGTGCATGGAAACATGAAACTTTGTCATAGACATCTTATTACACAGAATTTATTCATTTAAAACTTTAACTTCGGCCTAAACATGGAAGGTTTAATTTAAAGATTCTAACTGGAAATGAAAAAAGATTTATTATTCTTTCGTACTATAAGATCACTGTAGAAAAAATCTGTAGATACATTTTCAGAATTTTTTCTCCCAAAAATTTCAGATTGAATGAGCCAATACTTTACCTCCAGAATATATTTTAATAAACTTTCTACTCCCGTAGCGTGAACCTTTAACGTTAAATTTTAACTTTTATATAGAAAAGTATCTAAAACAAGTTAAGCAAGACCATGAAAAGGTTTGTTGAAGTTTGTTTACGAAACCTTTGAATACTTTACCATAGGCAAAAATTAACTCTTATTAATGGAAACTGGAAGCCAACACCAAAATCCTGCAATCTCTTAGAAAAAGAACTATTCTTAGCATCTTTAGTCTTAATATATAGTTTTAAATAGTGTTATTTTAGATTAAGTAAAGGATAATCAAAAATATAATAACTGTTCACATTTTCTAAAATAAATGAAATTAAAATATATAGATCATAACATCAAATTTCAGAAGTTCAGAATTAAAAAAAAATAGAATAATTTTACATTACTAGTCCAAAGCTTTTCAGCTAAAATGTAGGTGAATCACCTTATAAATTTAACTTTGAAAAGTTTAAAAAGTCTAAAATTTTGCATACGTAAAATTGTTGAGAGTTTAATTTCTATGCTGATCAAAATGGCCACCTCCTTTAAAGAAAAGGGGTACTCTGAACATCAGGAAGTACAGCGCACCAAAGAAAAACATAACAAATAGTCCTAAAAACTGCAGCAATCCACTTGGATCTTCTTCTACAAAGTTTGTATTTCTTCCTCGGGTAGCTCTGGACGAGGTGCTAGGGTTAGCGGGTAGAGTGGTCCTACAACTAGCTGGCAGATCCATCCTTTCTCTTCGGGGAAATAGAATTATATTTGAGAATGAGAATAGGATTAGAACTTCAAATGGATTTATAAATATAAGATTCAGATTCCCTAGGATTGAAAAGTTAAATCTTGTCTAGATTTAATTCATAAATCTTACCCATATCGAGGGAAGCTTTCTTTCACGCACTCTAAATGACAATGCCGACTCCCTGAAACCACTCCTATAGTGCCTCTCAGAATTGGCTTTTTACAGACATAACAGTTAGTCATTTTTGAGAGCTTAAATAATTCCACTGTAATATAAACACAAATTAAACTAGTAAGCAAATATACTAGTATATTTGCTATACTAGTATATACTAGTATATTTTAGCAAATATACTAGTATATTTGCTATATATATTACCCAAGTAAGCAAATATACTAGTTTTGCTATATACAAGCTAATATTATTAGTTTTTAATGAAAGTTATGCCTATCCACTAGAAGGTGATCCTAAGAGACCAATAGAAGAGTACCTTATAGAAGAGGTGACAGTAAAAGTACGCTCAAAACACTAGGTATAGGTAGGCACTTTGCTACCATAAAGACAATCAGTCAGTCAGTCTACACTCTCGTAGATATAGCAAGGCAGAAATAAGAGGAAGTTCAACTAAATATGCAAGGAAAGCTTAAGGTATCCAAACTAAAAAATCTAGAGCTAGATTGGAACAAAATGCCTACCTAGATATAGCTTTTGAGACGTAAGCTATAATGGTTTAAACCTAGTCTGATGACAATACCCCTACCTTCTACAGATATTTAAAAATATATTTTACCACAACTAATATGGAACTTGCAAGTACAGATATATAGTGCAGTATGAATAAATAAACTGGCGCAAATCAATATAATTAGGTAAATCAGTAGGTAGAGATGCAGTTTCATGACAGTGACTTAGTTGATAATCTCGAACTTTACTATTTGTTATCTTAGGAAAGATCAGAAAAACAAATTCAATATTAAATTATCAATTAGTTAAAAATAGAAATGCTACTTAAAGAATTCAGAAAGTTTAACTTGGGTTTACAGTACTAATAAAGTGGGTGATATCATTAGTCATGATAGGACCTTCTCAAGCCTAAGCTATGATGTCATCACCAAGTGTTAATCAATTGTGATTGATACGATATTGGATATACCATTGACTTCACATTGTTAGCAAAAATAAAATAAAAATTCTGATATAATTAACAATTTGGACTTCACCTAGTAAGGGAACTGCCAAAGAATACAGTTTGTTTTAATATTTGTTATTATGTATAATAATAGGTACTACTTATTTCCTATATTCGGAACTGATTTGAATAATAATTTTCTTTTATACGAAAAAAAAAATGATAATCACATAGGGTTGTGACAATATTCTCTTTGAAATATGCTTTATATTCTCACGAAATATATTCTCATATGCTCTAAATATATTCTTTTATGCTCTGAAATATGCTTTATATTCCTTTAAAATATGCTTTATATTGTTTTTTATGCTCAATTATCTTTTTTATGCTTAATTATGCTTCTTATGCTGAATTCATTAAAAGCGCTGCAATTAGATATATAAATATGATAAGGGATATTAGCAAGTTCCTTAAATCACATTTGGATGCTAATCTCTTGTATCGGTGTATTAGAAATCTTTGAAGAGTTTAAATAAGTTTCATTAACTTGAATCATGGCACATGGATTCAATGTGCACATCGTCTGACCAGCTTCAGTCACAGTAATATTGGGTTTATAAAACGGGTAAATTTTAAATTTGAACTAAGAAACGTTGAAAAGTTTTTAGGATAAAATAAAAATGCATTTTCTAATATTGATTTGTGAAACTTTTCAATATCGAACCCTGAACAGGTTTTTCAGGTATTAACCTCAATTCGGCTTGTATGTTCCAATAATTTTGGCATGTTTTGTTCGGCGACGGTCTTCTAAAATTCCTATATACTTACTTTATATTGTTTTTTTCTCGTAGTTATATGGCATATCTCTGAACTGAGAAATATATTTTTTATATTGTTGAAAAGAAAATGTTTTATTACTTTTAATAAAAAGAATAAATTTTCAATAAAAAGAATATTTTTCTAATAAAAAGAATATGCTTTATTTAAAATATGATCGAGATTATATTTTTATGCTAAAAAAATATTGTCACAACCCTAATAATAACCTATATGAAGATTATTTCCATGCATTTCATCTCAATAAGTAATATATACATTTAAAGTGGAAATAACTATAGAGTGGACATATAAAATAAAGAAAGCCTGAAAATACAATCAAACTGGTATTACGTTTATTACCACGTTTTATTTATTTTTATTTTATCTTCATCACAAATGATGCAAAAATATAAATTAGAAAATAATGTTTTCAGAAAAATAATATTAATATTACAAAAAAAATATTTCAGATACACTACTATTATTTTGCCAATAATGAGTAGAAATCTCAATACACATGTTCCGCGCAATTTTGTAACATTTCTAGAATGCGCTGCGCGTTTTTTTGATTTCAAAATGATTCTTATATGTTTCTCAATTTCTTAATTAAGAAACATATAAAATAAGAAATATATAAAACATAAAATGTTTCTTAATTTCTCATTTAATTTAAAAGACGATGTTTTTTACATTAAAACCAAAGGGAAAACAAATGAGGTTCATTCCACACGTTTGGTACCTCAGTAAAATTAAAATACCATTTTTGTTCAAGTTTCTTTAAGTAACTAACTCAAGATTCATTAATCATTACTAGGGTTGTGACAATATTCTTTTGGCTTAAAGAATTATTCTTTATGCTTTTTAGCTATAAAGCATATTTTTTGAAATAAAGAATATTCTCAAAATATGCTTTTAGTTAATCAAATAGTCCAAGTGACTGCAAATGAAACACGAACTAATTTTTATGGTTTGAATGAATGATTCAAGAATTTTAAAGTTTAAAAGACTAGGTGTGGAAATTACCTTATTGAATCATTGGAACCTGTAAGGCGATAAATAATAGTAATAATTTTGAAAAGGAGTACACAATAGGAGCTGTCATTTTGTGTTACGCTTACGCTTTACCTATTGTAAACGGTTACTATTCATTGGTGCGACCCTCCATTAGTCAGACACTTTTGCAGTTTATTTCTGATTGAATATCAAAATATATGTATATTATGGGGCGTACTACCCCCCGAACCCCACTGCCAGGTCATTTCAATGAAATTAGAACATATAAAGCTAACCTGAACGCAAATCATTGAGCATATAAAGCTAACCTGAACGCATAAAAAGAATATTTAAAGCATAAAAAGAATATTTTGAGCATAAAAAGCATATTTTAAGGTATAAAAAGCATATATATAAAGCATAAAAGCATATTTAACAAGCTTAAAGCATAAGGCATAAAAGCATATTTCAAAAAGAATATTGTCACAACCCTAATCATTACCAATATAATATACCGATTTATTATGTATAGCTTTAACTATCATATTCATGATATTTTGATGAAATAGACCAATTAAATGCATAAATGATTGATTAATGATTATCTACTCTATCACTGTTGGTCCTGCTTCATACACTTTACCTGCCTTGCACACTCGAGATTGTCGCATATTTTCAATGATCCTAAAAACACAGCACATTCTAGAGATTGTGCCTTCATCTTAAAATGTTGTGCACATACACTACCATTTTTTGCCTTCATCTTAAAATGAAATCTAATAGACTTTCTCTTGGTTAACAGACCAGTATCATTAATTTAATATGCCAATTTTTTCTATTAATATATTTTGGACTTCAATATATGAGAGAGAATCGCATCCTACTTAATTTGAATGATCAGTCACTCAATTTACATTGTCACCTCGTGTCCGGACAAACAATAATTTCTTTCATTCATGTAAATAGTCAACAATCACCAGATATCAAAATAGTTTGAGGAAATAAGAGAACTTAAATAAACTATATTGCGACACTCCCGCACAAAAACAGATCCAAAATTAGACATTTTTGACAGAAGTTTTACACCAAATAAATAGGGCAATTGCTTCCGAAGTCTGAAAATTCATACCCCACCCGATAATTAGAGAAAACAAAAGTTCTGATTCTGAATCAGAGTTATTTTCAGCCTGTCATTTGATGCGAGGTCTTCATTTAATAATTTTAGCAACGTGGAGAACTAACCAGTTACAGAAGTTTCGCACATCCAAGTTTATATAACAATAATTTTTCGAAATTACAGTTTCCCAGTAGCTTCAGTGTTCCTACAACAGTACCATGACTAACTCATCTATGCATTTAATTATGTGTCCACGTTTTGAACTATTGGGTGAAATATAAAAAATTCAGATATCTCCACAGAGCTAACATTATTGTACCAGTGGGAATATATATATATTTATTTCATCTAGAAGATTAAACTGTAAAGTATCAAATAATACGAATTTAATTAATGAACCAATCTTTAATATGAACCTCTAACTTACAGGATTAAAAATATGCAGTCAATGGATAGTTTAATCTTTGATTAAAAATATATATTCACATACTCTTTGTAAACTGTAAAAATGTCTAGTTGAAGCTATTGTATAAAAGTGAAAATTTCATAATGGGAAGGTAATTATAGTATATATAAAAAGTTAGAATGAACATATCCCTTCCTATCATTCAGGCAGCATCTCATTGGGCTCCACAAGTATCTGGCCCCGGTCCCTTTCCTTTAGAATCCTTTTTCTTCCCCAGAGTCCCATCAAGCTCCTTCTGTTTCAATATTTTATCTTGGTTGTCCTTGTAGAATTTCACTTTGAGGTCACAGCATCTACATTCGGGCCTGTGAACAGATTGAATAGTTATTTGGCTCTAAATTAAAGAAGTCTACTGTAAAATAAACTAAACTTATTTAAACGTAACTAGTTCAAAGGAATAGAGTTTGAAATAATTTATTTTCACAGACTTTAAACTACACTGGTAGTTAACGTAAGAGTACAAGGTCAAGCAGGTAAATTAGGGCTTACTGATAAGATAAAATAAAAACCAATATTAATCTACTTTTAATTAATTAATTAAATCCATCGAGAGTTTCGATAGAACTAATAGAAATTCAAATCAGTAAAAATTATTTATATTTTAATTCTTAAGGGCGTAATTTACCCGAGTTATCCTAATACAATTCTATAAGTAATATTTAAAGAGTTTACTTACCTCTTGCTCACGTTCGACTTGAATTCATTTTCCATGCAATGCCTGTGATAAGTGTGTTTGCAGTCGCCGATAAACACTGGATTAGACTCGTCAATTGTAGCTTGGCAAATGAAGCACTTGGAGTTGGGTGGAAAGGAATCAGTCATTTTAGCAAGAAGAGTGACTATGTTCTACAATAGAAACATTCAATGCTCTGGAGAAAGATTATACTGTGAAAATATTGATAGTTGCGTTTCTTGTTAAGATCAGCAAGTAATTTATATTTTTGATTTTAGGAGTGTCAAAATCTGAGATCTAGGTAATCGAGAAAATAGGTAGGTTACCAAATTAAATGATAATCACAAAAACTAATGAAACAAATTGCATTACAAGAGTATAGAGAGCATAAATTGAGTAGTAAAAAAGTTAAAGGAACAGTAAACTTTATAAAAAGCCATTTTTTGGTAGTGAAAATTTTGTTACTAACTAGTTATATAAATACAAATGTTCATTCTTTACAATAAAAGTACCATGTTACTGTTCAATACTATACTGTTGTATTTGACTGTGCACTTCTATCATTCTGTACCAAACACTTTAACTCTGGTTTATTAAATGAAATACCAATTTATTCGAGATTTGAGGTATCACCTGCTGAGGAGCTGTTCAGATTACTTCTAATTCTTAATTCCATTTTTTAACGTTTTCTCGAACATACTCCTCTGGAATAATTGTATTGAATCAACTTACCACTAATGTTGATAAATTTTAGAGAAAACAAATAGAATTTCATCGTAAATATAATCAATGTTATCTACAAAAAAGGTTAGTTAATTAAAACTTTATACTAGTAAAAAAATGCAAAATGTAATTCTCTACCTATCTAGAAATTATTGCCATGCAATTCTAATTTGGATGAATTGAATCTTCTAATCCTACATTTGTTAAAAATATCGTATTATCAATACACCGAATATCACATCATTTTTTATTCAAAATCAGTTACCTGCTTTAAAATTTTACAGCACCTGCTAGAATATCAGAAAAAAAAATCGAATAAAACTAGGTGCATTGTATTCTAAAACTGGATGATATCGACGGTTGTGACAATATGCGTTTAAAATCATAGATCCTGAAAAAATTATAGACGGATTGGGTTATATACTATTCAATCGTTCTAAACCAGCGGTTATAATTAATATTCGATACCATTTCATTTCGTTCAAGATCTATGATTTTAAACGCATATTGTCTCAACCCTAATGATAACATAAGGTTAACCAAAAAATTGATGATGTATGTTAACACCCACTGTCCGATGACTGCAGGTGTCCAGGTTTTTGTTAAGTTCATGTCGTCAAATTATTAGTTATGTGTGACATTGTGCATCTATACGCTGTAACTAGCATATATTTCAGGTAATATGCACGTGCGCATATATGCACAGATAAATATGCACAATTTTGAACATGGAACTGTCGTAACAAGTGGTGTATGATTTTCGAGTCATGATTCAAGTAATAAACGGAATATAAAATAAAACTCTCCAGTTGCAAACGACTTTATTCCTTAGCTAACTATTAGCATATAATATCCCCACTATGCAGTGTGTCACCAAAAATGTATCCACAGCTATGAATTTACAAGGTAATGTTCTAGGTGGCATTTATTTATTGCTATTGCTATTCGAATAACTCAAAAAGTATTCAACCAAATTGCCTAAAATTTGTTGAGGCCGATTTATTATTGATTTTGAGAGCAATCAGGTCAGGTCAAAGGTAAAGGTCATTTACATCTCAAATGTTATTTAACCAAATTGCCTGAAATTTGGAGGAAGGATTGCTCATTATCAAGGAGATTTATAGATTTCGGGATCGAACGGGTAAAAGGTCATGGTTAAGGTCATTTAACTCAAGGCAAATTATTGGATGGTCAAGGTCATTCATAAGGTTCTGGGAAAGCATTCGCTTTATGAATGCACGTCATAAGTTCATAATTCTATGATAATATTTCATTATATATTGGCACCATAGATACGTAGATTAATTAATGAATTATACATAATACTTATATTCAATGGCAGTGGATACATTTTTGGTGGACACACTGTAAATTGATTAATTTCTGGCATATTAAAATGCATAATTCCAATGTGCATTTTTCCCCAGCATATATGTAAGTGACTTTTGCATATTTTATGCGGTGATCGTTGCAGCATATGACGAAAAAATTAGGCACCTACAATATCCCCAAAAATGACCAAGATTAACTCCAAGGAGTTTTTGATTTTGTCTGAAATTCTTAGTCAGCAAACTGAAGTAAAATGACCAAACGATTAGAACTGGAACTTTAAAATCAATTTAATCAGATATTATTCGATTATTAAGGTTCTAGGTCTGGGAAAATTCAGTCTTGGAATATTCGGTCTCAGGAATAAATAAAACTTATGCATTAGATGTATCGGGGTGCGTGCCGCCCACCGGTCTCCCCAGCCAGGTTATTAAACAATCTTGAAGTGTGCAGTACAACATACTAGCAAATACAGCAAACTACATAACGGTCATTTATGTTGAGAGGTCATTTATAATTTTAAGACCGAAATTTCCGAGACAGAAATTTTCGGCCACCGATTATTAAATTTCGATAATGATAATAGTGTCGCGGAAGTTGAATTGTGATAATTAACCTTGGTTATAATAAAGCAATTTTGTGTACTAATTTAATAGAAAAATTACCATAGAGAAGCTACTTTCAAAATGACAAACTATTAAGAAATGCACAACACTAACCTGTCCGAAAAAGGATGATTTTATCTATATTTTTGACTTTGTGATACGCATTAGGGTAAGTTACGAATTAACGGTCGGTACTACATCTTCGGTTATACAAGAAAAAACAATATAAAAATTATTATTATTACATAATTTTATATTGTTTTTTCTTATATTACCGAAGATGTAGTAGGTACCGAACGATAATTCGTAACTTACCTTAGATATTTAAACATTAATTTTCTCCAACACACTCCTATTAATTAGTTGAAATAACTACTTATTATTAGGGTTGTGACAATATTCTCTTTGAAATATGCTTTATATTCTCACGAAATATATTCTCATATGCTCTAAATATATTCTTTTATGCTCTGAAATATGCTTTATATTCCTTAAAAATATGCTTTATATTCCTTAAAAATATGCTTTATATTCTTATTATGCTTTTTATTCTCAATTATGCTTTTTATGCTCAATTCATTAAAAGTGCTGCAATTAGATATATAAATATGATAAGGGATATTAGCAAGTTCCTTAAATCACATTTGGATGCTAATCTCTTGTTTCGGTGTAATGGAAACCTTTGAAGAGTTTAAATAAGTTTTATTAACATTAATCATACGGCACATGGATTCAATCTGTATATCGTCTGACCAAGTTCAGTCACAATAATATCGGGTTTATAAAACGGGTAAATTTTAAATTTAAACTGAGAAACGTTGAAAAGTTGTAAGGATAAAATAAAAATGCATTTTCCTCATGAGCCCCTCTAGGTCATGAGCCACCCCCCCCCCCCCCGGTCACGAGCCCCCCTCCCTGTTTTTTTAATCCTTATTTACCTAGTTAAATAAATGAAGAACTACTTAGATAGGAATAACTGAGAGTTGCTAATGTAGTTTGTTGTATCCGCTAGTTTGTTGCACTGCACCCTTCAAGATTGATTAATGACCTGACAGGGGGGTTCGGGGGCGGCTCGCCCCCCGATATACATATATTTTATGTCTAATCACTAATCAGTAGAGCTGGGACAATATGCTTTTTGTGCTTTAAAAATATGCTTTTTATGCTTTAAGAATATGCTTTTTATGCTCTAGAATATGTTTTTTATGCTTTAAAATATGCTTTTTATGCTCTAAAATATGCTTTTTATGCTCTAAAATATGCTTTTTATGCTCAATAGTGTGCCTAATATTTTTTTTATTTAATCAATATCAACCAGGGAAATGAATATTGTTGAACTTTCGTTTTTTTATTTATATACTGTGTTTTTTGGTTTTCATATGTTGCAAGATTGAGGATCTCTTCACATCAGAAACCTAAAAAAAAGTACAGCTATATAATTATTGTCAAGAGCCAAGTGCACTAGTTTTGGTATGAAAAAGGATTCTCCTATATAAACTATAGAGATCATTTAAGAAAAATTTAAAATGTTAATATTTGTGAATAGAGTATGCGAAATACAAACTAATAATGCATTGTGTTCTCACTGATTAATTTATGAGAGCAATCTACCATTTTTATATAGTCTGATATAATTTGATATCATACTATAGTATGATAATCTACATAATTTCTCGATTAGCAGTGTTGAATTACAAGTAAAATTTTAAATTACTTTAGAATATAAAAGGTTCTAGTGATAATAGTCGTTTGTATACTATTCTTACTTTCAAGTTACAAAGTTTGCATTTCATATCTCCATCAACCTCTTCCAAATCTGTGAAGTCAAAGAGCAATCTTGCTCGAAGTTGGACTTTCTCAATTTTAGGCATGGTGTCAATGTGGTTTGTGAGATGTGAATGACAACTCTTCACACCATTAACTAGAAGTGACTTTGTATGTTACATTAATGTAGTAATACAAGAATTCTTCCAAAAATAAAAAAACACACATTTAATCCATGTTTTCATTAAAATGTTATCCATACATTTGTAATTGGAAATTTCGTATAACTTTTATTTATCAACCACCTTTCTGTGGATAAAAGCATATTCTTTTCGGAAAAAGAATATGCTTTATTATACGAGCATATTCTTTTCGGAGAAGGAATATGCTTCTTTTTCTGAGCATATTCCTTTTGGAAAAAGAATATGCTTTATTTTCTGAGCATAAAAAAATATGCTCCAACGATAAATATGCTCAAGAATATATTTTTATGCTTAAAGCATATTGTCCCAGCCCTACTAATCAGTAGGGATGTGACATTGTGCATATTGCATATATGCAGTCCTCTGCATATATTTCAAGAGCATATAATATGCACGTGTGCATATGCTAACCGAGAAATATGCACTTTTTGGTCAATTTTTAACATGTAAATGCATAATTTAGCTATGCCGTTTTCTTCTGAACCCCTGCATAGAAAACGATTTTAACTGTGGACCCAAGTAAATTTTATTAAACTAATTATTCAAATTAAAAAAGTTAGCAGGTGGTATTGAAACTACAAATGCATTAATAAATAATATGACACTTGGTATTTAGTAAATACTAGTAGCTATTGATAAATAAATGAAAAGGTACAATTATTTTAGAGAGTTGTATTACAAAAAATATCAAAACTTATAGCACTTCTGGTACAACTCGCCGCGGACAATTCGCCGTGAGGACAACTCGCCGCTAGGACAACTCGCCGCTAGGACAACTCGCCGCGTGATTTATATTTTGTCGGCGTATACATCACTTAAATATATTTATAAATTTGAAAAATGATTTGTTTCTATACGATCAAGACTGACGTAAAACAGTAGTTGACAAATTTCATTATTTCAATTAATTTGTTTCTTTTGTTATATCTGTGAGAATATTTCAAGCCACAAAATTTTTTTGAGCTATTAATATAAATTTAGAAACATTTATGGTCTGCTTTGAAACGAAGGGCTTTCTAATCGACGTCAAAAGGATATTGAATACAAGGGATAGGAAGAAGAAGTCAGAAAGCAAAGTGATTCCTTAAACAAAGGCAACAACCACCATTCCTTAACAATCTCTTGGATGCAGAAAAGCTACTTCGTGGATACAGTCACTTACCAAGGAATGATATGAAAAGGAACACAAGCACAGGTGACTGCACTCACGAATGGAATAGGAAAATAAAGAGGTGATAGTAATTGTAACTAGCCTACCTAAAGGTAAGTTTTGCATGCAGCGATTGTTAATTGGGATCATCGCCTAGTGATTATCGCTTAGCACTAGTCCAATGCTATTCCTATTGAGCTATTTTGGAACAAGCGATTGCCGCCGAGCTATATTTGAACGGGTTCCTATTGCAAAACGTACCTTTACACAAAAATCTAAGACTTCGTAGTTAAATAACTTTTATTTACACTAATGTACTAGTTCCTAACTGAAGTAATTTTTATGTCATTAAACGTATTAAGATGACACCTGAACTCGTTTTCTTTCATATAGCAAATTATTTATAGCAAAATACTTTCAAATAGAATGACGAAAATATTATTGTTAAATTATTTACAACACTCGCTATGTCTATATAATAGTTTAAAAAAACATTATATTTAACTTTTGAAATGGAAAAAAAAATATTTTCAAATACTGCAAAGAAAAAATTAATTAATTTACAACACCCACCTTATATTTAAAACATTTTTATAAATAAATAGTATGTTTTTAAATAGTAAAACATATATCACGCGGCGAGTTGTTTTGGCGGCGAATTGTCCTAGCGGCGAGTTGTCCTCACGGCGAATTTTCCGGCGTGAGTTGTCCGGTCACCAGCACTTCTATATGTATATAATTTATTTAAGTAATTAATCACGAAACTGTTTATATTTACCATTCAATAACTTAGTGTCGCTGCTTATAGCTGGGGTTCCTTTAAGTTTGAAGGGAACCGCTGGTCTAACAAGATTATTTATGATTTTCGAATATTGGATAGTTTAGAACTTCAGAAGACTGAATTTGGCTGAAGGAAACATTTGCTCCTTTTGTTTCTTGTGATATAGAACGGGTATTTTTCCAATACAAAAATACATTAGACGATAATAAAAGGAGATTCACTTGGAAACCTGAAATACCATTTAACAATAAAGTCCAATTCCACTGTTTGAAATTGAATGTGTATATTTGAATTTACTAACTATTAAAAAAGTCAAACGAGAAATAACACAAAGATGCAACTGTCGGACTAATGGGGCGTCCCCATTAAAATAGGATTAGGCAAGTACAAACTTAGTATATTTTAGTGATATGGGCACATAAATTTTCTAGTACATTCATTAATTGAAGTAGAGTTGAATGAGTCTTGTACCGAATGAGAATTTGTCTTAATTTGAATTGATAACCGAATTTACTAGCTAAAGTTTTCATGAAAACCATTTCTATACAAGTCAAAGAGAGGGTTACTATTCATTAGTCCGACACCCCATTAGTCAGATACTTTTGTAGTTTATTACGGATTTAACATAAAATATATGTAGATCGGGAGGCGTGCCGCTCCCCGAACCCCCTGCAGGACATTGAACAATCATGAAGTGTGCAGTACAACAAACTAGCAGATACAACAAACTACATTAAATGATGGAATAAAGTGATGGATTGCATCATAATTTCATAAATTACTATTAGAAATAAAGTAAAATAAAAGAGTAATATAAAATTTAAAAAAAGAAAAATTAATTTATTATTTAGATTAGTTATTAATTGTATACCTATTTAATCCTATTTTTATTTTAATAAAAAAAATCAAAAGATGGAACTGTCGGACTAGTCCCCAAATAGAGTAGAGTAACAGTACAAGTCTGAAAATGGGACCATTACTATACAAGTCATGAATCAACACCTACAATTATCAAGGTTTAATTCGGCAGTTGCCAAAAGTGTATTTTATTGGCCAAAGATTTGCAAAAGATTAGTTACTATAAAAATAGTTATTATAACAGTCACTCATAAATTATAATTTACGAATAAATAAATATAAATTGATAAATTAGTTCCATCAAATCTTTAATATTTCCAAGCATCATAACAGTGGAGCATCTATCTCCCAAAAATATTAATTTAATAAAGGTTCTGATGTCTCAAATGAAATAAAACACTTCAAGACAAATTTTATAATTTTAGAAACTAGAAATAATTTTTGAGTTACGCTAATGAAGTGGAAGTAACAATATTAAAAGTTATACAGCTTCCCTTGTTCATTGCACCATGATATAAATTGTACATTAAATTCACATCACTTCGAACATAAAATTTAGATAAATTCTGGTGCTATTTATTTTAAAAACATTTCAGTATTAAATATGAGAACTTTTATGTAGCTTAATTATAATTCTTTATATCATTGATTCAAAACACTTTGGTGAAACTGTAAAGCAGAACTCCACAGGCAGAGTAGAAGAAAACATTTCTCCATTTAATACGAGAGATCTTTGTTTTCTTGGGCAAAACCTTCACTCTATTCTTGCAGTCTTCATCCAACGAATCCACTCTCATCAAATCTTCCATGTCCCTGTAGAATCTACTGGACTTTAGCAGTTTGATTTTTATCTCGCTTGAGATTAATATGCAACTATCACATTCAGGTCTGAAAAAAATATAAAATTATATATGGTGTTTCACATCAGATTTTTAAAGGTCTTCTCCAGACTCTGAAAAGAATGAGTTTATTTTAGAAGTAAGACCTAGGATCATTATTCTGTAAACTGCATACAATTCTGTTCCAATATATAATTTCTTTTGTTTTTGACGTTTAATACTCTGAGTGCAATAATTGTCCGAAACACTTTACAAACAATACCTTTTCGGCTTTCATTTAAGATTTTAATTATTTCGTTAAGTATATGAACGTTTCTATAATAAGTTTCTTCTATTTTATACCTTTACACGAATATTAAATATTGGATTGATTATACCTACAGAGTTGATGAAATTCAAAACAAACTGTACATTCTTTTTCTGCATGCGGACTGAAATTTAGCACGTCTGTAGTAAAACAGATATTGTAGAGCTTAGATTCTAAAATCTTTAAAATCATACAAAATTAAATATGCACTATCAAATTTCATAGAGTTTGCAGTAAAATGATAGCCTCATTGATTAAAGAAAAAATGGCTTTGATGGGAACTTCAAGACTTAAACTACAATAGAGTTGTTTCTATAATAGCCAATGGAAGATGTTTCACCTATCAAATTACTAAGGTTATGATGTGAGAAATGAGATGCCTGAAAAGATTAGATATATATTATTTGAGCTAGTCTTCTTTTACTCACACTCTGTATCTGCAAGAAGAGATACTCTCATCGGCCATACATTGCAAGTGGTAGATATGGCCACAGCGCGGACTGATGGTCTTCTCCGTGTGCTCAATATTCTTATTACAAATTCCACAGAATGTCTCAACCACTTCGTAATTTCTTTCTATTATGTCGGCCAATTCACATTCGATGAAGAATTCTCGAGACATATTGGCTTCAAGTAAAATAGATATTATTCGAAATTATGAATGTTTTAACTGTTAAGGAAGGCATTATAAATTAGTGACGAGATAATATATTTAATAACTTATCAAGGTACGTTTGTGATGTTGGTATCAAATTAATTCTTCAGTAAATTTATTTTAATAATTAGAAGTAATTTACATTATAAAGATTTCCTGCTCAATATCTGCTAACTACTTTAGAAAACCAGTTTGGGTTTGGGGATAAATTTGGTTAACTACAATTAATTACTTGAGCATTTAGTGATAAACAAATTGATGCTGTATATGAATTGAAAATGGGGAATAAAAACTGCGTTAGATTTACTTTTATCAATACGCATCAGATTGCCCTTAAAATATAATTACTCTTTACTCTATGTTTAATTAAGTTATCAGACCAAATAACAATTTTGCACCCCAGTTCTTCAGATTCAGTTCCCGCTTGCCCATTCTAGAAATAAAGTAGACTATATATAATAATAGGCATCTAAAGAACATAAAATATTACTGCCAATGGAGTTCATTAGTCAAGTTCTTTTATTAATTTCAAGTGTTTATACCTATTTATATTATTAACTTCAAATAAGACTAGTTATTCAAATGCTCTTCCCGTTCAATTAGCTGCCTTAGCTATGCAAAATTTGTCTATTACTAGACAAATCAGAGCCTTTCTTTAGATATTTTAGAATTTAGCAGATATTTTATTTAGTTTGATGTTCCTATT
The DNA here is from genome assembly GCA_947561585.1 of Caprella mutica. Taxonomy (NCBI): domain Eukaryota; kingdom Metazoa; phylum Arthropoda; class Malacostraca; order Amphipoda; family Caprellidae; genus Caprella; species Caprella mutica. The sequence goes on from CANNZV010000532.1 coordinate 184,462, forward strand.
AATTTATTAGATAAAAGAGGTGATATTTAATTTCAACTTAATTCACTCAGAACTGAATCTGCTACAGAGAGCAAGTCTCCCTTCAAATAATTTATTTGCTTTTTTCATAGTGTGGAAAACACTTAAAATTAAATTTAATAGTTATTAAATTTCACCAGACTCGGTTTATCTAATGAGGCATGGCTTTCTGCTTGCCACTCAATTGAACATGGAATAACAAAGGTTTAAACTATAGGGTCACGCAGGCAAATTGCGGCCCTTTAACCTTTAATTTCGGCTCTCTCAGGAGAGCCTAAAGCATTCTGAACTGAAATTACATTAAAATGTTACATTGCTATCAAAAGAAGCGCAGTGCATGCTATAATTTATTAATTTAAGTTTTTAACTAGTGTTTTGAAGCTATGATGTTTCTGTTAGAGGTCGCAGTTAGTTAGGGTGCCATAATTTACCTGCTTGACCCTAGTTAAGAGATATATAGTTAGATATACCCCCAGTCTTCCTATCTAACTTACAATGATTTAAATACAAAGATCTTACCATAATAGAGCAGTTCTATTGCTCATGAGCGGTCATTTACACTTACTAGCTAGCTGTTCTCATTCCATTAACAGACATCATAGACTCCATTTCCAAAAATTAAAATTTAGTAATTGATATACAAAATTAACTCAAGGTACCTAACAAAAATCGGTCCTATCACCTCGAATAGGGAAATGCAGGAAATTGCAGTACATTAGCTAACTTCGGCATCAAACAGCAAAAAAAGCCATAGCTTCCCAACAATCCCAAAATTATAAATGAACGTGCTTAGATAAGAAACAATTCAATATAAATTCAGTTCAGCAGGATTCACCCTTTCTTGGAAAATATGCCTAATGTTACAGTGCCGCAATTTACCTGCGTGACCCTAGCTATGTTTACTCGATATCGAGTCTGTATTTAGAGTAACCACATAAGCAAAACTATTACGGCATAAAATTACCAACTGTTTAGTACTGGTCAAGAACTTTTTTATATGCCTTGAACTAATGAGGAAGTGTCTCATCGGATTAATAACAAAGAGTTCGCGAACTACTAACTAATGTAAAGTGGACAATACACAGTTTTATAATTGATGATTTTTAATAGTGTGTACGCTGTTAAATTTAGCTGTACCTGATCGATCAATAAAATCATAATTGAGATGATTTAGTTTCGTTGAGTTTTTACCTGTATCACCTGATGAAGAATGAAGGATGAGAATTTTAAGAGCGTGGTCTCACTGGCAATTATTTTTCTGTTTTTCGACTGAAGTTTCTGAATGGAAACGCCTTTATGTACATTTAAGCTGCAGTATTATTGGAACAACTGTGAGTTGAAGAAAATATTTGTGCCCAATTATTGTCTCTGAAAAAAAAATATATTAATCATAATATGTTATATTGAAATCAACTTCAGGCTAAAATGTTAGTTTCCAGTATTTGGCATATCAGTTTTAGTGCACGAGGGGGAGTATGAACTTACGTAGCAGACACGCTAGTGAACTTACGCCTCGTTTATATTCTATTCATGCATTCATTCTACATCATGGGAACGAACATGAAGGTTCATCGATCTCTTAAAGATTCTTAAATAGTATTATTCCTCCCACAAACTCGATGTTATTAGCTATTGGAATGAGTTTGTACAATTTTTAATACCTATTTGATTTAGAATTGGTAACCTAAATGATTTAGGAAACTATCATATGTTTCCTATAACTCAATTTATATCACGTATGCACATGACACTAGTCCAAAGTTAACTATGTTAGATATCACTACAATATAATCATACCTATTTTACGCCCATATATACATATATGATATACCCTAAACTGAGAATAAGTTTCGTTTGATCTGAAGGCTACCCCTATAGGTTATTGCTCTGCATTTTGTCCTTGTTTTTCTTATGGAGGCTCCTTGGAATCCTCTTTTTGTTGTCCTTTGCGGTTGCTTTGATGGTACAGTTGTTAGTAGGTAGGTATTTATTTGCCCTCGCCTATCGAAGAGGATAATCTTTATTATGGTGTCCTAACTGTCCTAGTTTGGTTTGAATTTAAACGTTTCGCTATTTTTTTCAAAGGAATTCATTAATTTAGGCTAGTACACCAATTAAATCAGTATTGGCAATATAAGGACGTAGCTCTAATAGTATTGTATGCTAATGAATAGTTAAATCATCTTCGGAAATTTCTTAGAAATAAAATTTCACCTAACGTTTAACATCGATGAATCATTTTAATTGAACAGCTTTATGTGATTGACTGATATTTCTTTAAATACCTTCTACTTCTATGAACTTTCATTATTGTGTGTACTTTGTCCTAATCAACATCTCGAGTTTTATTATTAATAATCTTTTTTGCAGCATTAGTATTATTTTAAATGGGGGTATTATAAAAAAAAATTGTTGGTTCTTAACTAAAACTCAATATATTTATTATTTAATAGTGCTCATCACTAGGTAGATAATGAATAAAGAAGACTATCTTAACCTTCAATGTAATAAGTGATCTGTTTTTTCTTCTCTTTTGAAGGTCCCCTTCTATTACTATTTTTATACTATGTGTGAACTCAGTCCAAACTGGTTTCTGTAGGTATGAGCACTCGTAGATACCCGCTAAATGGTATCATTTTCCTCTTTTTACTTAATTTACACTATTGCATAGATAACATAAAAAGTACTATAAAGTGGTATTTATTTATACAATTCAATTGTTCAAATTTTTATATTCTTTTTCTTTTTCAGAAATTTCCTCTGGTTCTCCCAATACTGGCCAGTACGTTAAGTTGTCTATGGGTAAGGGACCGAGAGAGGGTCGGGTGGAGCTGTCCCATTTGGGGGAATGGGCCTACGTGTCTGCTACCAATGTCAGTCCTGCTGTTGGGGATTTAGTCTGTCAACATTTGGGCCATTCGAGGTAAGTGAGCACAAATACTTAACAATGTCTAAAGCAACTGAAAGTTACACTCTTATAATTTAGTCTTTATATTCAATCTTAGCTACCATTTTCATCTAGAATTAACTATTAGTTATCTTTTTAAATAACTCTAAACCAATTGAAAGAATAGTTAGTAATGTCTAAACTATGCGAATAAAATTTAAAAGCATCGCCACAATGAAAAAAGGGCCACTAGACGAGCACTGTCGCACGATAAATTTTCGCATCACTCCCTGCATTGTGTCTATCTCATAGTACCCATAGTAAATAAATAGAAAGTATACCAAGTACAATAGTGGAACATCCGAAAATATTATGAGTGACGTCACTCAAAATATTTTCTATTTGTTTTTAAATAAAAAAAATGAGCTATTATTCAGTTAAATGTTCATTTTCATGGAAATTAACTCACATAAAATTGTTTTCATCACTTATAATATTCACCTAATAATACTTCTAATATTTGACAGTACTGTACTCTATCCGACGCCATTTGTTTATATCGTTTTAGAAGAATCGATCAAGTTCACCGTCAATGAATTCGAAACTTTGCCTACTTCTCTATTTATTTACTATGATAGTACCTACCGAAAGAATTTAGTGACACCTCTGAGGAAGAATGGGAACATATATTCAATAAAAAATAATATAATGCAATGAAGAAGAATGTAAATCCCTAATCGTGAACCAAATTCTGGTCGTAATACACTACCCATTACTCAGTGGCTCGTGGAAAATTTTATTCGATATTTTTTTCATTTTGAATCGAATCTCCTATGATCATTACAAAAACTAACACTAAAGTACGATAAAAAGACTCCATATTAATTTATCAATACAGTTTATTGAAGTAAATGGTATAATATAGGTAGAAACCATTCAGCTATACAAAATTATCCCAAGCGATATGGTTAGACATAGGATAACTACTCAGTTTGTATTGAAATCACCTGTGTGAATATTTATTGCACCTGTAAATTACCCATGTATAATATGCTCAATAACCTAACACTATTTAAAGTACTATTATTCGATAATAGTAATAATAAGGTAGTAATAAAAATAAAATAAAAAATAGACTCAATAGAAATTCTCTAAATATTGTTTGTCAAACCAAAATTAAATTGATTAGAGTTCAGATCAAATTGTTGCCTTTTAATTTAAATTAAGGCTATGTTTATACCTACTACCTGCATTAGTATAAAGCTAATACTCCTACTTCAGAGACAATAATACTCTAATGGCGTACTCAATGCATCAGTGAATTTATCGCTGAGTCATGCAATGAACGTAACTTGAATACCCAAAAAGAGAATCGAAGAATCCTTCGAAGTGTTCTGAATTAATGGTATTAGCCGTTATTTCATTTTGGTGTCCTATTTGGACTAACTGAAATATCAATTGTAATCTATATTATTTGGTCAATTTCACTGTCACACTTCGCCTATTTTTCTCTGATTATAATTTTGTTCCAAATAATTTATTGTCTTAAGGTGCATTGATCCAAAAAAAATGTGTTCTAAAATTATTTTCAATTTTGTAACCGTTATTTCCGTCGTCTGATGAAGCTACAATGGCTGGCATCCAGACGTGATATCGGAAGCAAATGAATATTACAGTTATGTTATGTCATCCATCCGTCATAATAATCTTATAAAAAACATTTCCGTTATAGAACTTGACTGAAGTTGATTCTAAATAAAAAATATCATTTTTCTTATTTTAGTTAATGTTCTTCGTGACTAATTACTCTGGTTTGAAAGTGAAATCTTTCAAGTATTCAGAAAAAAATTCTTTTACTTCACATTGACATTTTTTATTTAAAAAGACAATATTTTTCCATCAAAAAGAAGAAGAATTGTTTTAACTTTTGTTTTATTATTTAATAATAGATTCAGTAGTCCTAATATGGCAGTATAGGTGTTTGTCTATAAACATTTGAATAAACCGTCAAAGCCAACAATAAGGAAGACTAACTGTAAATAGTTTTTAGACAGACAGCTACTTACGTTTCACACCATCATCCCTATAGGTAGGTCTTACTAATCCACTATTGTCAAACAAATGTGTTTGTATTTCATGTGATATTAGTCCTAATGAATAACAATTATAAAGGTGCTGGTATGAAATAATATGTGAATAGCTTCATAGAATACAAGTCAATCTGTAGATTCTAGTAGCGCAGTTATATGCGGAAGTTACCCAGGCTTGTTTATAGTAACGCTACACTGAGTGTAGTTAGCTACATTGGCACTACCTATAACTTCAATACTCTGCTGAATTGAATATCTTATTTCTTATTATTTTGAAATACTCTAAACAATCAAAAAATAGGAAATCAAATTAATTGGATAATCAAACAGTTTGATTGTGATAAACTTGAGCTACTAGTTCAACGCACTACAATTTATATACTAATTCCTTGTAATAGGGTTACTCTAGTTTAACCAATTCCAAGCAATAGGGTTGCCTCAATTTAGCCAATTACAAGCATTAGGGCTTTTCCAGTTTGACCCATTCCAAGCAATAGGGTTGCCTCAACTTAACACATTCCTAGCATTTTAACCACCAAATCATCCTTATCAATCCCCTCCCTCCAGTCCCCTTCTGCATGTATCTTTATTTGAAGTTTTTTCACATCCTAATGTGTAATACTGTATAACGTAAGAAGAACAAAAAGTTAATTGCTGTATTCCTCTATTTGATACATCTGATCTATTTACCACTTTTTACCTTCATCGCACCTTCTAGTTTTTATGGCAGTTTTTCAAATTGTGGACATTTGCAACTGTTAAATTTTTTTTCTTATAATTTATTATATCCGTTAATTTCAACCCATTTCTCTATAACTTTGGAACTATTTTAACCCTATATTTGATAGAAGCTTACCCTTACTTTCTTCTTTCATTTACCATGTTAGAGATAAAAATAAACTAATATAATTGCAGTTGAAAATATTATTGCAATAACAAAATAAATCAAGTTGGTATTATCATATCAAATATGATTTTAACAATTATTATTAATTTCTATTGAAATCTATTTTACTTCAATGATTTTCTAATTACGGTTATAATACCTTAAATGAGAGCATCATATCCCAAATTGTAAATCATTGTAACCCTAACACCAGGGTTACAATTCACTCCCTATTTCACACTAGGGTTACAATTCACTCCCTATTCCACACTAGGGTTACAATTCACTCCCTATTCCACACTAGGGTTACAATTCACTCCCTATTCCACACTAGGGTTACATTCACTCCCTATTCCACACTAGGGTTACAATTCACTCCCTATTCCACACTAGGGTTACAATTCACTCCCTATTCCACACTAGGGTTACAATTCACTCCCTATTCCACACTAGGGTTACAATTCACTCCCTATTCCACACTAGGGTTACAATTCACTCCCTATGTCACACTAGGCTTACATTCACTCCCTATTCCACACTAGGGTTACAATTCACTCCCTATTTCACACTAGGGTTACATTCACTCCATATTTCACACTAGGGTTACATTCATTCCCTATTTCACACTAGGGTTACATTCATTCCCTATTTCACACCAAGGTTACATTTCACACTAGGGTTACATTTCACACTAGGGTTACATTTCACACTAGGGTTACATTTCACACTAGGGTTACATTTCACACTAGGGTTACATTTCACACTAGGGTTACATTTCACACTAGGGTTACATTTTACACTAGGGTTACATTTCACACTAGGGTTACATTTCACACTAGGGTTACATTTCACACTAGGGTTACATTTCACACTAGGGTTACATTTCACACTAGGGTTACATTTCACACTAGGGTTACATTTCACACTAGGGTTACATTTCACACTAGGGTTACATTTCACACTAGGGTTACATTTTACACTAGGGTTACATTTCACACTAGGGTTACATTTCACACTAGGGTTACATTTCACACTAGGGTTACATTTCACACTAGGGTTACATTTCACACTAGGGTTACATTCACTCTTGTTTTTACTACCCTTACCCTTTTCATATGTGAATAACAATAAGGGTTGCCTTGAAATAATTTAACCCTGAAACAATTACTCCATTTGTATTTAACCCTCAGAGTTGGGGTTAGGTGCGTGACTGACTGAAAATGGAATAGTGCTTTGCTGTGTACTTAATGTACTTAATGCACTTAATGCACTTAATTTACTTTACTATGTACTTAATGTACTTTACTATTCACTTAATTTACTTTACTATGTACTTAATGTACTTTACTATTCACTTAATGTACTTAATGTACTTTACTATGTACTTAATATACTTTACTATTCACTTAATGTACTTTACTATTCTCTTAATGTACTTTACTATGCACTTAATGTACTTTACTATTCACTTAATGTACTTAATGCACTTAATGTACTTTACTATTCACTTAATGTACTTTATTATTCACTTAATGTACTTTGCTATGTACTTAATGTACTTTACTATTCACTTAATGTACTTACTATTCACTTAATGTACTTTATTATTCACTTAATGTACTTTACTATGCACTTAATGTACTTTACTATTCACTTAATGTACTTTACTATGTACTTAATGCACTTAATATACTTTACTATGTAATTATTGGCTCTAGGACAACTGGTACCCGGACAACTGGTACCCGATTTTCATAATTTTCATAATAACTGAATAAAATACAAGTCCGATTTTCAAAATTTAGGTAAATGTACATAATTATAATAAAAATTAAAGGCATAATAAAATAACCAATTTTTTAATTGCAATGAAACATACATAAACTGACAATTCAAATAAGGATAAAATAGGAACTTTTATAGACTACAATATAGACTACATTGCAAAATTCGTATGATCTCATTTCAAGAGTCTTCCATTTCATGATATATATTTTCAAACATAATATGCGAAAAATATATTAGAACCAACAGTGCTAATTTAATTAAATTAAACTCTTTTAATATTCTTAAGTTAGCAAAGTTAAATATTAAGTAACCTAGCACAGCTAAAGATAAAGTTAAAACTTTTATAGAGACTAAAATACAGACTACCTTACAAAATTCGTATGATTTCACTTCAAGAGTCTTCTTATTTTATTCAGTTATTATAATTAGGTGCATTTAACACGAAATTATGGAAATCGGGTACCAGTTGTCCGGGTACGAGTTGTCCGGGTACGAGTTGTCCAGGTACGAGTTGTCCGTGCACCGTAATTATTGCACTTAATGTACTTCACTATGTAATTAATGCACTTAATGTGCTTTACTATGTAATTAATACACTTAATGTACTTTAGTATGTACTTAATGCATTTAATGTACTTTAGTATGTAATTAATGCACTTGGTGTACTTCACTATGTACTTAATGCACTTAATGTACTTTACTATGTACTTAATGTACTTTAGTATGTAATTAATGCACTTAATGTACTTTACTATTCACTTAATGCACTTAATGTGCTTTACTATGTACTTAATGCACTTAATGTCCTGTACTATGTACTTTATGTCCTGTACTATGTACTTAATGCACTTAATATACTTTACTATGTACTTAATGTACTTTGCTATGTACTTAATGTACTTTACTATGTACTTAATGTACTTTACTATGTACTTAATGCACTTAATGTACTTTACTATGTACTTAATGTACTTTACTATGTACTTATTGCACTCTCTCCACTCACTCATTTTACTCTCTCTTTATCACTATATGCTCCTCCCATTGACTTCATAGTAATAAATACTATTACTATATTAAAAAATATCGTATGAATTACTTAACACTTTTTATATCATTGCATAACGGGTTCTGAACTGTTTTGGCTTTTAATTACATATCATTAATTTAACTTTACATAACATTAGCTAATTCTCTTTTTACTCTATTGTGATGTTTTCATGTTATTGTAAAACTATTCAAGCGAATACCAATTAATGGTAATTAATATATTGTTTATAATGTCATTGACTGCTGCCAATAGGGTGGAAGAGGCTCATATTTCCTGTCTCTATTTCGCATGCAAAGATAAACACAACTTGGGAACAGACGGGGAGTAGTGGTGAGAACAGTAATCAAATAGAGAGGTACTTAAATAAAAAGCTATGGCGAATAAGCTATTTAAATGGAAAAAGCTATTTAGCTTAAGTTTAATTTTCTCTTGGTCTAATATTAATTAAAATCAATTACAGTTTTTATATCTCCATTAATTAACAGCATTATATTTCATAATCACGTTTTATTAGGTATTACAATTTCAATATGTTTTTAGAAGACGTAATAGAGTTCATCCTACATGTTTTGTCACTACATTTCATAGTTAGTTACAGTTCATTATATTTAGCTAGTTAATTATATCAAACTGGCATTTATTTTGAAATGTTATTTCTGTTTAATTGTGCCCACGGAACGCTTCCTTATTTCTGCTATATATCAGTTCCAGTGTTCCTCATATCCATTGTTCCTGTTCCTAATTATTGTCAATTACATAGGTAGTTCCTATGGTAGGTAACATTATCAGTAGAGCTTTTGATTACAACCTCAATATTACATTTAGCACAATAGATATAATGCTTGTGATACTATCATGCTATATAATATAGGGACAATATGCTTTTCAAATCATAGATCCAGAAAATATGTATTATAAACGAAGAGAATTGGATCGTTCGAAAACAGCGGTTAAAGTATTCGACACGATATTATTTTATTCCGTCTGTGATGTTCTTAGGATCTATGATTTAAAAAAAACATATTGTCAAAACCCTACTTATCACTCTCTACAAATGATATTTGGATAATAAGTAACTAACTATCACCGTTATCACTCTTTATAGGTGGTATCTAGATACTAAGATAACTCCCAACTAGTATCTCTTACCAATTTTAAGTGATATCTGTATACTAACGGTAACTAACCTCAACTGTCACCTTTATGACTTTATATAGTATTCACTTCTCTCTTCTTTACGGCAATCTTTTCAAGTTCAATTCATTGTAAAAACCTTCATTTTTCCGACTAAGTTAAGTCTTTTTTTGCCCATCACCTTAGCCTTCATTCGTAACTTCAAGGCCCCCGTCCTTGAAAACCTCTCAATCCTTCATGACTTGGCGCACGTAACTTCACAAATGTCATAGCAACCGGTTATGCCCAACAACCAAAAATTGCAAAAACGCAAATACCATTATTCGCAAAATCTGCAAATAATTTACGTAAACTGCGCTATAGAACTGTGAATTGAATGTTGATTTTAAAGATGTTCACTGTATTCAAGCGATGATTTTTTGATATTATAATCACATTTAATTCCATAAGTCATCCTGTTTGATACCTCATTTATTTATATTGTTATTATTTTGCAATTAAGAATGATTTTTATTTTGTAATAGATCTTTATAACCAACTTCCCTCAACAGTTTTGAGTACTAATCTAAAATAAGAGTAATGTAATGATTACAAAATAATACTGTAAAGTAAGATTAAGAAATCTCTAGGTACATTTCTAGGAATTTAACGACGTAATTCCTATTTTTGAAGGCGGTTCAGTGTAGGTAAGATTTGTCATTTTATTCCATGTTAAAAAAAAAGAGAAAAGAATGGACAAAAGGATAAAGAAAAATCATTCTATATCAACTTTAACTTGGCAAACAGCGGCGTATGGCATAAACACGAAACTATTCTGATAGGAATTTTTTTGAATGGTTCAAACAACCAAATTAGATTCTATTTTATTCAGTTGAAAATATTCAAGCAAAAACGTCACCAGGAATAATAAATATTATATAAATTTACATTTTATCAGTTTCCATAAAAGTGATGTATTAAAACCTCCATCATTTGTGATGACACGCGTAAAATAAAAGTCAGTTTCTCCTCTTATAGTAAAAATAATGAAAAATTCAGGTACAGTATCTACTAAATAATAATTAATGAGATACAAATGTTTGAAAAGTAAAAAATACTATTTAGACATTTTGCTTATAAGTGTGTGATTTGAATTATACTTTATGGCAATGAAGTCACAATAGGCAGTATAATAATCTGCTCATCAGTGGTTATGTTCTCTTGTCTATAGGCTTTTTATTGGCGGTTCTGACGAGATAAAATTTCCGGTTTTGACCCCCAGGGTATGGAAAACCGACTGAGAAAAATGTCTGTGTGTGTATTTTTTGCCTATTGTAATCATTTAAATAACTACTGTTTGGTAGTTATTTAAATAACATATGCTTTTTGGTAGTTATTTAAATAACTACTGTTTGGTAGTTATTTAAATAACATATGCTTTTTGGTAGTTATTTAAATAACTACTGTTTGGTAGTTATTTAAATAACATATGCTTTTTGGTAGTTATTTAAATAACTACTGTTTGGTAGTTATTTAAATAACATATGCTTTTTGGTAGTTATTTAAATAACTACTGTTTGGTAGTTATTTAAATAACATATGCTTTTTGGTAGTTATTTAAATAACTACTGTTTGGTAGTTATTTAAATAACATATGCTTTTTGGTAGTTATTTAAATAACTACTGTTTGGTAGTTATTTAAATAACTACTGTTTGGTAGTTATTTAAATAACATATGCTTTTTGGTAGTTATTTAAATAACTACTGTTTGGTAGTTGTTTAAATAACATATGCTTTTGGTAGTTATTTAAATAACTACTGTTTGGTAGTTATTTAAATAACATATGCTTTTTGGTAGTTATTTAAATAACTACTGTTTGGTAGTTATTTAAATGACATATGCTTTTTGGTAGTTATTTAAATAACTACTGTTTGGTAGTTATTTAAATGACATATGCTTTTTGGTAGTTATTTAAATAACTACTGTTTGGTAGTTATTTAAATAACTACTGTTTGGTAGTTATTTAAGTAACATATGCTGTTTGGTAGTTATTTAAATAACTACTGTTTGGTAGTTATTTAAGTAACATATGCTTTTTGGTAGTTATTTAAATAACTACTGTTTGGTAGTTATTTAAATAACTACTGTTTGGTAGTTATTTAAATGACATATGCTTTTTGGTAGTTATTTAAATAACTACTGTTTGGTAGTTATTTAAATAACTACTGTTTGGTAGTTATTTAAATGACATATGCTTTTTGGTAGTTATTTAAATAACTACTGTTTGGTAGTTATTTAAATAACTACTGTTTGGTAGTTATTTAAATAACATATGCTTTTTGGTAGTTATTTAGTGCGCTACTAAACATTCAATATTTTTTTATTTTATGGAATATTTACTTTTATATTGTATACATTAAGGATTTATATTGAATGCATATTTATAATATATATAAATTATTAATCTTAGTTGATAGGTATAAAATGTCGATTTAAAATAACTTTTTATTTCTCTTTATTTATACACCCATTGTTCAAATAATCGCTGTCAAATATAATTTATTTATAAATTAAACTTAATAACTTTAACAGCCACTTCAAACTGTTTCGTATCCATACCCTAGTTTAAAATTACCGTAATGAAATTACCAAGTGACGCGCGGCCAACCATTAGCCGGTAATATTCATGTATTTTAATCTTTAATAAGTTAGACAAGCTTTTTAAAATGAAAATATACAGCCTCTCGAATATCTCCATTATGACGTTACACTATAGTTATTCACACTATATTTTCCCATGTCGCATTCCCCGCCAATCGTTGACCTCTCTCTCTACCGGATAAATTGTAACCTGCGTGACACTTGCGATGACGTCACGATTGTAAGAAGGGTTCAAGAACTGAAGTCAAGAAGGAAGTACATGTCAGTATCTTGGATACGAGTCATTAAACCGTATCCTATATACTGATTTAAATTATCAATATAATAAGTTTACTAAAATATTTAATTAAAATTGATAATAAAGATTACTTCTGTAGAGGAAAAATTAAATTTATTCCGACTGTAAGAACAAAGCAATCGTTTTCAAGGACACCGTAACCTTTACAGCGCTGTAAGGACAATCAATCACAGAGCTAAGACTATAGCCCTGACATTGACAGTGACCAAAGTACCTTCGAACCTTAAGTTCAAGGTGAAGGTTTTGAAGGTAACGTACGGGTGCGCCTCAGCCTCTTTGCCCTTTAGTTTTCACGACCACCGTCAGTAAATGCTAAGGTATCAAGATTCTCAGCCTCGCAGGATATGGTAATTAGCGTTCGCAAGGAATGTTTAAATTACTTGAATGGGGCGTTATCATATAACTATCTAGTTTAATTATATTCCTTCATTGATATAGTTTAATATTAAGAATAGGTTCTTTTCGCATTGGTTTAATTATAATGTTAAAGATCAAAAGTTAAAGAAGCCTCTTTGATTTCCAGTTTTTGCCAATAAGGCAGATTCTCATGGCTGGTACCAAATAGTCATCTGGTGCTAATGAATTTAAGGAGATAAATAGGATTATTTGTGATTATATTTAGTGTGAATTTATCAGGTTTAAACTGATGACCAAATCGCTTCATAAAATTTCAAATAATAAAAAGAAGGTGAGACTCAGAAAATTGTTGAAAAGGTCAGGGTGGTTGGTTAAACATCTTATACACCAGGACGAGACCATAAAACTTATTAAAACATTCAATGGGAGTTGCATCGAAACCCACGTCGATTTAATCGTAAACTAGCTGCAGAAGAAAGTGATAGCAAAAAATCAATGTTTCGATTACTGAATTACGAACTGAGAGCAAAACCTGAAAAATATTTAAATGCTGAATCAGCATGAGCTTACTGACTATCATGATAGAATTAGAGCTGAGACCAAACTCCAGTCACTGAAATAAAAGTTAGATACGTGCCGCTTGCAATGCATAATAAGGGTGGTTATATCGACTAAATGGAACAATGTATCGTTTGCTTTTTATTCACCTATAAATTGCAGTCTTTGAAATAAAAATTGACCTTTTGAATTTTAATGTGTGTATCAAAAAGCTGATTGCTTCAATTCTTAATGAAAATTTCTAAATTCCTCCTAAAGGACACTATTTTTCCCGTGATCTGTTATATTTGGATTATGTAATGTTTATTTTTTATGTTTTCATTTTAACCATATTTATCATTTTTTAAGGCTACTATGTTCTTCAACTACGAAAGTTCGTAAGGTTCATTTACTATCACCTCTTCATTTTCCTCTTGCATCGGTGCTTGTGTCCTTTTTCATTACAATCATTGGTAAGTGTCATGAAGTAGCTTTTCTGCATTCATGAGCATTGGCACCGATTTTATTCGCCATTTCTTTCTAACTGTTAACTTACTTTTGACGCCAGAGATACAGCGTCTGGTTCCGTAAGCATACGTTTAACCCCTTCTTAACTATTTTAATTACATTCCATCCCTTGGTACTCAGGTCCATATCCACGAGTAGCGTAGTGCCCAATGGCAGAGGGGCGATGCCCATGGTGGTGGTGGACTGTCCTTCGGATGCCCAGGGTCTCAACCAGTGCTTCACTGCTCGCTGCAGAGACTGCCAACAGAACAGACCTATTGCCATGGTCAGGTCAGTCTAACACCTCATACTAAAAAACTATACTTTATATTGTAGTAAAGTTTTAGTGAGTATCAATCTAATTTTGAACAAAAGTAATCTAATTTTGTTAAACTAAATATTATAATTTATGGTTAAGGAATTGGACGCAGGAATTTTAATCAACTTATGGGTCTAATGATTTAACTAGTAATATCTTACCACTCTCACTGTATTTAACATACTCTGTTTTAGGTAAGAGAAGAATAATGAGTGCAGCAACCGAAATACTGAATGTCCACTCACGCATCACCCAAAAGCTTTCCAAAGACCTTAAATGTGTTTTGTTTGTTCTAGGTGTGAAGAAGAATCTCCGTCTCGTTGTCCGGGTGGAGGCCTTTCTAATGGGTGGCAGTCGTGGCGTGACAGTTGCTATAGAGTGGGGGTAGAAAAACTACACCGGGGGGAAGCGGCTGAAAAGTGTCGACAGGAGGAGGGAACATTAGTGGATATCACGTCACAGGTATGAAGAACTTCATTGTAAGACAAGTTACCTCTTGAAAAAAGATATATTGAAGCATACTTATTGACCAAAAACAGTTATCAGTTCTGAGGACATATGCTACTGTATGTACGAAAGTTATTACTTTTTGTTTATTTGGCTAAATCTTTAGTAAGAAGAGATAGTTGTTTCAATTACATTTTTCAAACATTTCTACTAAAATTGTATGTACGATAGAGAATATATGATGAGTTCGGTGAAGGAAGGTTTAAGCCACAAAATTTGATTTTTAATTGAAAATTTATCCATGAGTAACTGAAATATAATCGGTATATTTAATTTTTCCATCAGTATTTTATGCAAAGATAGCTAAAATTACCTTAATCATCCGTTATATCTCAGTAAACCTCCAAAAATCTATCTACAAACTTTGGATGCTTCTGAACAAATTCAAAATGTGGCTTAGGTCCTTCCTCCACCGTACGCGGTGTATAAAGAATCACCACAAAAGATTGGGTGCATGCGCCTTTCTATGGCTCTCTACCTTACAGGCTGAGCACGAGTGGGTGTCCTCCCTCCTCTCAACAGCCTCCACAAACAACGAGGCGTTCTACACCTCCGGGCAACTGGAGAGTGACTTGAAGTGGAGGTGGAGGGAGAGGAGAAGTCACATGGAGTACGCCAAGTGGTGGAAAGGTATTGAACTGAGCCTTGTGCTACCTTTATATGTTAGAATATCTTTGAATGCTGTATAAACTGTTTATTACCGTAGATCCATATGAAAGGTACAACAGTTTGTTTTTAAATTTGATATTTTATGAATCCAAAGATCAATGAGATTTAAATATACTGGAATTCACAGAAATACTATTTTCAACTAACAATGTGTGTATAAATTTATAGTTTAAATTGAGTTGATTATTCCCTAGGTTGGAACGTCTCCTCCTCTCTTGGTGATGCCCCCTCCAGGAGCCATAGGTCCTTCACCTGCCTCACCCTCAGGAAATCCTATCCCCTGAGTCACACCAGTACTGTCACTTACAACAGTGGCTTCCACTTCTTCAATGCAGAGGACTGTCTCACCCCCAGACCTTACGTTTGCAAAGCTTTCAAGGGAGACGTTGGTAAGTGTGCCTACATACTTCACCTGGTGGTTAGTATATACCCTGTACTGTCCTTAGTCATCCATTGCAAATATTATAATTAAAGATTTTAGAAATAAAAAGGTTCTTAACACTTTACTTTGACTTGAGATTAATTGGTAGGATGACGATGTGGTTCACTTCATCTTTCTAGGTAATTTTGCTAACTAATTATGAGTTACTGTATTTTGACCCTTATTACACCAGGCTGTAGGGACGGAAATGGTATCACCTACACAGGACCAGCACATTTCGGAATATCGGGCCGTCCGTGTCTCAATTGGGACGACCCTAGGGTAAATAGTGTCCATCTAGGGGACAACCAAGCCAAATCAAGTGGTCCCCTGCCCTTTGATGTGTCCATCATCGGACACCATAGCTACTGCAGGAACCCTGATGGGTCCCCCGGACCCTGGTGCTTTGTCTCTGAGGAAGAAAGTGAACCTTGTGATGTACCAGTATGTGGTCAGAGACGACTCACCACTCTCAGTGAGTTAACTCACTACTACTCCATAATTTAGTTTCATTTCTTAAAACTTTTTATTTGCATAGTTTATTTTAAGTGGATTTGATTTACTTAGTTTTTATACTAAAAGTTGGAAAAATTTATCATCACCTCACTGAAATAACTGCTTTTTTCATTAATAATATCCCATTAGCTTCTCTCCCTAACTGCTTTCCCCCCCCCCCCCCTCCCAGGTGACAATAACTCGATCCAAAGGCGCAGCACAGCAGTCACCTCCCTGTTGAAGCCGTTCAGACCCACTAACGTGCCATCCAGTGTCACCAGGGGCCCCGTCACCAGTTTCACCAATGGGGTCACCACCAGTGCCCGCAGTCAGAGCAGCAGACTGCCCCAGACCATGCAGGACCTTATCAGAAATGTTAATGGTATTCGCACTGAGAAGCTGTAGCCGCTTAGTATGACCAGTAGGCAGGGATGAATGCGATCGTCTTATTCGGCGTTTCTCCTTAGGTCATTTCGATAATTATTGATTAAGAATAAACCCTAGTTTTTACCTTTCAAAATCTCTTTTCCAGTTTGAGTGTCCCCACTAACCAGTACCGGTGTACTAACAGTGGAATTTGCCTCTCCACTGAAAAACTGTGTGTGATGGAGTGAGACATTGTCCTAGGAGCGATGGACGAGGCTAGTTGTAAAAGGTGGAGTGATGAGTTATTCAAATTATTAATTATATTACCCATAAAACCTTAAATACAAAATTTTTCTCGGTATTTTTACTTTATTTATTAGTGCCATCATATCACTTATACATAGAGAAAATTCTTCATAAATAATGGGTATTTCTAACAGTTTTATCCGTTTCTACAGATACCTACAAGAGTATGAGCTCTACAAAGGCATGACGTTGTTGTTGTCCTCTGTGGCGCAGAACATTCGTAACCAAGGGCCTGGCAATCTGCGCCAAAAGATGCAGAGGACCATGCCCCAGTGTAAGGGATTCTTGCACCAGCCAACCAGCAGAAGGTGAGTGTACTGCACCAGCCTACCAGCAGAAGGTGAGTCTATTGCACCAGCCAACCAACAGAAGGTAGGTAGTGTCAACCTGAAGAATCATCTTCTACTTCTATATTCCAATTTTTTCCTATATACTTAAATTATTATGAATAAAATCAAAGTATCTAATAGGTAGTTGATATTTAGTAGATTCGATGTAGTTAGGATCGAGTATGTTTATTGCAGATTAGTGGTGGAGAGCTGATCTATAATATTGGTCAACTTTTCTAGGTATTATTACCTCCATTCTTACACCAAAACTATTTTTTCACATACTAGGCCTATATCAGGCCTATACTGCTTATCTGAAAGTAGGTTGCAATGGGTTTTAACTGCAATATCTCAAATGTTTACCAGGTGTCCTACTGTCTCGTATTGGGGTGGCATCAGGTGGCTTGAAGACATCAAACTCCGGTGGTTTCCTTTCTACGAGCTTAAGAGTCGCAAGTCTTCATGTGCGGGTCAGTTTCAATGCTCCAATGGGCGCTGTGTCCATGCCTCTGCCAAGTGCAACAATAAGGATGACTGTGGAGATAACAGTGATGAGAAATCATGTGCTAGGAACAGACAGTATCTGCTGAGATTGGTGGGAGGAACTGCTGTCAACGAAGGAAATGTTTCAGGTGTGTATCTATTGTTGTAATATATTAATTAATGTTCAAGTGTGTGTCACTGTGTATGTTAGAGAAAATAAATTAATAATGTTCGGGTGTGTATCTATGGTTGTTATGCCGCAATTGCTGAACAAGAGCATTTATTCCTAATTTCCATTTTGCTATCATTAATACTAGTCAGACAGCAGGTTTTTGACTTTTTTAAATTCAGAACTGCTTGGAGAGAAAAATGTTTTTGATTGTCATAGATTTCACAGGTTTAATATATGATACCCCTACAGTCCTACTTAATATTGTGTAATAAAACATGAGTATATGAAGTTACACGAAACTAGAGTCATTGACTTGATCATAGCTAACTTGTTTACTTAATTGGGAATTATCATCTCGAAATTATATTATCATCTTTAGTAAACCACTTACTTAGATTCAGATTATGTATCAGTATACAGTATACTAATGTAATAAAATGCATAAACTTTATTTCTAGAATAACTTTGAATACCTAGTAAAATCTATCTATTCATTAGACTAATTCAAAAATTGACTATTAGCTATATCAATTCGTAACAAAGAATTATTTGATCAATCAGTTCCAAACTGTAATAATAATAGTAATAATTTCGTTTACAATCCAATTCTTTTGTTAACCTTTTCTTTTCCCTCCCTCCCCCAGCTGCAAGTGAAAGGTGAATGGGGTTACATTTGTGACGATGACTTCGACTGGAGTGAAGCAGACAGGGTTTGTCAGGACCTGGGCTATAGGGATGCTCTTACCTTCACCAGGAATAACTTCTTCTCGCCTAGTTTGCAGGGTGAGGATATTTAATGAGAATCTCTAAGTGTACTTTCAAAAATACTTTCAAAATGAGTAGAATTGAAGATTTATACCATCAATACTTTTTAACATATTAGATAATATTGTAAAAAGTAACTACATATATCAATTAACATTTTCCTTTGTTAAAATTGAAATAGTATCTAGCTATATCACAATGCTAGGTTTAGAATTTTATAGGTTCCTCATCCATTATAGTTTAGTACACCTAGTTTCTGAACATAGCAACCACGTTTTCTTTAATTATAGTGAAGTTAACAGACAATTGTTATGATAATCACAAGTTTCATTATCTTAACAGCTGCTGCCCGCAGCAAGGTTCGCTTCTGGTTAGATGGGGTGTCCTGCAAAGGCACAGAACAGTCATTCTTCCAATGTCACTCCAGAGCAATTGGCAAACACAACTGTGGACCTACCGAGGTAAGGAAAACATTATTAGCTACTCTTGATTCTGGTAGCACATCAATCTTTGGTTCATAACATATCCATTGACAAATAAAAAATTTCTTGGTTGTTAAACTTCAATTATCTCTGTTGTGTCTTTCAAAGACAAAAAAATCGTTATGCGAGTTTCTCATTTCTGTTTTCTCACTCTAGGTGGCCGGTGTAATCTGTCGAACAGATAAAGCCTCCTGTCCGACTGGCGAGTACCAATGTGGCCAGGGACCTGTCTTCAGCTGCATAGCCAGGAGTCAAGTCTGTGATGGACAGAAGCACTGTTTTGATGGAAGGTAAACCTACCACAATGTTTAACAATCAAATCTGAATGACTTGAAGCCATAGTACCAAAACATACTTCATTGGCAACTAAATAATGAGATTGTGATTCCCTTAGCGATGAGGACCCCAGGCTCTGTTCCGATGTTGGTGTGGTTAGAGTGGACCGGTCCTCTGTGGTTAAGGCTGAGGGGGGTGCAGAGGCTCTGGGAACCCTCTATGTGAAGCACAAGGGACAGTGGGGCACAGTCTGTGACGATGGTTTCAGCGCTAAGGACGCTAGGGTGAGATATAAACATTAACATTCATATCGTTGTCAATGATCTCTGGATTTAATATTGTGAATATTCTCTTGAAAGTTATCCGATATCTTACTTGCAGATTATAACTTCCACTAATTTTCACCTTGATAAAGGTAACTTCTTCTAATTCTGACCTTGATAAAGGTAACTTCTTCTAATTCTGACCTTGATAAAGGTAACTTCTTCTAATTCTGACCTTGATAAAGGTAACTTCTTCTAATTTTGACCTTGATAAAGGTAAATTCAACTAATTCTGACCTTGATAAAGGTAACTTCTACTAATTTTGACCTTGATAAAGGTAACATCTACTAATTCTGACCTTGATAAAGGTAACTTCTTCTAATTCTGACCTTGATTAAGGTAACTTCTTCTAATTCTGACCTTGATAAAGGTAACTTCTTCTAATTTTGACCTTGATAAAGGTAAATTCAACTAATTCTGACCTTGATAAAGGTAACTTCTACTAATTTTGACCTTGATAAAGGTAACATCTACTAATTCTGACCTTGATAAAGGTAACTTCTTCTAATTTTGACCTTGATAAAGGTAAATTCAACTAATTCTGACCTTGATAAAGGTAACTTCTACTAATTCTGACCTTGATAAAGGTAACTTCTACTAATTCTGACCTTGATTAAGGTAACTTCTACTAATTCTGACCTTGATAAAGGTAACTTCTACTAATTCTGACCTTGATAAAGGTAAATTCAACTAATTCTGACCTTGATAAAGGTAACTTCTACTAATTTTGACCTTGATAAAGGTAACATCTACTAATTCTGACCTTGATAAAGGTAACTTCTTCTAATTCTGACCTTGATTAAGGTAACTTCTTCTAATTCTGACCTTGATAAAGGTAACTTCTTCTAATTTTGACCTTGATAAAGGTAAATTCAACTAATTCTGACCTTGATAAAGGTAACTTCTACTAATTTTGACCTTGATAAAGGTAACATCTACTAATTCTGACCTTGATAAAGGTAACTTCTTCTAATTTTGACCTTGATAAAGGTAAATTCAACTAATTCTGACCTTGATAAAGGTAACTTCTTCTAATTCTGACCTTGATAAAGGTAACTTCTACTAATTCTGACCTTGATAAAGGTAACTTCTACTAATTCTGACCTTGATAAAGGTAACTTCTACTAATTCTGACCTTGATAAAGGTAAATTCAACTAATTCTGACCTTGATAAAGGTAACTTCTACTAATTCTGACCTTGATAAAGGTAAATTCAACTAATTCTGACCTTGATAAAGGTAACTTCTACTAATTCTGACCTTGATAAAGGTAACTTCTACTAATTCTGACCTTGATAAAGGTAACTTCTTCTAATTTTGACCTTGATAAAGGTAACTTCTACTAATTCTGACCTTGATAAAGGTAACTGCTACTAATTCTGACCTTGATAAAGGTAACTTCTACTAATTCTGACCTTGATAAAGGTAACTTCTACTAATTCTGAGTTTGATAAATCTTTGATATTATGTAACTGTTTTAATATTTCTTTCCAGGTGTTCTGTCGTAACCTAGGCTTTGACGGTTCATGGGCTATGGGTTACAAACGGGCAGCTCTGGGACAAGGCAAGGGTCCAGTGAGTTACTAAAGTTATTTTACAGTGCTAGAATATGTTAATGAAATGGTCAATGTAATTTAACGATTTAAATTCATGTCAACAAATTCACTATCTCACTAAATTTTAATTCGTTTGGATTACATCTCAAATTTCTCCAGCTTATCAATTTATTTATTGTTACTGCAAAATATATATAAGTAGGCTATATAATTTTTTTCTGAATGAGGTTCCAAAACAATTACTGAGATTTATTTGTGTTTTTCTCAAAGAAATGAATTCATTTTCTTCTTTCACATTTTCTTTCTATGTTCGACTAACAGTTCTTTCTTCTCTTCAGATTCTGATAGACGAGGCCCAATGCACTGGCAGTGAGAGAAGTGTAGAGGAGTGCAGGGGAGTGCAGTTTGGAGTGAGTGACTGCACTCACTCTGAGGACATTGGCCTCTTTTGCTCTAACAGAGTAAGTGCACTCACTGCTATAGCGACCAGGTACTCCGATTAGTGCAACCTAATTTTACAATGTTCTTACAGTTAATCTCCTGAGGTATGAAGTAGTGGTTCCTTCATAACTCAGAGCCACTTCATATCTCGTGTGTACTAGATAGTTTTCTATGATTGAAATCTTAGAAAATGGTCATTGGGCGATAAGTATGACGCTATTCTTGATGCATATGATTTTCTATAATTTAAAGTTTAAACATAAAAAACTACTTCATAACTCAGGTGCATTTCATAACTCAGGTCCTTCATTACTCGAGTGCTTCATAACGCAGAACTTCACAACTCAGGAGTTTACTGTATTTAACAGTATTTTATTGAATAAATCCTTATAATATTAAACCAGTTAGTGCGGCTACGATTGGTGAACAGTTTTTCTGTGTTTTTCTTTGACCTGAAACATATCTTACTGTTTATACGACCAGCCAATTATTGTGACCTGTACGGTTTGGCTCTCCTTATTAAATCTGAAGCCAATTATCAATTCCCATTCTATTGAAAATGTTTCTAATTTTCTTTCTGTACGGTCACCAGGAGGAGATAAGGCTGGTAGGTGGGTCAGGCTCCCACCAGGGTAGAGTGGAGATCAAACTGTCAGGAGTTTGGGGTACTATCTGCGACAATGATTTTGATGACTACGATGCATCGGTAAGTAAGAGAACTATTCTTATTATCCTCAACTAATCAGTAATGTTGTAAATAGTACTATTTAGTAAATAGTACTAGTGTACTACTAGCGTCCAAAAAAATTGAACCTTCTCTTTAAATGCGTATTTATTGTTCATAATCTTGTTAGTTTTATCTTTATTACACATGATATTCTATTGTAGTATATTTATTTCTTTTTAACAATAACCCTAAATGTTCATTAAGGTAATTTGCCGGTACATGGGTTACAACCACGGGGGCATCGCCCACAAGAAGAGCAGATTCGGTGCTGGTTCTGGGACCATTTGGCTGGATTCTCTGGACTGTACAGGCAAAGAGAAGAGCATTCAGCAGTGCATGAAAAAAGCACCAGTGAAGACAGAGTGCACCCATATGGAGGATGCGAGTGTCACCTGCTACACTGACAGGTGAAAATTTAAATAGTGAACTGTTTACGTATTCCAAACTTCTTCATCCTTTTTATTTTTGACTTTATTTAATTATTGAAGATATTTTCCGTTGTAATTTTAATAACATACACAGTGACACACTTTAAAACCTTCCATCTGTTACAGTCGTTCTCGAACTCTGGACCTCAAGTCCGTCTCATCCCGTCTCTCTTCTTCCTGTGGGCGTCAGTCCCCCGCCGGGGCCCTCTTCACCCAAAACCTCGCTAAGATCATCGGAGGTAGAGTGGTGGTACCGCGATCAACCCCCTGGTCCGTGTCCCTTATGATCAGAGAAGGGGTAAGTCATTATTGTAAATTTGAAATGAGCATTTAATGCAAAGTTATTATAAGCATAAACGCTGACTTAAAAGTTTTACAAGATAATTTATGAATAGGTTTTCAATAAGATGATACTCTGAATAAAATTAACGCTTCTTCAAAGACCACCTAATTTGAATATAATGATAATTATGTCTCTCTAGAATCATAGAGTCTAGTCAATTAACGTTGACGTACATTAAAGGCCCGGTACAACATTTTTTATGTTGCATTTTTGTAGAATAAAAACAACCCTGGACGTCTTACTCTACAAAAATGCAGCATTAGAAACACCCAATCTAATCGGACATACAAAACAAATACGTTTATACTATCGTAGCGTTTTTCGTGCATTGTCTTCTTGGCTGCAGCATGAAAAATCCTCTCGTGTGAAATTGGACTAATGTTTTAACCTTTAACAGACCCGCCTGAAGCACAACTGTGGTGGGGTAATCATTTCCGAGGACCTGATTCTAACTGCTGCCCATTGCTTCAAGAGACACCCCAAGGAGAACTATGTGGTCCGTGTAGGGGAGTATGACCTCCTCAGTTCCGACCCTGGGCAAGAGGTACGTCTGAAAACAACTTACATTGGTAGACTGAAGATAACGCATGCGCTGTAGAACTGTCGTAGAATGAATGTTACGAATTGAAAAATGGTGAAGGAATGCATATTCTGATAAAATTATTCATAGCTGAAATATTTCTTACAAAAATATTCCAGTCAAAAATATTCCTAACCTAAATATTACAGGAAGTATAATCTGAATAAAAATATTCCCTAAATGAAAAATATCCCTAACAGGAATATTTTCCTGATGAGTATTCCTATTATTTCATCTTTATTTAAATTTAAGTAGTTAATCATTGTCTATTTTCCACAGGATTTCCTGATAGACAAGCTTTGGGTTCATGACGAGTTTGACACTTACGTGGAGTTTAACAACGATATCGCCGTTATAAAAGTCATGAAGAAAAATGGGAGAGCGATGAGGTGGGTGATATTTCATATTCATTACGTTAAGCATAAATAATATACTTTATCATTAATTTATGTGATGTACATTGTTTACCCATTAATCAATTTCCATTATCTTTAGGATTTGAGAGTAGATGTGTGCATCAAAACCTTTTGTTCCGATCAATAAGAAAAATTAAAGAAGAAAAGTTAGAATTTAAGAAAATAATTGAAATCGAAGAAAAAAATTAAAATTGAACAAAAAAATTAAAATAGAACAAAAATTGAAATTCGGGTTAAATTATCTATTTTTTCTTTTGTGATCAGTAATGGTTAACTGTTCAATAACTCGTAACTTACCCTAAGTACTAGAAGCTGCTAACACTATACTACCATCTCCTCCCCCAGACTTGGCAATGGGGCTGTGGAGGCTGTCTGTCTGCCCTCCAGTGAGGTGCCCTACTCCAAACTGAGGGACTGTACCGTCACGGGATGGGGAACACTGAGTGAGACTGCCCCTGCAGTACCCCAGGTGATTACTACCCTATTGGTGCATTAGTGACTAGTGATTTATTAGTGCATTAGTAACTAGTGACCTATTAGTGCATTAGTAACTAGTGACCTATTAATGCCTTAGTAACTAAACAATTAGTGAGCTATTTGCAGATTGCCTAAGAGTGAAGTTGTCCATATTAACTACCAACTTGAGGTTGTTTATCCCATCAAAAAGTTGGTAACATGATGTACATTAATGATTTTCCATCCTTCTCTATATTCATTTTTTAATTTCAATTAATATGTATATAGTAAATAAAAAAGTTTATTTATCTTACATAATTTTCTTTTAAATAATAGTATAGAATTACACTATCGCTTTCAATCTAAGAGACATTGAAAATAAAGTAAATAGGCACATCGTTATACTACTTTTTACCAATATATAACAATTTACCCCCATCCTTTCCCCCAGCGTCTGCCCCGTGCTGGATCCATCAAAGTTTACGATATGGCCACCTGCACCAGTCCCACCGGGTACGGCTCATTCGAGGTCACCTCCGGGATGACCTGTGCCGGTAGGTTGGACGGAAGGGTTGACACCTGCACTGGAGACAGCGGGGGCCCGTTAACTTGCGTGGAGAACGGACGCCACGTTCTTTACGGCGTGACCTCGTGGGGTAAGGGTTGTGGTAGAAAAGGACAACCAGGAATGTACACCAAAGTAACCAAGTTCTTGAGGTGGTTGAACCAGTTCGTGGTGTAGAAAAGGGAACACTGTGCAAAAAGTTATATGAACTATTGTGATGACAGTGACTTTGAAGTTAATTGAAAGAATATTTCAGTGGATAAATTGAACTTCATGATTTGAAGCTATTGTGCAATTTACTTTAAAGAATGGTGCTTGAAAGTGAGGGTGCACTAAAGTAACTACTATAGTAACTATAGTGCGTACTAAAGTGAGGGTACACTACAGTAACTACTATAGTAACTATACTGGGTAGTGTGTACTACAGTAACTACTTTACTGTATATTTAGTTTTCTCTCCGATTAAAGGTACTAAATATATGTTTTCATTAATTAATGCAATTAAAAGGTGACTATTTTACCTACCTAAAAACTTGACAGTTGCTCAGTAATTTGGATATCAGTATTACAAACCAATGGTACTTAACTAAGTTCGTACTTAATAGCTAGGTATGTACTTCCTATATCTAAGTACGTACTTAATAGCTAGGTATGTACTTCCTACTTAATATCTAAGTACGTACTTAATATCTAAGTACGTACTTAATAACTAGGTATGTACTTCCTACTTAATAACTAAGTACGTACTTTACTTAGTTATTGATATATGGTAAGTATGTACTTTGTACTTTCTAAGTATTCACGTATTTATTTACTTTATACGTAAGTACTCAATTAGTACGTAATTAATGCTTTATAAATAGGTACGTAATTAATTACTGTACATATACGTGTTGTAATTTACGTACATAATACTCTATAAATAAGTAATTATTATAGGTAGGTCTCTGTACTATTTTATTATACTATAAATGAATTAAATTATATAGACAGCACTATTTATTACCAATTTTTATGTACAATATATTAATACTTCTTCTATTCCATATTATTGTGGTAAAGTATTTAAAATATCATTTATATCCTTTTCTATATATACATACTTGGCTTCTAATTAAATTATTATTGTAAATAACTATTTCAAACTATTCTGTGCCAATTAATTTAAATAAGTTTGATTTTCATTAATCATTTAGATTTGTCAAAACGATTACGATCATTTGTATAACAGTTTCAATTAATTTATATGGTGGGTAACTTTGACCTCTAATAAGGGTCCCTTTGACCTCTAATAAGGTCACTTTGACCTCTAATTTAAGTCATTTTGCCCTTTAATAGGGTCACTTTGCCCTCTAATAAGGTCACTTTGACCTCTAATAAGGTCACTTTGATCTCTAATAGGGTCAGTTTGACTTCTAGTATGGTCACTTTGATCTCTAATAGGGTCATTTTGAACTCCAATAGGGTCACTTTGACCTCCAATAGGGTCACATTGACCTCCAATAGTGTCACTTTGACCTCTAATAGGGTCACTTTGACCTCTAATAGGGTCACTTTGACCTCTAATAGGGTCACTTTGACCTCTAATAGGGTCACTTTGGCCTTTAATAGGGTCACTTTGACCTCTAATAGGGTCACTTTGACCTCCAATAGGGTCACTTTGGCCTCTAATTAGGTCACTTTGACCTCTGATAGGGTCACCTTGACCTCTAATAGGGTCACTTTGACCTCTAATAGGGTCACTTTGACCTCTAATAGGGTCACTTTGACCTGTAATAGGGTCACTTTGAGTCAATAGTATTTTCAAAGGCTGTAGTTCCGGGCATTAATTTTTGTTGTTAAGTTTGTAATAATTTGTACATTGTAATAAATAAAAAATGATACAATTTATAGTTTTATTAAATAGCTTAAATAACTACAAACAGGGTAAAGAAATCTACTTTATCAATAAATTATTTAATGTAATCACATTATTATTCTTATATTAAATTTAGAAGAAGAAAATCTAGTTACATGAGATGGAATTTTGAATTTGTTTCAATTTATGAGGTTTATTTAATTTTTAAAATATTTTTGACTAGTAGCAAGGATTGAAGAATCTAAAAATTGATTGCATTCCAAACAACCAGCATGCTGGTGTGGATAGAACCATTATGGTAGCTAAATCTTCTTCTGTGGTTGTCTAGTTCTCCATATTTTTTGTTTGGTTGTCCAGTTCACACCACCATATCCTGGTGGTAGTAACCAAAGCAGTCCATGTAGGTATTTTCTCCTTCGCAGAAACTGTAAAGGTGAAATAGTAATTAACTGAGAAAACTATGGTAATATAATGAAAAATAATAATATTGTGATGATGAATTAGATTTTTGGTGAATAATCTCATGTGTGATGCAGTTGAAAAATTTAAACCTCATGGTTGTAAAAAAAATTATGACTAAGTACATTTATTTTATTCTTTAAAATTTTAATGTTGTACATGAAGTATCAAAAAAATTATACACACTTCGTACGACGTGAAAACTTCTATTTAAGAATACAGAGTGAAATGGGGTAGCTTCGAAACATAATACAAGTGTTATTGAACAATTATCTTCGTAAATGTTCAAATTGATGACCGTTATTGGCACTAAGTGATTACCAAACGATTAAGACTATTACGAATACCATTGAATACTCTGCTAGTTTTCCAGACCTCTTGCCCATAGACTTCTTTTTGGGAGGGGGTATATTAGAAACAAAGTTTATCATTCGAAACCAAAATCAATCGAGGAGTAGAAATTGAAACTTGAAAACGGAAATAACGCGATATTCCTAATTGTCTTTTTCGTTTCGTTTGCGAATCTCCTGAACAATAATGGTCACCAATTTGAACATTTATGAAGTTAATTGTCCAATCACATTAGTTTGATGTATTCGAAGCTACTTCATTTCACTCTGTATTAGTATTTAAATTTTTCTCGTTATTCAATATGCATAAAGTAAGTTACTATAAAACATTAATTAATTAATTACCCTGTGCACTTTTTCCTACTCTTTGTATTAGTTACACTACTAACCTCTGAGTAGCACAGTGTGTTGCGGCTCCATGAGCATCACCGTGTAAAGGATTCTCAAATGGGGGGAAGGAATTGATAGGCAGGTGGTAATTATTTTGAGTGGGGGAAGTGACTGGGGGAAGGTGGGGGGACTTGAGGGACAGGAATGGCCATCCCTGGGGAATAGAATCGTAGTGTTTGAATTAGAAAAAGTCAAAAAATTAACTGGATAACACATAATTATATAATGCATATTTAAATTATGTGTTTTCCACTTTTATAAAAAAATAATTATATTGTAGTTCGTATTATGAATTTTTCTTATTGGTACCAAATATCGAACTTACTAAAATTCGAAAACTTGGTAAGTAGCTATACTCACCAGTCTTTAAAAAAATTTGGTAAGTAGCAACTAACCAGTTTTTCTACTTTTGGTAAGTACTACCTATACAAGGTTTTCTACTTTTGGTAAGTACTACTTACCAGTTGCTTGCTGCCAGTAGCCTCACTACTGTCGTCAGTGAGTACTGTCCTAAGGTGTCCTATGTAAGAAGTAGCCAGTCGTAATGTGTCCAGTTTAGACAGTTTGGTGTCAGCAGGTACCCAGGGAAGGGTAGTCTTTAGTCTAGAAAAGGCTCTGCAGAGAAGGAAAAAAAGAACTTTTAGGATAAACCACGAATTATCGGATAGTTCCACATTTTCGGACATTAAGAAAAATTAAATAGTGATTATTTAAAAAAATTATTAGGTAGCCGAAAATGTGGAAATGGTCGACAATGGCCAACCCTACAAAATAAATATAATTACTTTATACGCTATTGAGTGTTCATTTTATTTATATTATTAAGTAATTATGAATGTGGTCAGTCATTATTATATTGAATTTATTTTCCATTTTTAATATTTAATTCGTGAAATATTATTGTTCAAAGACTTATAACTTTTTACTATAAAGTTAATATTATATTGCATAAATAACTAAAAAAAAATGTAAAACAGCCAATTAATCTCTCTCACCTTGATAGTACTCTCATTTCTCTCACCTGGCTAGTACTCTCATTTCTCTCACCTGGCTAGTACTCTCATTTCTCTCACCTGGCTAGTACTCTCATTTCTCTCACCTGGCTAGTACTCTCATTTCTCTCACCTGCCTAGTACTCTCATTTCTCTCACCTGGCTAGTACTCTCATTTCTCTCACCTGGCTAGTACTCTCATTTCACTCACCTGGCTAGTACTCTCATTTCTCTCACCTGGCTAGTACTCTCATTTCACTCACCTGGCTAGTACTCTCACTTCACTCACCTGGCTAGTACTCTTACTTCACTCACCTGGCTAGTACTCTCATTTCACTCACCTGGCTAGTACTCTCATTTCACTCACCTGGCTAGTACTCTCATTTCACTCACCTGGCTAGTACTCTCATTTCACTCACCTGGCTAGTACTCTCATTTCACTCACCTGGCTAGTACTCTCATTTCACTCACCTGGCTAGTACTCTCATCCTAGTTCTTTCCCGCGCGTTTGCTGCATTTCGTTGTACTGGTTTTTCTCGTCTTCCTTCTTTTTTCTCGCGATGGTTCAGGTCTTTTCGTTTGCGAGGCATTGTTCTTCACATTTCAGTCTTTAAATGATATTATCTTCACTTTAATCAAATAGATACCACTCTAGTAGATAAGGGGGGAAACTGTTCCAATTGTAAAAGAAAACTGTTCGAGTACTAAAAGAAAACTGGTCTAGTAATAAAAGAAAACTGTTAGAATAATAAAAGAGAACTGTTCAATTATTAAAAGAATATTATTCGAATATTAAAAGAAAACTGTTAGAATAATAAAAGAAAACTCTTCAATTATTAAAAGAATATTATTCGAATATTAAAAGAAAACTGTTCGAATACTAAAAGAAAACTTTTCGAGTACTAAAAGAAAACTGTTCGAATACTAAAAGAAAACTGTTAGAATAATAAAAGAAAACTGTTCGAGTACTAAAAGAAAATTGTTCTAGTAATAAAAGAAATCTGTTAAAATAATAAAAGAAAACTGTTCTAGTAAAAATGAAAACTGTTCGAATATTAAAAGAAAATTATTCGAATATTAAAAGAAATCTGTTCAAAAAATGAATGAAAACTGTTCGATTACTAAAAGTAAACTATTCGAATAATAAAAGAAAACTGTTCGTATAATAAACGAAAACTATTTGAAAAATTAAAGAAAACTGTTCGAATAATAAAAGAAAACTGTTCGATTAATAAAAGAAAACTATTCGAATAATAAAAGAAAACTGTTTGAATATTAAAAGAAAACTGTTTGAATAATAAAAGAAAACTATTCGAATAGTAAAAGAAAACTATTCGAATAATAAAAGAAAACTGTTTGAATATTAAAAGAAAACTGTTCGATTAATAAAAGAAAACTGTTCGAATAATAAATGAAAACTGTTCGATTAATAAAAGAAAACTATTCGAATAGTAAAAGAAAACTATTCGAATAAAAAGAAAACTGTTCGAATAATAAAAGAAAACTGTTCGATTAATAAAAGAAAACTATTCAAATAGTAAAAGAAAACTATTCGAATAATAAAAGAAAACTGTTCGAATAGAAAAAGAAAACTGTTTGAATAATAAAAGAAAACTGTTCGAATAGAAAAAGAAAACTGTTTGAAAAATAAAAGAAAACCGCTAGAATAATAAAAAGTATACTGCTCGAATAATAAAATAACTGTTCGAATAATATAACATTCTATGAAATCTTCACGAGTGAATTTCCCTACTTATTTTTCCCAGTGTTGCCAGCACTTCACTTTCCCCTCTGAACAACAAACTCAAAGTGAGAGGTTTTCCCTCTTGTAGCTATGATGGCTATCGCGTCAAACCCAAAAAACTCTTATTTAACCATAAAATAAGTTAAAATTTACTCATTCCATACCAATACATTATCACAAAAATTAATTCATTTAGTTGAAATTTAGTGTTTTTATATTTTTTCACTTTACCCTCAGGTGGGCGGGGCTTCAGTTTCCCTCAGCCAATGAGCGTTCTTTTCCCTCATGAGAATAAGGGCCCATCAACCAATCAGAGAGCTGCCTTTTGTTTTCTCTGTACATAAAATATTCATAAGACTGTTTATAAACACTTTAGTATTTGATAATTGAAATAATATTGATAGAAGACATGTTTGAAGGTAGATATCTAAATAGAGAAGTAATTCTTCTTATGTGATTAAGTTCGACATTTGGAAAATAGTATTCTATATTGAAGAATGTGCTAAATTATTATCACTTAACAAAAAAATTCCTTTTTTTCCAATTACCTATAAATTTATGAATGATTTACTCGTAGGTATGTTCAATGATTTCAAATTATTTAATTGATTACTTAACCTGTCATTCCTTAATCAATAGAACTATTTAGTTAACCATTAAAATAGGGATTTTTTCTTACTTAACCAAATTTCCCTCGATATTTATTTTTTCATCACAGTGAGGCCTTGTAACTAGAACGGGCACTCGTAGAGCGCATACCTTCACCGCCGCTACATTGTTTGGTTGATTAATTTTTGAGTTATAAATGACCTTGACCTTTGACCCGATCACTCCCGAACTCTAACCAAATGGTTCTTGGATAATGACCAATTTGGTTGAATACATTTTGAGTTATGCGAATAACAAGATTGTAAATATATGAATAAATAAATAGCTATAAATTGTCGACCAAAACATAACCTTAAGCAATTTGCGAAGGTAAAAATGCTTTTGTTCCTCAACAGAGTTAGGCCTTGTCCCTCTAAGGCATTGCTCAATCCTTTACTTTTTCATCAAAGTGAGGCCTTGTCCCTCCAAGGCGTTGCCCCAATGCTTTACTTTTGACACCACTCACACAAAGTTAAAATGTCAGTAAAAACAAAAGTGAAGCTGCAAAACAGAGGGTGATGAAGAGACGTGAATAATTAGAGAGTGAGGAATCATCTCACTTAGTGATTGGTGAATAGAGTTAGTGATTAGTGAATAGAGAAAATAATATGCGATCTATTGTAAAATTAATTAGTTTTAATAGCTGTATGTCACTTCTTTGATTGATTTCTATTTCCATTGCGTAATTGTTATGAATAATCAAATAGCTATTCTTTAATGGCATACAAAAATTCAATGAATTAATGTTAATGACAAAGTAAGGTAAATAAATATTTCCAATTCATTTCTATCACTCGTAGATCACTCTGTCTATTGTCACTATACGACATGTTAGAAGACCAAGATTTCGAATGACAGATAGAAATGTGTATCCATTATCTAAAAGATAATGGAATTGAAGCTTACATTCATGTCAAGAAATTAATGCCTAGGTTAGCAAATTGAATGAAATTGAGGATATTTTTTCATTAACGTTAACAATAAAGTTTGAACTTTATATAAAAAATCAAAACTTTGAGCAGAAGAATTGGTACCTAGTGAACATAATCAAAATATTCTTACTTCTATGTTATAGTTTTAATTGTTATGACCATTCATTAAGAAATTAATAATAATTACGGAAATTATTTAGTGGAATATAAATGAAAGTAAAAGAATGCTGAATAATGATTATAAATATATTTCATTTATAGATAGACTATTTCCAACAATAGAATAGATTGATGTTATGTTTGAAAAGTAGAAATTCATCACAAGGAAGAGAATCAAACAACAGATGCAAATTGAATACTGGATAATAATTCTTTAATTTATTGAAAAAATATTTTAATAAATAAAAAATAAACCACTGCAACCACGTAGGTACCGATACTTTATAGATCACAATACATAAACCTTTAGGAATAATGTGTAGTATTTTTGTGATGTCTCTACTTTGCTTGTATAGCATTTGAATAGTGAATTCCTCCCCGTGACTCTTCCCCAGCGGGGTACACACCCCCAACAGAGGGGATGACAGGCGTGATGGGGAAATTAATTGGGGAGATGAAATGGTCATTCTTTGCATATTAAATTGTATCTTTTATTAAAATATTCATCAAATATTTCTATAATTTATTATAATTCTATAAATTTCATTAATTTATATCAAGTTTTAATTTTATTTTACACACAAAAATGAGTATTTTTAAATTTTCAATTAAATACAAACAAATTACCATGAATATTTCATATAATAATTATAATATAATTTCTATCTCCTAACCGTTTAAACTGAGATTATCGGTTAAATTTCTCTCTTTTTTTTTTTCTACCGATTGAGAGGCCGTTAAGGATGACATGAAATAATTAGTCGTGACACACGATAGGTCGTCACATTCCAATGATATAATACACATAACAACACACACATATACTGTATTAATTACTGTGTAGCGTATAGAATACACATGTGTGTAGACAGCTAGTAATAGTTATTTATAATAACTAAATATTCGGTATTTGATATTTCAAAATTTGGTAGTAGGTACTATTTTCCCAAAATAATATAAGCAATGCATATAGATATAAGTGTGTATGTATACATTATTGTACTGTCATTGAAAGATATATGGGTACCTATGCTAAATATTTATTAACAATAAAATTTATGTTTGTTAATTCAATACCATTGCAGTTCAAAATAAAACCGGTACTACTGTATTACATTTTAATATTTAGTTTTATTTATTATTGCACACAAATTAATTAATTTTTAAATATATGCAGTACACAGTATAATGATATCTATTCTGTGCAATAATGTGCACAGTGTGCAATGCATTTCAGTGTGCATTCCAGTGCACTAAGTAGTGTGTATTGGGTTACTAATCACCTTAAGAATGCACTTATAAGTTTAACCAGAGGTCAGTACGTCAGGGCCCGTAAACTGAAAGAAAACACCTAAAACTCGGACAAAAGAGAACAAGATTGGGGAGAAAATTAAGGAGTGAAATAGAGAGGAAATTAGGCTAATTTTCATTCTGTATTTTCTACTCAATACCGAGGAGGAATAATTAATGTAGTAATAATTAACTGATCGTTTTAAATGGGAGAAATATTATATTTCTCAATCAAAAAAATCAGTACCTACTTTAATGTGGTTATATTCTATTTAAATTGAACATTTCGTGAACATTATAAAGTATTGTTTGAATAAATGCATTATATTATTCTAGAAGTACTATTGAAATTGATTGAATATAACTTTCGATATTTTTATTGGCGAGAAACTTTAAATTTTTGATGTCATCCTTCCAAGAAAATATAATTTCATTAACTGGTACCTCCAATAGAGAGTACAAATAATAATACTCAATACTCAAGAATGTTAATTATTATTATCCAAACTAATCTTTCTATACAGGAGGTCTTGGGTTCGAATCTGTGTGATAAATTAAAAAAAAGTATTGTCATTAATTCATATTGTTGACATTTTCATCATTCTTTGATGTTCCATAGTAATATCTTTTGACATTATCAAAAGAAGTTAAAAATAAATTGTCTATTTATGAATCTAAAATATTAATTATACTAATTCTGTTATTTTTCGATATTTTAATAATGAATTAAAAGATAACATAAAGTATCAAGATCACAAATTGAATTTAATGTTGTGTCAGCTTGACAACTACATATTTTATTAGCTATAGGTTCTAGCACCTCATCACAGTTCTAAGAACTACTAACAATAGGTTCTAGCACCTCATCACAGTTCTAAGAACTACTAACAATAGGTTCTAGCACCTCATCACAGTTCTAAGAACTACTAACAATAGGTTCTAGCACCTCATCACAGTTCTAAGAACTACTAACAATAGGTTCTAGCACCTCATCACAGTTCTAAGAACTACTAACAATAGGTTCTAGCACCTCATCACAGTTCTAAGAACTACTAACAATAGGTTCTAGCACCTCATCACAGTTCTAAGAACTACTAACAATAGGTTCTAGCACCTCATCACAGTTCTAAGAACTGATAACAATAGGTTCTAGCACCTCATCACAGTTCTAAGAACTGATAACAATAGGTTCTAGCACCTCATCACAGTTCTAAGAACTACTAACAATAGGTTCTAGCACCTCATCACAGTTCTAAGAACTACTAACAATAGGTTTTAGCACCTCATCACAGTTCTAAGAACTACTAACAATAGGTTCTAGCACCTCATCACAGTTCTAAGAACTACTAACAATAGGTTCTAGCACCTCATCACAGTTCTAAGAACTGATAACAATAGGTTCTAGCACCTCATCACAGTTCTAAGAACTGATAACAATAGGTTCTAGCACCTCATCACAGTTCTAAGAACTAATAACAATAGGTTCTAGCACCTCATCACAGTTCTAAGGACTAATAACAATAGGTTCTATCACCTCATCACAGTTCTAAGAACTGCTAACAATAGGTTCTAGCACCTCATCACAGTTCTAAGAACTGCTAACAATAGGTTCTTGCTATAGTGTTTTGTTTTCTCAGTCACACCGGCTGCTACCATTTGCTACCAACTTCCTATTTTTTAGAGAAACTTCCGAGAGAGAATGTCCACTTAGTGAAAAAAGTGAATATTAATGTAGTTATTAGTGGTGATGTAGTTATTAGTGGTAATGTAGTTATTAGTGGTGATGTAGTTATTAGTGGTAATGTAGTTATTAGTGCTAATGTAGTTATCAGTGGTGATGTAGTTATTAGTGGTGATGTAGTTATTAGTGGTGATGTAGTTATTAGTGGTAATGTAGTTATTAGTGGTGATGTAGTTATTAGTGGTGATGTAGTTATTAGTGGTGATGTAGTTATTAGTGGTAATGTAGTTATTAGTGGTAATGTAGTTATTAGTGGTGATGTAGTTATTAGTGGTGATGTAGTTATTAGTGGTGATGTAGCTATTAGTGCTAATGTAGTTATTAGTGGTGATGTAGTTATTAGTGGTGATGTAGTTATTAGTGGTGATGTAGTTATTAGTGGTAATGTAGTTATTAGTGCTAATGTAGTTATTAGTGGTGATGTAGTTATTAGTGGTGATGTAGTTATTAGTGGTGATGTAGTTATTAGTGGTAATGTAGTTATTAGTGCTAATGTAGTTATTAGTGGTGATGTAGTTATTAGTGGTGATGTAGTTATTAGTGGTGATGTAGTTATTAGTGGTGATGTAGTTATAGTGGTAATGTAGTTATTAGTGGTGATGTAGTTATTAGTGGTGATGTAGTTATTAGTGGTGATGTAGCTATTAGTGCTAATGTAGTTATTAGTGGTGATGTAGTTATTAGTGGTGATGTAGTTATTAGTGGTGATGTAGTTATTAGTGGTGATGTAGTTATTAGTGGTGATGTAGTTATTAGTGGTGATGTAGTTATTAGTGGTGATGTAGTTATTAGTGGTGATGTAGTTATTAGTGGTGATGTAGTTATTAGTGGTGATGTAGTTATTAGTGGTGATGTAGTTATTAGTGGTGATGTAGTTATTAGTGGTGATGTAGTTATTAGTGGTAATGTAGTTATTAGTGGTGATGTAGTTATTAGTGGTGATGTAGTTATTAGTGCTAATGTAGTTATTAGTGGTGATGTAGTTATTAGTGGTGATGTAGTTATTAGTGGTGATGTAGTTATTAGTGGTGATGTAGTTATTAGTGGTGATGTAGTTATTAGTGGTGATGTAGTTATTAGTGGTGATGTAGTTATTAGTGGTGATGTAGTTATTAGTGGTGATGTAGTTATTAGTGGTGATGTAGTTATTAGTGGTGATGTAGTTATTAGTGGTGATGTAGTTATTAGTGGTGATGTAGTTATTAGTGGTGATGTAGTTATTAGTGGTGATGTAGTTATTAGTGGTGATGTAGTTATTAGTGGTGATGTAGTTATTAGTGGTGATGTAGTTATTAGTGGTGATGTAGTTATTAGTGGTGATGTAGTTATTATATAGTGGTGATTTAGTTATTAGTGGTAATGTAGTTATTATATAGTGGTGATGTAGTTATTAGTGGTGATGTAGTTATTAGTGGTGATGTAGTTATTAGTGGTGATGTAGTTATTAGTGGTGATGTAGTTATTAGTGGTGATGTAGTTATTAGTGGTGATGTAGTTATTAGTGGTGATGTAGTTATTAGTGGTGATGTAGTTATTATATAGTGGTGATGTAGTTATTAGTGGTAATGTAGTTATTATATAGTGGTGATGTAGTTATTAGTGGTGATGTAGTTATTAGTGGTGATGTAGTTATTAGTGGTAATGTAGTTATTATAAAGTGGTGATGTAGTTATTAGTGGTGATGTAGTTATTAGTGGTGATGTAGTTATTAGTGGTGATGTAGTTATTAGTGGTAATGTAGTTATTATATAGTGGTGATGTAGTTATTAGTGGTGATGTAGTTATCAGTGGTGATGTAGTTATTAGTGGTGATGTAGTTATTAGTGGTGATGTAGTTATTATATAGTGGTGATGTAGTTATTAGTGGTGATGTAGTTATTAGTGGTGATGTAGTTATTAGTGGTGATGTAGTTATCAGTGGTGATGTAGTTATTAGTGGTGATGTAGTTATTAGTGGTGATGTAGTTATTAGTGGTGATGTAGTTATCAGTGGTGATGTAGTTATTAGTGGTGATGTAGTTATTAGTGGTGATGTAGTTATTAGTGGTGATGTAGTTATTAGTGGTGATGTAGTTATTAGTGGTGATGTAGTTATTAGTGGTGATGTAGTTATTAGTGGTGATGTAGTTATTAGTGGTGATGTAGTTATTAGTGGTGATGTAGTTATTAGTGCTAATGTAGTTATTAGTGGTGATGTAGTTATTAGTGGTGATGTAGTTATTAGTGGTGATGTAGTTATTAGTGGTGATGTAGTTATTAGTGGTGATGTAGTTATTAGTGCTAATGTAGTTATTAGTGGTAATGTAGTTATTAGTGGTGATGTAGTTATTAGTGTTCCTTCTCCAGACCTCATAAATGAAAGACTTATTTTCAATTAAAATAAATATTAATTATAATATTAAAATTTTCATTCGTATATTATTTTTGAAATATTATTACTATTTTTTTAGAGCAGTAGTTTTCCATTGTGACACCCAAACTGAGAGAGCGTAAGTTGATACGTAACTCTAGTAACTGGGACTTCTACCGCTAAAATTAATTTATTTAACAACAAATAAATAACTACTTGCCTAAATTTCCGTTAAATTTAAATGTCATTTTTTTAAATAATTTATTAAGGATGTAAGTTCTGTCAGTAAATGAATAAATAAGAATTAATTATATTTTCCATTTAAAAAATAACAAAACATTTCACTTTAACTAACTATACAAAGTCCCCCTTTAAAGTTTTTAAACAGTAGCAAGTTATTAATAAGATAAGAAAGGAGAAAATGCAAGTCATCGTCTATAGTTTCATCGTAACGATACTCTCGATAATCTAAATATTAGTGAGGAGAAACAACTACTTTGTACACACACTAGATGTTACAAATAAATGACATTCTTGTTCATTTTTGAAAGGTAAGAAAATGTGTCAGCGTTTGTTTAAAATGCATTTAATTGTTAGTTTTTACTTCATATGAATTCATTCCAAACCAGTCGAAATTCAGTCATCAAAACTTTGGCTGCCAAACTGTAAAATAATTAATGTTAAATAAAAAAATGAACCTAAAAAATTAGATTAAATTCTTAAGTATTGAGATTGTTTTAAAACCAACCGAATTCAAACCGAACCAATTTTAAGAGAGTTGTTAAAGTTTTAAATTGTGGAACACTACGATGATTCAACCTGTACAATAATAACAGACAAAGTCCTTTTTTGAATGCATCTATCGGTATTTTGATTCATCAGGTACACTAAGGTGAAATGCTTTAATAAATGCATTAAATAGAAGGAAAGAATTTTTTGGAAAAACAAACATTGAACAAAGATGGAAGAATGTTGTAGCACTTGTGAAGAAAATAACATTTTATTGTTTAATAAAAAACATTCAAGCAGTTTAATCGATCATAAAATAATAATTCTTTAAAAGTTATTAGCATCATAATCCAAAAACACAAATAAGTGAAATAAATGATTTTTAATTAATTCATAGAAATTAGTTCAAATATTTCTTCTTCAAACATGGTTATCATTTAAAACTGAATAATTTAGAGATATTCGTTTTTTTCTTTTTTTTTATTCTCCACATTTCGATAATATAAAAAGACAATATAATAATTGAAATATCGAATTATACTACAGGCAGGCCCCACTTTTATTACACCCCACTTTTTATAAAAGTGATAATAATTGCGAGATATGTTTCGATAATATTACCGTTCGTAGACATAGAAAACGGTAATATTTTCACGGTAACTATAATAAACATCAAAATTATTATTCAGATGAGGTTATTAGAAGCAATTGATTCAGAAATTCAACATGTCCCATTTAATGGTAAGTACCGTGTTATCGCACGGTTTCATATTTTCGGGCACGTTTAAAATCAATGTATGACATCCTTATTAATTTTATATTTAGAATAGAAGTTAAATAATAATTATTATATCTACAGTGTGTCCATAAAAAATGTATCCACTGCCATTGAATATAATTATTTCTATGCATAATTTATTAAATAATCTGCGTATCTATGGTACCAATATATTATGCATATTATAATAGAATTATGAATTTGTAGAATCAAGGCAGAGGATACATTTTTTCTGGACACACTGTATTTTCTTTTCTGACGTGTCCCAAAATGTAGAACCAAACAATAACTTGGAACTTAGTACCCT
Organism: Caprella mutica; assembly: GCA_947561585.1. Taxonomy (NCBI): domain Eukaryota; kingdom Metazoa; phylum Arthropoda; class Malacostraca; order Amphipoda; family Caprellidae; genus Caprella; species Caprella mutica. Next base: position 224,808 of record CANNZV010000532.1, read on the forward strand.
ACTACCAAAAAAATTTCACAGAGCATAAAATTGCTGTTTGTTCAATGTAACACAATAATTATAGAAATCTAAGTATCCATTAATTACTCACCTATAATGAGTGAGAGTTAAGCTATGGATGGATTTTAAAACCTTTAATAAATTCACTACTTTAAACTTACATCACAGTCACATAACACAGAAAAACTGTTTATTAATAGGCTTACATAGTACTCTAACTCTGAAACAAATTTTCTTTCATTATAACTCATAGAAAATGAGATGTATAATCAAGTAGTGACAATTATAGATCTCTTGTTACTTTGCTCCGCTTTCATTACCGTTTGTTAATTAAACCGAGTCGTGATTTGGTAATAAAAGTGGGGCCTACCTGAATTATTTTAATATAGTTTTTCTCTAGTTATCGGGAAGGAAGTACTATACGCGATAAGTGTAAGCTAACCCTAAATGAAATATTTCTTCATGCTTTCCTTCAATAACATATTTTGAAAATTTCAGGCATACAAATCAATACTTGAATAATATAATTAGGATCGATCACATCTAATAGTTATATATTAAACATATAACGAAACACTCTAGCTAAACAATATATAAAGGAGATTTACAGTGTATAACCACTAATATTTACCGATCGAAATTTCAATATTATAGTGTACTTCCAATTAAAATTAATGGGTTATCAATGGTAAAAGAATAAATTCATTTCAATTAAAAATATATGTATCTAAAGAATGTATTTAAAATATTAACGTGAAAAAAATTTATGGTGAAAAAATTTATTAAAAAAATTTACGTAGACGAAAATATGTAAAAAATGTGAAAAAATTATGTTAGAAATTCATGTCAAGTGAATGTGAGTCAAAATTATTTTATTAAAAAAAAGATTTTTTCCGTTTGATGGGCGCATTTGAAATAATATTACATTTGATAATATGGTAATGATTTAATGATTTGGAGAAACCTTAAAAATCAATATAATAATTAAAATAACGAGTAAAAATATAATTCTTATATGATCGAAAATGCAAAACCGTCCGATAACTAAGAACTTACCACATATTCAACAGATCTGCTTCCAAATCGCCATAATGCTAATTTAATCAAGGAAAATGTTATTATTATTTTATTTTCATATGCGCCCTGAAAAAAAAACTTTTCTGAATAAAATATTTATTATAAAAAGTCTGTATTTTTTCTAGGTGAATAATTAAATTGTAAAAGTGAGTAGTATCCATGATACCATTATATTTTATTATTTTAATTCAAAATGCGCCCAGCAAACAGAAAAGATCCAAAGAAAATAAGTCAAAAAATTTGAGTCACCAAATTTGAGTCAAAAAATTTGAGTCAAAAAAGTTTGTGTCAAAAAATGTGTGAAAATAATTTGTGTGAAAAAAAATTATTTAAAAAAAAAATTATACATTAAATGTTAAAGCGTGACATTTTTCTTGCAACCAACCAACCAACCAGTCAACAGACAAAGATACACGTCTATTAGTATATAAGGTGATTACTTGATAAATATAAAAGAAACATATATGTATGAGTATATCTGAGTTATTTTTTATGAAAGGATACTAGTACACAGTACTAAACAAAATAAATCAGGAGTTACTATTCGAGTATAGTAACTGAATCACAACAGTGCTGTACAGTTTCTTGGGTCAAATTTCACCAAGCTTTGGTCAGAGCTTGCTTCAATTGAACCCCACTGCTGTACCGCTGTAGCAGACTTTACAAGCCTTAGTCTTTAAAATATACTATAAAATCCATTAGGTTAATAGCAGGACTTGAAAGCGGCTAAAATTTCTTGTCCCAAAATCCACTGAAATGGTCCTTGCATCACATTTAGGTGACATTAGATGTATGAGCCGGAGTGTCATCTTGAGAGAAGATATATTCATTCCCAAAACTTGCATTTAGTCTAGGAAGGACTTTGTAGAAGACTTGAAGCTATCAAACCCTACCGCAGCCCTTCTCATTTGATTTAGAACCCCTGCAACTGAACACATAAAGCTCAATCCAATTGTTAATGTAATAATAATCACGGAATAGTAATATCACCAACTGAAGGTTGCTCAGTGAGTTTTCTTCCCTGGTACTGTTGTAATCTGTTCACCTTGTCAGTGATGTGCCCAGCACCACCTGACGGAGGGGTTCAAGTCAGGAGACTGCAAGGTGGGTTCTACGGAAAAAAAATATAAAATTGAGGAGAAAAATTATAAGTATCAATTGCATAGAAAAAATAACACTATATTGCTCTATTGATGATCTATGAAAATATAAATTCCATTGTAATGTAAGCTCTATTCTATATTCCACACATACATATATCTCATCTTGGTTGTATCCCAAGAGTATCCACCACAATCCTTGTTAAGTCTACAATGTACAAATTGTACATGCACTTGCACATTGGATAATGGAGGTAGTGCTGTTTGATGTATGGAACAGTTTAGCAGAGGACCTAAAGTCTACTAATACCTTGTCAAAATTTAAAAATATTTTAATCCAATCGGCTCTGAATAGTTACTAAATTTATTCCCTACAACATTTTAATTTTCTGTTTTTATTTATTTATCTTGAATATTAAAAACATTTTGCCCGAAAGCCCATTTGTTGAGGTTTACAGAGGCACGCAACCACACATATAGGTACATTGTAGAAACAATTAATTTCGATTGTTTACTACAAATCCTTATGTATATTATGTTGTTGTAATAAAGATTTATCATTTATCATACAATGATGTGTACAATTCAATACAGTAGGAACAAGGGTGAACGTTACAATGGAAGTGATAACCATTGTTATCTTTTCAATTAGGGTTCCAATACTCTAAATATGGTTATACTGAAAATGTTGTGTCTTAACGATAAATGATGTGGAATTTAACCGTTCCGGTCACAGCGCCCGAATTTTATTGGACCGTTCATTGAGAGGTAAGAACATTTTATCACCGCTATAGTTACTGTTCACAGAAGTTGGTCCCCGTTAAAGCAACGTCGTATGCGCTCGGACTCCGCTTAGTCCTTGCTACTGCTCCGAAAGCTTTGAACTGCACAAAATATTGCAAGCGGTGAGGAGCGGGCAATTTTCCGCTCCGGAATAAATTCATCATGCACCGCTCCAACAAAGCCCAGTCAAAGTTTGGCACCGCTAGACGAAAGTTCGTGGACGCTGGCATCACTACTAAACCAAACCTAGCTACCGTTAAGCCAACGCTATGTTAACACAGGCTTCAGCGGTGCACTACTATGGGAACGCCTGTGTTTTCGATACGTTGCTATGTTTATGTACTATAATATCTACAAGACATGCCTCGCTATTATTACAGATTTTATAGGACCGAGGTACAATAAAAGCGAGGCCTACCTGTAATCATTAAATAAAGGTTGCCGGCCAGTAAGAGCAGGGGAAGAAGATTGCAATAAGAATTAAGGCAAAGACCATCAAAAATGGGTGTTTTCTACTTTTATATTGTAGAATATTATAAATAATATATATATATAATAATAAACAATACACTATACATCAACAGCGCCTCATAAAGTTGGTGTAAATAAAAGAAAAATAAAAGAAGCAGTGATAGAAAAGGAAAACTAATAATTTGGTAGTCATATCATGACTACGGGCTACAATAATATTGACACTAATTATTTAAAGAATAAATTTATATTTTGGCTTTTGAGAGATTTTTTTTTGTTTAATCAGAATATGTGTATCCATAATACATACTTGCATTCAAATATAATTTAGATTCAATAACAGGTACTTTACTAGTAATAATAATACAAAATAAAGCATTTCGTGGACGAATTGTCCTTGGACGAAATGTCCAGCGGACCCAAACGTCCACGAACTTACGTCTACTGGGGCCAAACTTTGACTGGGCGTTGTTCAGACGATGTGAACTTTGGTGGAGCAGAAAATTATCGCTCCTCACCGCTCGTAATATTTTGTACAGCTCAAAACTTTCGAAGAGGTTGAAGTAACCTTAAGCGGTGGTCGAGCGTATACGGCATTGCCTGAACTGCGACCAACTTCTGCTGAATGGTAACAAGCTGTGATAAATTTTTCTCACCGCTTCCGGAACGCGCCAGCAAAGTTGTTGCGGTGTGACTGGGTCTTCAAATAATGAACTTTAAATATCGATTTCTATCAATAATTTATCGGAACCTTACCAAAGCGACCCGTTCAGCTCCGTAGTCAAAAGCAGTAAGCCCCTATATAAACTTCAAACTACCGCCAAACCAACGTCTGCATGCATAGAACGACACTCTATCAACGATCGCGTCCCTGTGACTGGTTTCCTCTTTTGTGCGTGGTGACGATCGTTGTCGAAATTCAAATCACTCGCCCTCCGTTCAAGGAACGCCCCAACGAAGTACGGGTCGTGTGACCTGGTCTTTAGACACTGAAACTCTTTTTCGAAAATAATTACATGAAATATTTATCTGAAAAAAAACAGCAATTTATTGCGATTTTATTGGATATTATCAGTTATGTAGTTATTAAAAACATCATATGAATCATAGATGATTCTTTTGGTAAAAGAAATATATTCGAAATCATTTTTTGTTAATAATATGATTCTCAACATTTTTTCATAGTAGAAATAAAAAAACATGATTCTTTTTTATTGTAAAATTTATTATTATGAGTATTTCGATGAAAATATTTTGATAATAGTATAAATTTTAAATAATAAAAGAATATCGAGCTTGAAAGATGAAAAAATAACTGCAGCTGCAACAGAATAACTGTAGTTGCGTCGAAGGGCAACTGAATAGACTGTTACTTATACAGGGTGTTTCAGCGTTACGGGACCTGACATATACTAATATAACTCCAAAAGTTTTAATCTTATGAAAAAAACAAATGCACCATGAAAAAAAAGAAAAAAAAGTGGATTTAATTGGATTAGTCTTTCCTGAAGATTATTCCTTTCAGATGCTCTCCATCTCTCCTAGCTTTGTTAGCAACAGAAAATTACTAATTAATTTCTTAAGCAATATTCATTTTCAACATTAACTGGATATATTTTGGATAAGCAAGATGGAGAACCTTTTACTAATTAGAGATATATTAAAATAAACATTGAGCCAAGTATCTTTATAGTCTTGAGCCAAGTATCTTTACAGTCGCGTAATTAATTGTATAATTTGGCTTACTTCAACAAATTGCAAACCACACTTTTTCAATCTATTCACAATTAATGAAATGAGAAATAATGGTTATTTGGAATTAAATTATGGAATAGATCAGTTTTTTGTGTAATTAGTAATTCTCATAAATAATAGAAAATTTTAAATATAAATTTGTTTCACTAAAAGTTCTTAAAGTGCAGAAATCATCAATAAATTTTATACGCATTATGTTGATGTTTACTGGCGATAATTCACATAAAGAGATTTAAGATATATTATAATTAATTAATTATTGATATTTTTCTTAAATATTTTCATTTTCTATTCTTACTTCGTACCTATATTATTTTTTTTTAAGTACTAATATTTTTTTAGAGCAGTAGTTTTCCATTGTTCACGCAAACTGAGAGAGCGTAAGTTGAAACGTAACTCTAGTACCTCGGACTTCTACCGCTAAAATTCATTTATTTAACAAAAAATATATTACTACTTGTCATATTTTCCGTAAAATATAAATGGCATTTCTTTATTTTTGTCAATAAATGAATAAATAGGAATTAATAACATTCACATTATACATATAAAGAACGAAAACTTTTCACTTTAACTCACTGTAAGAAGTCTCTCTTTAAAGTTTTTAAACAGTAGCAAGTTATTAATAAGATAGAAAATAACGTCTCATGGAGAAAATGCAAGTCATTGTCTATAGTTTCATCGTAACGATACTCTCGATAATCTAAATATTAGTAAGAACAACAACTACTTTGTACACACGTACTAGATGTTATAAATATTTGAAAGATAAGTGTACAAAATGTGTCCACTTCCGATTAGAAAGAATTTCACATAATTGACGAAATTTCGAAAGTTAAAAGTAGTCAATTGAAATTCAAAATTGATGTGAGATTTTGAAATTTCGATTTTGTTAATCTTCAAAATTGATTATTCAACATTAACTATTTTAGTGATCATTATAGACTGGTACACTTCATTAATAGAATTTTTCTTATTTATAAAAATAAATACACTCTCTTACGCCTCCAAAAAAAATTGGAGACCTATTTAAAATTGCCTACATATTCTAAGCTATCTAAGGTATTCGAAATACTTTCAAATAAATTATATAATAGATAGATTTTATTGAAATTGAATGTCGATCGAAAGACAGGAAGGACATATCATGTGATGTTATGTGTACATACATAGCACATACACTTACGGATCACATTGCCTGTTCTGCAAACAATAACAGTGTGATGTTATTGTTAGACACTCAATGACACTGAGAGATGCTGCTGATATGACGGTGGGGAAACAGAACAAAAATACTTACCAACCTGGTGGAAAATATTCTTATAACCCTATTTTGGAGACTTCTGATGAAAAATTCCTATATTATTATTTTTTTCACAATCGGTAACTCAAAATTAAAAAATTTGTAATTTTTTTTTGTTATTCACTAAAACTTGCGACTCAATTTTTTATCTTAATAACTAATTTGAACTTTAAGTACTTACTTTAGAAAAAATAATTACTATATCATTTCTAAAAATGTAATTACTAATTACATTAATAATTATAATTTAATTACATTACTGAGTATTTACTATAGAAGTTAATACTCAGCCCAATTATTTATTATTAAGGAGAATAAAAATAGTTGATAAAATTCAATCATACTTTCTTTATTTGCAAATAAAATAATGCATAGTTTAAAATTATAATAAGCAAGAATGGAACTAACGTTAAAGTTGCTATAGAAAGAACATTGGAACTAAAGGCAGTCATTTTATGAAGCTTAAATCTTCTTATTTTTCTGATGAAATCTTTTGACTCAAATAAAGTACATGAAAAAGCTGAGACTACATGCAAAAAGGTATATTTCGTATGAGAAAAGCATGTCATTCGAGTAGAATTTGAATTTAAAAGATTCATAAAAATTTTACAAGAAAATTAATAATGGTTTTTCATGAGAAAATCATGACTTTTCATGAGAAAATCATGACTTTTCATGAGAAAATCATGACTTTTCATGAGAAAATCATGACTTTTCATGAGAAAATCATGACTTTTCATTAACAAGTCATGATTTTTCATTGAAAAAACATTATTTTAATCAATCACATGGATCTAATTGAGTAAATGATATACCTGTTCATGGAAAGCATACCATATTATCATATGGTTCTTCATATGCCAGTTTTCTCATGAGAAAAGCATGACTTTTCATCACACGATGAAAAATCAGCTCGTGTATCGAAAAAATTAAACAAATTGTTTAGATTCATTAAAAGCTGAATATCTACAATAATTAATTAATATTAGATGTTTTTGACACAAATTCGATCATTTAAGTTGGAAAAATATTAATGAAATAAATCACAAAATATTATTACATTAGTTATTTAATTTAATGCATAATAAAAACATCGAGTAAAGTATATCTGACTGCAAGGTATGATAAATAGGGTTGGGACAATATGCGTTTAAAATCATAGATCCTGAAAATAGTATAGACGTATTGCATTAAAGAGTTCGATACCATTTTATTTCGTTTCGTCTATGATACTCATAAGATCTAAGATTTTAAACGCACATTGTCACAACCCTAATGATAAATCAAATATTAAAGAATATAATAATGAGTTTTGAGAATTACTTCAATACAAAATTTTACGACTATATGTATATTACAATAGACTTGTTGCAAATAAATTATAAATGCCATTTTTTAAAAACTAAGTTTTAAATAACTTTTTTAATCGTAAGTTGATATCTTTTTCATGTTACATCTAATCTTTAGAAGCTAACAAAAGAAGCCTAGTCTACTCACACCATTGCCAGATGTGCGATGTCAATTATTACAATATAAGGCCCATTCACTAAGGGAAGAGTTGCCATCAGTCACCAGATGTACATTATCTAACTTTATTAGTTACTGGAGTTAACTTCAATCTAATATATGGACGAAATGAAATAGCATATAATATAATCTTTATCAATGCACAACTAGAATATGAACGGGGAAGGTGAATCGGATTAAAAGCATTTTGGTAATCTACTTTAACCGATTGCAAGTGAAGTAAGGTCAAGTCCCTACATTGAAAGTAAGGTCAAGTCCCTACATTGAAATTAAGGTCAAATCCCTACATTGAAAGTAAGGTCAAGTCCCTACATTCAAAGTGAGGTCAAGTCCCTACATTCAAAATAAGGTCAAGTCCCTTCATTTAAGTCCAAAGGTCAATACTAACAATTGTTCACAGTGAATCTTTTAATCAATTAATAATTGACCACCATATTTCCTACATAATTTAGCATATCTACAATGTATATCTTTAACACTCAAAGTATAATTTAGAATAGTATATACAGGACGTTTAATTTTGAAATATCGTTCAGTTTCTGCAGATCTAATTAATAAACATCGAAATAATTTCTAGCAGTTATTTATTCATTGGACATTAGTATGGTATTTCTAAGATTTAAATTTTATCTTGAATAATAGAAATAATTGCCTCGCATTGTTTTTAGCATAAATGTGATTAGTTCACTTTATTATCTCTTAAATGATTATTTACAAGCGAATATTTTCTCCTAATTCTATTTACATTAATGTTCTGAAAAGCAGTAATTTATTTATCATTGGGCAGGAGTGAGTTAAAGGGAGTGACGTAAGAGAAACAATATCTAATGGGGAAGTTACGAATTATCGGTCACTTCCACATATTCGGAATAACAATATAATTATTCTTTATTATATAGTGTTATCTTATATGACCTATGATGTGAAACTGACCGATAATTCATAACTTACCCTTATTTCAGATTCAATTTCTTTCAATTTGATCATTTCAATATATGTTCCAAGACTATGAGACTATATACATAGAGTACAGGGCCTTTGGCCTGTATGTCCAAATACAGGGACACATTTGGCCTGTATGTCCAAATACAGGGAGGGTAAGTATAGGTTCACTATCAATAGCAGGCCCTACCACCAGAGGTCTCTGTTCAGTCTTTTTCTACACATTAATTACCTACATAATTTCTCGCTACAACACAGTACTAATTTTCACAATGGAAGGCAGTTATTACGAGGACATAAATTACAATTCAATGCTTACGACAATAAATAAAGCAATAAACTGTCATCTCAAATTAATAGAAAGAAAAGTTGATTTTGAATAGCTTTAAACGATCTAATTGTTTGCATATTAAATTGAGTTAGATATGATATATTAGTTGGGTGGTTACATGTATAGCGAAGGGAAAAAAGGTCTGTTTTTGCGTTTTTTTCGATAGATATTAACTTTGATTATAACGGTTAAACATGTAATGAGTACGCAATGCTTTAAATCATTGATAATTATTAAAAAATACCTCTCAATAAACTAAACTATATCTAAGAAGACTTGTTGTTTATATTATTTTAACAAAATAAAGTAACAATAAAACATAATAATTAACATAATCAAAAATAAATGTACAAAATTAATATAAACTCAATGTTTGAAATAAATTTTTACCACTTTTAGCAGATAACCTAAGATGGTGAATAAAATCATCTGATATAAAGTATTTCTAGCAGTGGATTCTTTTCTTCACAATGATAGTAACTAAAATTGTGTTTAGCTTACTTAGTCTAAGTAACAAGAGAGTACCTAACTACAAGAAGAACATCTAGAAAAGCTGCAGGCGTCGCTTGATGTCATTCCTCTGCCAGGGGGGCATGCGGTAGAAATCTACTCTGCTCATCCTGAAGATAATCTCAAAGTCCTGGTCCGAGAGATGGCGCTGTGAACAAAATAACAGAGTTAGAGAAACACACCGATAGATGGCGCTAAACTTCAAATAAATATAGTCACACCGATAGATGGCGCTAAACACCAAATGGTTACACATTCACATCGACAGATGGCGCTAAACTTCATACAGTCACACAGCCACGCCGATAGATGGCGCTAAACTTCAAATAGTTACACAGCCACACCGATAGATGGCGTTAAACTTCATATAGTTACTCAGTCACACCGACAGATGGCGCAAAACTTTTATAGTTACTCAGTCACACCGATAGATGGCGCTAAACTTCACAGTTACTCAGTCACACCGAGAGATGGCGCTAAACTTCACAGTTACTCAGTCACACCGATAGATGGCGTTAAACTTCATATAGTTACACAGTCACACCGACAGATGGCACCACACAACTTACCTCTAAGTGACATCGGTCCACGTCGCTAGGAAGTCTGTAGTTGGTAGTGAAGAGGAGATGGGCGGGGTAGATTTTGGGAGGGTGGTTGCTAATATGGTTAGGGTGAGGGGGGTGTGAGGGGTGGAGCATGTTGGGGAGAGAGCGGCGGAGGTGGGGGGAGTAGCGAGATGAGGTGGAAGAGTAACCCCTCAGACCGCTGGAGTAGGTGGCAGAGGGGCAAATATCTGGTCCGTTACCCGCCTGTAAAGCAATATAGGTAAATGTGATGTTCACAGTACGGTAAAATAAGAGTAGATACTTCAGAGCTAACGATTTTGTTTGTACTATCTTGACATAAACTATATAAGAATCATGTTGCATAGCATTTTGTAGCATAAAGAAATAATAAATTTTGAAGATCTCGAGCAAATTAGTATGAAATCCATTCACGTATATAAGTAACTACCTAGTTTGAATTATTGATAATTTAAAATGTAGCAAAGAAATCAACTCACCAAAGCATTTCTGTCTGCCTCAGTTAGAGAACCTGCAGAAACTGAAAAAGAAATGTTAAGAATATTAAATGAGTAAATTACTTGAAGAAAATCCACTGCATGTCATTGACTAGATTATTAGATATTACTTTAATTGACTTATAAGACTAACTCCATCTCATGTATATAATCTGCTACAATAGAACTCCTCTATAGTGCATGAGTTAGGATGTAGCCTGTATAGTGAACAAACTTTCTTTAGTCAGCGATGAATTGTCGATATCATATTTAAAAAAACTAAAGGCTATCTTGTGGCACACTAAAGAAAATTTGTTTACTTATTCAGACTTACGTCAAAATTATTTAGGCTACATCCTAACAAAGGAGTTCTACTCTATAGTATATATGCAAAATATAACCAGACACTGTTAACCGACATCAGAGATATAAGAGCACTCACCATCGGATCTAGCACTGCTGAAGTCTGTGCTGTGTGTCTTGTCCCCCATCCCACCTAAACTGTTGGTGTCACCCTAACAACGAGAACACTATTAGGTAAAAACTAAAAACATGGTGAAAATATAGTAAAATCACCGTAACATATATCGAATGTTAATACCTCCTATTAGATGTCACATTATATAGAAAAAGACGTATAATATATAGAAACTGACATACATACATACAATGATACATCGTGTATAAATGAGGTACAATGGAACACTTGTATAGCGGTTGTAGAGTTCTGACTAAGACAACTACCATATAGTGAATAGATTTCCTTTAGTCTATCATAAAATGGACATTAGTTTTCTAAAAACTGATGGATATTCATGACAGACTAAAGAAAATTGATTGATTCACTGCATTCCTTACTCAGGACTCAAGATTCACTATAGAGAGTACCACTGTATTATAATTGGCATGATAATCTAGTACAGGACCAAATAATCTAGTGAATTACAATTACTTATAAGTTTATAAACTCATCCAAAAATTGACATGGTCACTAGTATCTAAAGGCAGTTGTTACCCAATGAAAGGTACCTAGTACTATGACTAGTTACCGCAGGAGCCTCTAACTTACATGCAGGGCCGAGTAAGATCCTGTACCAGGTCTGCAGTAGTTTGTTCTAGGCGAGAAGCCGTAGCCTGGTTTGGGTGGCTGTCTGAGCGAACTCGCAACTGTTTGCGTGAAAAGAGTAAGCGCGTGAGTTCGAAAGTTAAACTTCAGGGTAGAGGGCCGTGGGGGAAATCAAAGGGAGAGAGCACCAGGACAAAACTCGGGGGAAAAGAGGGTCTTCAAAAAATCAAGGGGAAATATTTATTTTGGGAAGAAATCAGCTATCTTGTAGAGGAAACCTAATTTAGAATATTCCTGTTCGTGGGAACAGAGCAAGCTGGAGAATGAGAAATCAGTATTAAGCTTAGAGCGAAGTGCGGGACAGAAAGTGAATGGCAAATTACGGATAAATACTGTAGTTAGAAGCAAGGTAGAGAGAGAACATTCAACGTATAGGTAGATGAAAAAAGAGCAGTGTGAGTAGAAAGAAAGTAGGTTAGAGACAACATAGAAGGAGGAAGACATGCAAGCAGATACTTTCGCAGTCCAAAAAGTACCTAGCAACTTACCATTACGATGTTCACTTCAGAGGCTGCAACAGTACTAGATAATGATAAACCTACCGTCAACTCTGAACTACGAGATCTATGTTAGAGTATCCAAAGAAAAATTTTCCTTAACAAATTTAGTAAATTGTGGACATCCTGTTTCCGCATAAACACTCGGACCCATAAGCGATTAAATTTTAGGTGACTGAGATGGTTTAGGTTCAATCAATGATAGTTTTTTTCTGATGCTGCAGATATATGGGGAGGCATACTCACGTTTTGGTGACTGTAGTCCGTTTCCATTGGTCTGCTTCTTGTGAAATTAGGCAGGGTGGAGTATTTGAAGTTGTGACGGTGTTTGGGTGGTGACCTGTAGGTCGCTGTTAGGGTTACACACACTAGGTTAGATTGGAATTATGCAAAAACGTAACGAGGAGAGAGCTGCTATACATCAAATGCATGCTAACTAAACATACAAAAAAATACATAGAAAAAACTAGGAGGTTAATTTTAAAGGTGCGGTGAAAACTGCACCTTTATCTAGGTAGTTAAGTTTAATAAAAAGGTGCTAATTACAGAAATGAAAACAACAAGCATGTAAATAATGGTGAACTGAATAAATTAATATAAACATTAAAAACAGTTATATACAGTAAGAGACTTCAAAAACATTAGGGTTTATTACAGGTGATATAGGTATACACAGTGCTATTGAAGAAGTGATAATTAGCAATACTAGGCTTAGTAACTAGGGAGTGAAATCGAAAATAACAAGTCATGCTTACGTAGAATTTAATGGTATATACTTTGTATTCATAGAACTATATGTTAAAGCTTCAAAACAAATAATTGATGTAGTTACTAACATACTAGTCATTTTAAACTTTCTTCTAATTAGGTATCTCATAAATTCAGATATTCGTTAATATTTAAAATTTTATTGCGAAATAAAGGCTCCAATAATGCAATTTATCAATATTTAGCATATCATTATTAAGCATATATACAGCATTTTAAATGTTTATCTTTCCTCCTTTAACCGTACTTACCACAGCTATTTTTAAACATTAAATGAACTTTTAGTAAATAATTGATGCCAATAGAAAGGTAAATTCAATTTACAATCTTTGGTGTTGGAAATAATTTAGTGAATTAAATATCGCAACTTAACTAATTTACAATAGAAGTACTGACTTCATTCTAGAGAGGCAATTAGAAAAAGCTAACTAGGGTAAGTTTCGAATTATGGGTCAGTTCCACATCCTCGGTAATATAAGAAAAAAACTATGTAATAAAAACATAATAATTAACTTATTTTTATTGGTATCCATGATACTCATGGAAATCAATTAAAATAATAATATTGTTATATCATTTTTTCTTATATGACCGAAGATGTGGAACTGACCGAACAATATCATTAACAGTAACAATAATGTTAACAGTTTCCCCCCACCCACCACTGTAGGAAGGTAGCGTAGCGGAAGATCTACCGCTACTGCGCTGAGACGGGTGACCGCCATCGAACTCATCGTCAGTCCATCGGGAACCGTCAGCTACGCGGGAGGGAGCTGCGATGGAGAGTAAATTGGCCTTAGAAACTAGCAATCAATTAGGTAGCATTTTGGTATAAATTTATACAATGTAGAACACAAGCTTTATATCCTAAGATCAAGTAAGTACTTTTCAACTGTAATTACATCATTGACCAAGTCTCAATTTAGGACATTTTACTAAGAAAGTTCTAAAGGAATGGTAACTCACATGCATTGTAAGAGCTATCGAATCTGAGCCTGTTGACAGGTTCCCTAGTAGCAGAGGGTGTCCTAGAAGCGTTCCTAGGGTCCAGGTGGTTGGCTTTCCACGCCCTAATTTTTTCCCTCTCTCTGACCTGGTGCAGGAACACCTTTCCTATGCCGTTACCTACTTTCTCCAACTCTTCTTCTTCCCGCTGAAATATGAAAAATGTAAAATTAAATATTAATACAGTAAAACTCATGAGTAGAGCTAGGACATTGGAGCACTTAAAAAAGAGCAGTAGTAGCGGTCAAAACGAGCACTTGTAGCGCTATAAATGTGCAGTAGGAGCGATAGAAAAGAGCATTTGGGGCACTTATCGGGGCATTTGGGGCACTTATCGGAGCATTTGGGGACAGTTATTGGTGCATTTGGGGACAGTTATTGGTGCATTTGAGGCAGTTTTTGGAGTGTTTCATGCACCGAGGAGAAAAAGCGTGTTACTTATCAAAGTAAAAATTTTAACGAGGTTTTGTTTTTTGAAGAGTTTTTGGATGAAATATACACAAGAATTATCTTTAATTTTTATCCATAAATAATTCATTTTGAAAAATCATTATGTAAATATGTAAGGCTCAGAAGTATTGTGCAATTCTTGAAAAAACATAAGAAAAAGAACAATAGATGTTGAAACCAAAAGGAACGTATACAGTACATATAATAATTGGAATCTATATTGAGTCTATAATGTTACAGAAAATTCTAGCATCACATGTTGTTGAAGTTCGGTAAGAATGTGAAAGTTAACCCATATTAACAAGATAAAACAATTACTTCCTGAACATTTTTTTTGACACTTCATAGTCTATCTGAGACCAAATATTTCAATAAAAAGAATAATCTCTATTTCCGCGGAAGTAACAGGGGCACTAGCATAGCGGGAAACATCTTAGGGAGTCAATTCGGGAAAGATTTCAGTCTGTTTTCTTCACTACGCCTTGCAAAACATTCAACCCAGTATTTACTTACTCAAACAAATGTACGAAAAAATAAGGTATGTAAAATAAAACAAAGATATTAGCAGCTAAATAGATATGAATTACGTGAAAATCTAGGGTTAATATTAGAATAGTTACACCTAGTTATATTTATACGAACTAATTATTGGTAATATGAAGGAAGAGGAAATAAATGTATAAGTTAAAAAAGGCTACTTAAAAGTGCAGTTATCCACCCGGTAAGAATGATACAGTTATTTGACATTACTCAGTCTTGGTGCGCAATGGAAGTCAACCAGAGTACATATGGAGCATTTTGGGGCGTTTTGAGCATTTTGGGGCGTTTTGAGCATTTTGGGGGCGTTTATAGCGTTTGGAGCATAATGGAGCATTATGAGCGCTAGTGGCATTTAACTTATAAATGCTCCAATGTCCGAGCCTTACTCATGAGTTATGAAATTATGAAGCACTCGATTAATGAAGGGACCTGAGTTATGAAATGCACAAGAGTTATAGAGTATTTTCTATTATTAAGTTATAGAAAACGATATAAGCCATGAATATCATCTTATTTATTCCTCAAAGACCATAGTTTTTTCCAAAGATTTTAATTATAGAAATCTATCAGTGCCCTTGAGATATGAAGGAACAAATACATACTTCATATTTCAGGAGTTTCACTGTATATTCATTATCATTTTAAAGTGAGTAAACTCACCATTTCACCGACTATTAGCTTATTTTAGTAAGTCAAAAATAAATTATAACGATTACTTATAATATTAAGGTGTGAAGTTGGTACAGTATAGCTCCCCTATAGTGAATGAGTTAGGATTTAACTACCCTGAATAGTGAAAATTTTTTTTAGTCTGCGATGAATTGTAATCAGTTTTAGAAAACTAGAGGCTATTATATGGCAGACTAAAGAAAATGTGTTCACTATTCAGGCTACACCCTAACTCATTCACTATAGAGGAGTTCTGCTGCAATTCAATAATTTAGTTTAGTTCTTGTTTTTCTATTTAAAAAATCATCTTTCTACTTCAGTGTCGCACCCTGACCTTTAGTTTAGGATCCACAGGGACAATGTCCTCCTCCTCTTCTCTCATCTCTAGCAACTCCTCCGCAGACTCGTCTATACTGACTCCTTTGGAGGAGCCTGACCACCTTCTCCGTCTCTCTAAAATCAACATTATTCATTAAATAAAGTTTAAATGTTGCCTACTGCTAGGATTAGATTTGAGAAAATATCTTTTTAATATCTTTAAATGTTAGAGTTTTAAAAATTGCATGTTGATGTTAATCAGTGTTTTTACCTGGGTCAGTGTAGGGGTAGGGCGGGGCAGGGAAGTCCTCCCTTTCTATCCTGCTGGGTTGACTCGCTTTGGGTTTCTGACCCCCGGGGTAATGGGCCAAACTGATGGGCTCCTCGTTGTTCATTTTAGGACTTTTGGGGCGTGGGGTCTCGCTCTTTATTTGGTTAACTAATACCCGCATTCCGGTCTTTACGGGAATCTTTCCTAGTGGGGTTCGCACGGGTCTCTCTCCTTCTGGAAAGGAAACTTTATAAAAGAATATTTATGCCTGATCAAAATAACTAAATATCATATAACAGGAGAAAATAGGCATTATTCCTAACATTTTAATATCTATAATATTCCACCTTGTTTGTTTTCCAAATACAACTAACTAGGGCTGTGACAATAGATTTTTAAAATCATAGATATTAAGAATATCATAGACTAAATGTAATGGTATCGAATTCTATCTATCACTTGTGTAGAACGATTCAATTCTGTTTAATTATCTCCGTCTATAATATTTTCAGGATCTAAGATCTTAAAAGCATATTGTCACAAAAAAAGAATAATTCGAGTGTTATGTAGTACCGAAACTCACCAGGTGGTCTATGGAAGTGTGGGCTCTTTGGGGGCCTATCGTAAGGGTCTATAGGTTTCTTCAGGTAACCCTGAGCAGGTTCAGCAGCTAGGTAGGAGTAGGTGTATATCCGGGAGATGTCAACCGGGCTGTTGCGGCTAGACTTGTGGTACTCCCGTAAAATCAGACCGGGAGAACAGGTTCGGTATGGTCCAGAGTACTGAATGGAGGCATAAACAGTCATTAAATAGAAAAGAAAAGAAAACAAGTAGAATATTAAAATAGGAAGTCAAATAAAAAACACTTTGGTGAAGTAGTCAGATAAAAATAATGACTTTAGTAACAGACAATTTTTTTTTAAATAGCTGAAGGATGTAGTAAAGCTACTACGTGTGTAAAGTAACGAAAAAACGTATTATCACATGTGCTCTTTAATGAATAATAACTTACACAAAAAATGAACTCGTAGTTGAAGAACATAACCCTAGCGCTATCTTCTACAACTGCAAGTGATGCTAATAAATGATAAACTTGTAACAGTAAATGGAAAAAGGCAATTCATAATCTAAATTACAATAGTTGGAAAAAATAAGCAAAAGAAAGCCATTTTGTAAAGTAATCTTGAGGTCACTATCTAAGAGCAGACAATACACATTGAAAGGTGTTAAATTCACAAATAAAAATACAGATTGAAAAGAAACGTCGAATTGAGAAACAATTTTAACTATTAGGATTTACTTTATACGTAAAATATACAAGCAAAGTAGCCTAATGCGTAATAAATTAGGCTGTTAATTTGCTTTCGAAATAATAACAGCAGAATTTCTTTAGATGGTAATTGTTACCTACAAGGCTGCCAAACACCTTTGAATGGTACCTAGTTACCTACCTCTAAGGTATATTAACTAAAAGGTAGAGTATTGTGTAGGTTCATATCAAGATGAATAATTATTACAGTTTTGTTGTGAAATGCGCATATACGAATGCACTTCTGGGACCCTGCAATATTAGATAACATACTCTGTTTACTATACATCGGGTTTAATAATTATTTGCATATAAGGTTTTACCATGGTTTTTTGTGATGTGTACGGATGTCATGAAAAAAGTATTTAACCCGCTGTTTAGTATATAGAGATATTATAGAGTATGTAATCTAATATTGCAGGGTGCCAGAAGTTCGTTCGTATGTGCGTATTTGTGTAAGCGCAGAAGAATCTAAAACTTGTAGCAAGGCACAGCATACCTTCTAAGTTAATATAGCTTGCCTACCGCACACCTTTCTTTGAGAGAGTTCATTCCTAGTTACTTACCACACACCTTTCTGTTCAGTGAGTTAGTACCTAGTTACCTACCACACACCTTTCTGTTCAGTGAGTAAGTACCTAGTTACCTACCACACACCTTTCTGTTCAGTGAGTTAGTACCTAGTTACCTACCACACACCTTTCTGTTCAGTGAGTTAGTACCTAGTTACCTACCACACACCTTTCTGTTCAGTGAGTTAGTACCTAGTTACCTACCACACACCTTTCTGTTCAGTGAGTTATTACCTAGTTACCTACCACACACCTTTCTGTTCGGTGAGTTAGTACCTAGTTACCTACCACACACCTTTCTGTTCAGTGAGTTAGTACCTAGTTACCTACCACACACCTTTCTGTTCAGTGAGTTAGTACCTAGTTACCTATCACACACCTTTCTGTTCAGTGAGTTAGTACCTAGTTACCTACCACACACCTTTCTGTTCAGTGAGTTAGTACCTAGTTACCTACCACACACCTTTCTGTTCAGTGAGTTAGTACCTAGTTACCTACCACACACCTTTCTGTTCAGTGAGTTAGTACCTAGTTACCTACCACACACCTTTCTGTTCGGTGAGTTAGTACCTAGTTACCTACCACACACCTTTCTGTTCAGTGAGTTAGTACCTAGTTACCTACCACACACCTTTCTGTTCAGTGAGTTAGTACCTAGTTACCTACCACACACCTTTCTGTTCAGTGAGTTAGTACCTAGTTACCTACCACACACCTTTCTGTTCAGTGAGTTAGTACCTAGTTACCTACCACACACCTTTCTGTTCAGTGAGTTAGTACCAATATTTGAAGCTGATCGCAGTGACCCGTTAAGGCTGGGTGTTCTACTGGTCCACAACTGAACAGGTGAAAAAACAAAAACAAAAAACAAAGTTAGGAAGAAGCGTGCAAAAAAATCATAGCCAAAAAATGGAATAAAATTAAGATGCAAGCAAAACTCAAAAAAATGTATAGTACAGGGTAAATTCTGAGTTATCGGCTAGTTCAAGATTTCCGATCATATAAGAGGAAAGTACCTATATAATATTATAGATTAATTATTGATAAATTAAACAATAATTATAATATACTTTTCTATTATATCAGCGAAAAAATGGAACTATCCAATAACTCGGAACTTACCCGAGTCTATTGTGATTTAATTACAATTCATCTAACGTGTTTTGTTCTAAGTTCTAACGGTATACCTAAAAGGATTACACTTTATATAACAAAAAAAAAATCAAATGTGAAAGATTAAAGAAAAAACACGACTAAACATATCAATGCAAGAACATAGATCTATATTTTGCATTAGTTTGAAAGAGTTTAGTCCACAGCGTTACTGTGCTACGTTGTACAAATATGCTGAGTCACTGTGCAAACAAACTAACACTCTATCCTGTAAAGTATCAGCAAACATTTTGCAAAACTTTTAACTAACTGTTTAACATAACTTAAAAGATGAGCACACATTATTTTATTTAAAGACGAAGAGAAATGTTTATTAGAATTCATGATCTATTGACTAACATTGTTAGAATCTATTCAAAATATCTAAATGCTATGAAAAATATTTAGTAGGTCTAGTTTGACGCTAGGCGTTATTTTACATTTAGACAGTTAGGGTCTATTAAACGCCGTACACTATTGAAATAGTCAATCAAAATGTCTAATTGTTATCAGGAAAATCTAATAGGAATAATTCAGTGACTAATACAACATCACCACTAATGAGAGTTAAAAAAGTCCTTTTAACGTCAAAATAACAGATTAACAAAAGTGTACGGCCTTTAAATGGCCTATGGAATAACAAAGACTTTACCCTTCGCCATCTTCCTGTAGCTTCCATGTTAACAAGCAACTGAATGCGAAATGAAAGGAGTTAAAACCTGCCTAAGTCCCACTGTCTTATCAATTTAGGGTTGTGACAATAAACTAATTTAATTAATATCCTAGACGGAACGAAATGGTATCGAATACTTTATGCAGCTGGTTTAGAACGATTCAATTCTTTTTCTACGTCTATAATATTTTTGGGATCTATGATTTTAAAAGCATATTGTTCCAACCCTAAGTTATCATACAAGGATTGACACAAGAACACCACATTGATTCTTTGCTCAAATACTGTCAAACAACTAACGAATTGTTGCTAAATTAATTATTTTATATTTTAATCATTACGAATGAGAACGAATCTTACTAAGTTAATCATTAATCGGATTTAAGTTCTAAGAAATGAATAAAAATATTATCTTGTTGAAAAAAGATTTAAACATATCAATATCATAAAATTATGCTCAAACTGATGTTATTTTGATTATTCAATTTCATATCATTCTAATTTTTTGTCTAAAGTAGATAACTAAAAGAAACTCTCACAACAAACCAATTCAAAAACAGTTTCACAACAACAACAACACTTTTCAACTCTAACCTGTGTTTCCGAAGCAGTGGAACTGATACCATCCGCATCTTTTTCCTGGGGGCTCTTCTGGGGGTCGCTGTGGACCCCATTGGAGGTGAGGTGGTGTCCATTAGAGGTGATCTGCTCCTCTACCCCAGATGGAGAGTGCCCATTGATCACTGTGCCACTTTCCGTGGGCCCGGGACCACATCTAGGGTGCCATATAGCAGTGCCTGGAAAAGGGTACTGAGGGTCAACATTTCCATATGTTTGAAAATTTTGGTCTATATATTCCATATTTTGAAAATAAAGACTAATGTAAATAGTCAAAATTTATCAGTTAGCTACTTAAAAATAATATATATATATAATCTATTTACTGATGCAATGTGCTAGTTCGTTCGTTCAAATAATTCAAACCAAAATAGTAATTCTTTCCCATACTTTTGTAAGTACATCTCCTCCCCATACCTTGTAAGTACATTTCCTCCCCATACCTTGTAAGTACATCTCCTCCCCATACCTTGTAAGTACTTCTGTTCCCCATACCTTGTAAGTACATCTCCTCCCCATACCTTGTAAGTACATCTCCTCCCCATACCTTGTAAGTACATCTCCTCCCCGTCTCCGAAAGGGTCTCCACATTTGGTACACCGTGCACAAGTTGGGTGGAAGTGGTGGTTGTCCCCTGCCTGCAGTACTTTGCCACTAATGAACCTGTCACAGTAGGCACACTTCACCCCAAACTGAGCTTGGTAGTCCTTCTCGCAGTACGGCTCACCGTCCCTGAAACAAGTTAAGTAATTAATGAAAGACAAGAAATACTACAACTCTATTAAATCAAAAAGTTGATTACTGCCATTAGATAGGTTTGAATAAGCTATGACTTCAAATACACTATAAATAAACAATGATTCAAGAAATACACAGAACAGAATTAGTAACAGCCTGTTTAGGTATCATCAGCAGAGATATATTTTTTCATCTCTATCCCATCAACTGTGTTTCCATTATGTTTTTAGGTAGAACTCACTTGCCCATGTACTCTCCATGTAAGAGTGTGTTACATGCAGCACACTTGAAGCACCAGATGTGCCACTGTCTGTCCAGGGCAATCAGAGCCTGACCCTCCATCAGCTCATCGCTACAGCCAGCACACTCTGTGGCGAGAGAAAAAGATTAGGTACTAGGGTGAAGGGAGTATATTGCAGTAGGACGCTTAGGTACTAGAGTGAAGGGAGTATATTGCAGTAGGACGCTTAGGTAATAGGTACTAGAGTGAAGGGAGTATATTGTATTAAGACTTTTAGGTACTAGGGTGAAAAGAGTATACTGCTGAAGGACGCTCAGATACTCGGGTGAAGGGAGTATATTACAGTAGGACGGTTAGGTACTAGGGTAAAGTGAGTATATAGCAGTAGGACGCTAAGGTACTAGGGTGAAGTGAGTATATTGCAGTAGGACAATTAGGTTTTAGGATGAAGGGAGTATTCGACTGGGAAAGTGATGCAATGCAAAACGACTTTATATTGATGAGAGATTTCATAATTAAGATAACTCATTAAATATGATCTTTAATATGAATTTTTTCTCGTATTTCCCTAATTAATGCAATATAAAAGGTTTGTTAGGAACTTAATATAGTTGCATAGAGCTTTCTTACTTGGTCCCGGTTGTGAAGGGGAAGGAACAGGACTTTGACTGTTCATGACTGGGATTTGGAAGCATCTTTGACACAGACATTCTTTGCCAGTGTACGTCACTCGTTCACCACTAGGAAAAGGTTGCCTGCAAATTGTATAATAATGTTAATTGGTAAGCATGAATCTTTATAAATAACAAAATAGTAAGTATATAACTATTAACAGCTAATATTTCAGAGAACCACACTGTTGTGTTAAAATATTTGATGTGATAAGCGAAAGGCATTTGTTTCTTAAGAATAATCATATTAAATCCTAATCATAATTATCCTATCGATATTTTAACACCTTGACTACGGTAAACAAATACCGTACACACATTTTCTTGCTATATCCTTAAATCGAACAACTACTGATGTAGAATACATTTTTAAGTCAATTGAATTCATGCCAAGAGCAATGGAGCATCGTCTTCTGAAGTTCTGACATTCATCCACTGTGACCAATTGAAGCACACTCACCTGCACCTAGCACAGGTGAAACATTTCTGGTGGTAAGTGTTCCCCAGGGCACTGACCACCTCCCCCTCTACAAACAGACCACATGTGGCACATTTCTGCCCAAACTGAGACTGGTAGCAGTCGGGACAGTAGTGGAAAGAATCTCTGGTGAAGAAGCCGCCCTGGGCCAAAGATTTCTTGCAGCCTGAGAAGATATAATAGGGTTATTGAAAATACAATGTGATAATAATTCAAGAAAGACATTAATAAATAGCTACTGCTATCAGAGGATGATAATTAAATCAATAGATCAAAAATACTAATAATTAGCAAAATTTCACGGTTGTACATGCAAAGAGAGTAATCATTTATGATACTATTTTGCATAGACTGTTTAAATTTGTTCATTTTGTCCTAAAAAGCTGCAACATTGATTTGATTTTTACTATAGCTATTTCTAACTAACACTACCAACCCTAGTCACCACTCCCTCTGAACCACTCTAGTACCAGTACCTTTACAGGCGAAGCAGCTGACGTGGTAGTACTTCTCTTGTACCCTGAGTACCTCTCCAGAACACTTCTTCTTGCAGTACTCACAGAGTGTCTTGCCTGTGAACAAACGATGAAATTAGTTCTATGTACTTTAAAGTGATGTCGTACAGTCTGTGGTGAAGCATACAGTAAATAACAGTCAAGCATATTAAAATAGTATAAAACTGCATAAACAGAAAATTTTGTGATCGAACGTTCGTGTACATTTTTTTTAACGGATAAATATTGAAGAAAAAGATATGCATGCACTCATTTGCTTTTATTTTCCATGATTCAATAGATGCATCTAAATAAAGTACGCAGAGGAACGTTTTAAATAGGTTAAAAAATACTACACGTGGATAGCGGATACGAAAACATGTTTTTAAACTGCAAATGTAGAACACGTTAGGGTAGAATAAAACTTTAGCATGTGATGGTACTAACAAGGAAAATACTTCTTTTGATGATAGTGTAGGTAAACATTGTAATCATTTAAAGAGTGAAGGTTAACAAACCAGTCCGTGGTAAGGTAATATCACCTTAAAGGTAAGTGGGTACTGTATCACGTGACATGCATACTATTTACCAGTCTGATATACCTTAATATTTACCAGTCTAATATGCATGTAAATATTAATAGGGTAGAATTAGCATACAATGAACCACAAGACAATAGACAATATATTATATGAAGTAGTATGTATATTGGTACAATTAGTGTAAATAATGTTCACAAATTAACAGGTAAAGCATAGGAAACATTAAATAGGTTTATAGTATTGGTTCAAACTGTATATGTGTATTTTAAGGTTCACAAATAAAAAATCTTTTACATGGAATAGATGATATGAAATACAAAAATCAAAAGAATTAAATGTAACATCTAACATTGTTTTATATCCCCTTTAACTTCATACTCTAAGTAAAAAAGACACACGACTACAATTGCATTTGTAGCAAAAACAAAAACTTCATTTGATCAGAAATCCGGTCGAGAAAAATAAAGATACAAAATAACAGGAAATTTACAGCCAATTTGGAGGTATTTTTTATAGGTAGATTTTCTGGCCGAGGAGATTTTAGAGACATTAAAGAGATAGATTTTAGAGATAGATTTTAGAGATAGATTTTAAAGATAGATTTTAGAGATAATGGAGATAGATTTCAGAGATATTAAATAGATAGATTTCAAAGATATTAAAGAGATAGATTTCAGATATAGTAAATGTGGATAGTATTGAACAGTCTTCAAATTTACTATTAGGATACCCATAACTATTACACTTATAATTAATTAATTCAATTAATTAAAGCTTAGCTGGAAACGTTTATTATTTTTACAAATTTATTAGTAACAGAAAAATAGACTTTAGTAAATGTGTATGAATAAATAAATATTCTTTACAGAAAAGAAAATGAAAATAGATAACATTTTCTATCGCTATACCATGCAACACTCAATTTAAATACATGTTATCACAGCATTTCACCTTCAATGGGGAAATGCTATTTGCAGTGTTGAAACGCTGTTTAGATAGGAAAATGTATGTAGAAATGATAGTTTATAACAAGATGTTATGAACTATCAGTAGTACAGAATACTTTGTTGATAATAACCATGGTAACGTAAAATATAGTAATGATAACTTTTGACGCTAGGGTAAGTTCCGAATTATCGAACAGTTCCACATTTTCGGTTATATTAGAAAAAAGAAACTCATGAATTTCTTCTCTTACGATCATGCGTAACTGTTCGATAACTCGGAACTTAGCCATCACCACCTGTACATTGTAGAGCTGTAGTTGAGATGTACTGTAGTTGAGATGTACTGTAGTTGAGATGTACTGTAGTTGAGATGTACTGTAGTTGAGATGTACTGTAGTTGAGATGTACTGTAGTTGAGATGTACTGTAATTGAGATGTACTGTAGTTGAGATGTACTGTAGTTGAGATGTACTACAGTTGAGATGTACTATAGTTGAGATCTACTATAGTTGAGATCTACTACAGTTGAGATGTACTGTAGTTGAGATGTACTGTAGTTGAGATGTACTACAGTTGAGATGTACTACAGTTGAGATGTACTACAGTTGAGATGTACTACAGTTGAGATGTACTACAGTTGAGATGTACTACAGTTGAGATGTACTACAGTTGAGATGTACTGTAGTTGAGATGTACTGTAGTTGAGATGTACTGTAGTTGAGATGTACTACAGTTGAGATGTACTACAGTTGAGATGTACTACAGTTGAGATGTACTACAGTTGAGATGTACTATAGTTGAGATGTACTACAGTTGAGATGTACTGTAGTTGAGATGTACTGTAGTTGAGATGTACTGTAGTTGAGATGTACTACTGTTGAGATGTACTACAGTTGAGATGTACTACAGTTGAGATGTACTACAGTTGAGATGTACTGTAGTTGAGATGTACTGTAGTTGAGATGTACTGTAGTTGAGATGTACTGTAGTTGAGATGTACTGTAGTTGAGATGTACTGTAGTTGAGATGTACTGTAGTTGAGATGTACTACAGTTGAGATGTACTACAGTTGAGATGTACTGTAGTTGAGATGTACTGTAGTTGAGATGTACTGTAGTTGAGATGTACTGTAGTTGAGATGTACTGTAGTTGAGATGTACTGTAGTTGAGATGTACTGTAGTTGAGATGTACTGTAGTTGAGATGTACTGTAGTTGAGATGTACTGTAGTTGAGATGTACTACAGTTGAGATGTACTACAGTTGAGATGTACTGTAGTTGAGATGTACTACAGTTGAGATGTACTGTAGTTGAGATGTACTGTAGTTGAGATGTACTACAGTACATACTACATACAGTCTGTTATCAGATAGAGGCACTCCTCTAAATGCCTGTAGAGTGACGCAATGGTGAGTCATGGCGCTATATGCAGTTGAGGGGCGCATTGCGTCCTTACAATAATAAAAAAGTAATAAAAACTTTACTTAAACTAGATGACGGGCACTCGTAGAGCACATACCTTCACCGCGGCTTATAAATGACCTCGACCATCCAATAATACTTGAGTTATAAAAATGACCTTAAGCCAAAACATAACTTTTCACGATTTGCGAAGGTAATAAGAAATAAAATATAACTACGAATATATTATTAATGTTTTAATTGTTCATGGAATATAAAAAAAGTTTGAAAAATAAATTTAAAATTCAAACAGATTTTAATAGAAGGTATTTATATACCAGTGATTCTCCTTATTCAATTTACATTCGAATGATATGTGTGATACAGAAAGTTATTGTACTATGTAGTAGTGTAGTTTATTTCCCACTACATCACGCAGTACCATTAGAAGTAACAGTACAATAATAACATCAGATCTGTTCTCTGTAATTCAGAGACTTTCCCAGTCACCCCATTATGTGGAGATGATTGCCTTTTAATTGTTACAAAAACAATGACAGTAATTGAAAAACATCTCACTGTGCAATTACTGTTCTTTGGGAGTGACAAGTACACAAAGTGATTGCAAGTACACCAAGTGATTGCAAGTACACCAAGTGATTGCAAGTACACCAAGTGATTGCAAGTACACAAAGTGATTGCAAGTACACAAAGTGATTGCAAGTACACCAAGTGATTACAAGTACACCAACTGATTGTGTATTTGTCCCGGTGTGTTTACCGTAGAGTAGTAGTTATTGTCAGTCTTTTCTTTGGATGTCAGTGTGAATGGCACTTCACAGCAACATACAAAGAAAGGAAGCAATTGTAGAGGAGGTGAAAAAAACGTCTGTTTAATTTCAACATCATTCAGTCGCACCGAAAATATTCTCAAATAATTTTATTGCACAGAAAATGACTTTGGAAAGAAAGTTTGAAAAGTGATGAGTCATCGTAAAATATCCCAGTGAGAAGAAATCAGTAAGAAGTAAAGGGGGGGGGGGAGAATACTGTGAACAGAGAACAGACTACTGTCACATTGTGAACAAACTACTGTCACACTGTGAACAAACTACTGTCACACTGTGAACAAACTAATGTCACACTGTGAACAAACTACTGTCACATTGTTAACAAACTACTGTCACATTGTTAACAAACTACTGTCACACTGTGAACAAACTACTGTCACACTGTGAACAAACTACTGTCACACTGTGAACAAACTACTGTCACACTGTGAACAAACTACTGTCACACTGTGAACAAACTACTGTCACATTGTGAACAAACTACTGTCACACATCACAGTGAACATTTTGAACTGTGTACTCGTGTTTGTTCACAGTTCATTTTCCCCGCTGCATCGGATTCTCTTCCCAATATGTGGTGATATCAGCTTTATATTGCCAATATATTTCAGTAACCTTTACTCTATAGAGTCTATGTTAACCTTTATCATGTGTTCTGCCATTCCATCTTTATCACCTATTATCTCTTTCTCATAGGTTCTTCCATTCCATCTTTATCACCTATTATCTCTTTCTCATAGGTTCTTCCATTCCATCTTTATCACCTACTATCTCTTTCTTACATTCTGCTATTCTATCTCTATCAGCTGTTATCTTTTTTCTCTTTCTTGCATGTTCTTCCATTCCATCTTTATCAGCTGTTATCTCTTTCCCACTTGCATTCTTAGAATATAATAAGAGCCAAAGATCAAAGGAAGGGCAAAGAAATAACAATAACGTAATGAGTTATAGAAGTAACACACTCACAAGAATGGCCAAATTGACTCTAATTCTTACAGCAGGTCATGTCATGACCCGATATCAGGTCACTGTTAAATGTCACTAAATATTTCATAGTTTGCTATACCACACCTTTATTAATATTTCTTTTTTGTTGTAAATAGTAGTATTTTATGATGAAATTAAGAAAGGTCAGATACTCGACAAGCACAGCGGGTCAAATCTTAACATTGATTAGTACTTCAAATAAGGTCATCTCCTTTTAAGTACACAGTGCAGCAAGTACACTGTGCAATGGTGCAGTGTGCAGCAAGTACACTAAGTGCACTGTATGGGATATGCAGTGCAGTGCACTCGAGAGAGATATAACAAGAATGCAGAATATGCTGATTATACCATTAGAATATGGAGAAAAGAATATATGTGATGGTATCCTAAAATAGCATAGAAAAGGTTAGATGTTATGCTCATGGATGCAAAAGAGCTACAGTGTGTCTATGGTGAGTGTACTGTTGGAAATAGTTACACAATCATTAGAATAAATAATCAAAAATGCAATCTACTATATAACAGTAATATAGTATATATATAGTAATATATACCTATATATTATATGGGTACGTTATATAACCTGTATATGTACCAAGGCTACACAATAGTACACATCATTGTATGTGTAGCAAAGTACATTCATTAGTATCACATTAACAAGGATATACATAGAACAATAAATGTAGTATACATGTGTAAATATAGCATATCAAATAGATCTAGTTTACTCGTGCTGCCAAAAATGATAGCATTTTTAATGTAGCAAGATATAGACACTAGACACTGTGGAAGTTTAATAATATTTACATAAATAATTTATGTATATATTATCATTTTCCTTCAATATTCAAATGAATAAAACAAAATTTAACTAAGTTATTGAAAACAAAATAATTTCGTGTCCATGGTACCAGCTGCTTGCCAAGCTTTTTATTAGGGTGACGGACAGACAGACGTAGCTATTAATATACTGATATATGGCCATACAAATAATGTTAGAATAATAATTTTTTACAAGTAAAAATATAATAAACAATGATGGTATTTGTGTTATAACAAGTATCATGGATACCATCTTTATAAATATGGATACAATGATTTAAATGTGGATACAATAAAACGTATCCTAGATACCATATTTATAAATATGGATACAATATTGAGTAGCTATCCTTTATAGTTTATACCATCATTATATATATGGATACAATATAACGTATCCTAGATACCATCTTTATAAATATGGATACAATGATTATAAATGTGGATACAGTATTGCGTATCCTGGATACAGTCACATTGTTCTGTCACGCAACAGGTCACGGTATCCCATGTAACTATTGATATTCATTCAGTGAAAAGTATAGTCGATCAATGCCACATAGTGGAGAAAAGAAGTCATGCACAGTGTTATTATAACAGATACTATAGTCATTATAAATAATATACTATTGTGAGGAGCATTTCAATGAAACATGAACATTATTAATGAAAATTATTATAAAACCATAATACATGAATAAAATTAACCAAAAGCTTGAAATTATTAGAAAAATTTAGCTACTATCAGTGAAATTTATTTAGAAAATGATAGTACTAGTAGAGAAAGTCATGAATTATCGGTCAGTTTCACATCTTCGGTCATATAAGAAAAAAATGTTATAATGTATTTTATATCATATACCAATTAAATTATAAAAAATATTACAGTATAGTTTTTTCTTATATTACCGAAGATGTGAAACTGACCGATAATTCGTAACTTAGACTACTAGTAGATAGGTGGAAGAGGTCATAACCCCCCCCCCCCCCCACTACATAGCAACATGGTGGTTCACACCTATGGTGTACTGCCCCTATGGTCATTAAGGTACTTAGTGTATGTGGGTACATAGAGAAACACTAACTGTGAGAGTAACTAGAGAAAATTATTGGACATTCTTTATCTACTATAGTAGACCTCCCTATAGTGAATGTAGAGTCACGAGTAAGAGAACTACCTCGTATAATGAACAAATTTTCTTTAGTCTGCCATAAGTGGCCTTGTAAAAAAGTAGCCATGTATCATAGGCCTTTTATGGCATATTAAAGAAAATTAGTTCACTGTACGGGGTATTCTTTTACTCAGGACTCTAAATTCGCTATAGAGGAAATCACTATAGAGGAGGTCTACTATATTTAGATACAAATTCAACAATTATATCTAATTGTGCATAGATTAATATTCAACATTAATTATTCTAATTTATAGTTTAATACCATCAATTTAGACGTTAGTCTTAAAGCAAGCACTTGCATATTATAATTTTAATAGTAAAAAAACATTGTAAGTATTACATAATGTTAGTACAGAGCAGTCAGAAGAGAATTGAAATAACAATTACATAATGTGATATTGTTAAAGAACTATTGTTACTATTATTCGCTATAAAATGAATTGAAGTCTATTGCTATTGTTAATAAACATTAAATATATTAGACTATGAATTCTATTGTTTATGTAATGGTCTTTAAAAATAAAACATACCTTAGTTACTTTAAATGTTATTTTCATAACACAGATATTTAATAATAGTAGTTATACCTATTTATTATGAGATAATATAAATATACTAATACTTGAAACTAAATCAATTCACGCAATAATAAATGGTGTACTAGCGTATAAATAATCCATATCAGCAAAGATGTGTCCCTATAAATATCTACTTCCCCTATACAGTACGCCTGTAGAAGTGACTATGTATAGCTATACAGTATCCTAATTACCTACAGTGATTACAGTTACAGCCTGTCTACCCTGTACTAATTAAATAACTATATACAGTCACCTTTATACTATCAGAGAAAAGAGTCACTGTGATGATGTACTATCAGAGAAAAGAGTCACTGTGATAATGTACTATCAGAGAAAAGAGTCACTGTGATGATGTACTATCAGAGAAAAGAGTCACTGTGATGATGTACTATCAGAGAAAAGAGTCACTGTGATGATGTACTATCAGAGAAAAGAGTCACTGTGATGATGTACTATCAGAGAAAAGAGTCACTGTGATGATGTACTATCAGAGAAAAGAGTCACTGTGATGATGTACTATCAGAGAAAAGAGTCACTGTGATGATGTACTATCAGGGAAAAGAGTCACTGTGATGATGTACTATCAGAGAAAAGAGTAACTGTGATGATGTACTATCAGAGAAAAGAGTCACTGTGATGATGTACTATCAGAGAAAAGAGTCACTGTGATGATGTACTATCAGAGAAAAGAGTCACTGTGATGATGTACTATCAGAGAAAAGAGTCACTGTGATGATGTACTATCAGAGAAAAGAGTCACTGTGATGATGTACTATCAGGGAAAAGAGTCACTGTGATGATGTACTATCAGAGAAAAGAGTAACTGTGATGATGTACTATCAGAGAAAAGAGTCACTGTGATGATGTACTATCAGAGAAAAGAGTCACTGTGATGATGTACTATCAGAGAAAAGAGTCACTGTGATGATGTACTATCAGAGAAAAGAGTCACTGTGATGATGTACTATCAGAGAAAAGAGTCACTGTGATGATGTACTATCAGAGAAAAGAGTCACTGTGATGATGTACTATCAGAGAAAAGAGTCACTGTGATGATGTACTATCAGAGAAAAGAGTCACTGTGATGATGTACTATCAGAGAAAAGGGTCACTGTGATGATGTACTATCAGAGAAAAGGGTCACTGTGATGATGTACTATCACAGAAAAGAGTCACTGTGATGATGTACTATCAGAGAAAAGAGTCACTGTGATGATGTACTATCAGAGAAAAGAGTCACTGTGATGATGTACTATCAGAGAAAAGAGTCACTGTGATGATGTACTATCAGAGAAAAGAGTCACTGTGATGATGTACTATCAGAGAAAAGAGTCACTGTGATGATGTACTATCAGAGAAAAGGGTCACTGTGATGATGTACTATCAGAGAAAAGAGTCACTGTGATGATGTACAATCAGAGAAAAGAGTCACTGTGATGATGTACTATCAGAGAAAAGAGTCACTGTGATGATGTACTATCAGAGAAAAGAGTCACTGTGATGATGTACTATCAGAGAAAAGAGTCACTGTGATGATGTACAATCAGAGAAAAGAGTCACTGTGATGATGTACTATCAGAGAAAAGAGTCACTGTGATGATGTACTATCAGAGAAAAGAGTCACTGTGATGATGTACTATCAGAGAAAAGAGTCACTGTGATGATAACAAAAGAAGTCATATTTTTTAGCATACTAATTATTTCATATCAATTACTACAGTAATCGATATTGGCCAAATTAATTAATTAATTAACAACTATACATAATTAATAGGTAATCTTTATTACATTAACTAATATGTAACTACCAGAGATGCACTAGGGTTGTGACAATATGCCTTTATAATCATAGATCTTAAGAATATCATAGACGAAATGAAATGGCATCGAATACCATATACCGCTGGTGTAGAACGATTAAATAGTCTTTAATTCAATCCGTCTATAATATCTTCAGGATCTATGATTTTAAAAGCATATTGTCACAACCCTAGTGATTATCATATCACATACCTGTTGGATATCCCTTGCAAATATTAACTAATTAAATGTTATAAACATTCTAAAGATATTATAATATTAATATAGAATAGATACAGTAACAAATATTAGTAAATAAAATATACAAATTGCGAAATGTAAATATCTTTCATTTCATTGCGATATAAAATTAAACAGTTTGAGAAAAACATGTCTGCAGCCTGCCTCTTGATTGTAATCTATCTTTTTGAAGAGTAATGTCCTGCCTTTTGAAGGAGGTTTTATGTTGTGGGGAAAATATCTTCTAATATTTGTCTTTTTATTAAAAAGACAAATACATAAATAAATATTTATGTATATATTTTTGAAAGTCTTCTCAATTTATTTAATGATTTCGTATTCTTATCTTATTATTTATTTCTTCTCAAGTTATTTAAAATGAAAAATATTTTTCTATTACAAACAAGAAAATTTAAATCATTACAGAAGAGGAGTATACGTAATTTATTTTCAAAAATTTAAATATTTTCAATTGAAAAAAATGTCCACACAAAATTTTTCTCAGCGAAAAAATTATCTCTGCTAAAACTTTTCCATTCATAAATTCATTGACAAAAAAAAAAATATGAAAATAACACTAAAATTTAAGTAGGTACAAACTTCTGTACAATTTTAGTTGCTATATTTATGCACTAAAAATAAACAAATACAGTATTATTAAATTCAAATGATATTCCATGCTTTTTATAGCCTTATAAATAATATACACACTTAGTGTACAAATTTACGAACATACCATATACATGAATGTCAAAATAAAATCAGAAACACTTGCTGAATAAACCTCTGTGTACACACTACACACATGTGTAGAGTGTACATGTGTAGAGTGTACATGTGTAGAGTGTACATGTGTATTCACTATACTGTACATGTGTGTGTAGATAGCATAGTTCTTTATATACACAAAAACTATGTAATTACAAACGCAACATATGTACAAGAAATTTACCCTAGTTAGCAAAGAGTGAGAGAACACATAGAGAACACATAGAGAGCACTTAGAACACATAGAGAGCACTTAGAACACATAGAGAGCACACTGAGAGTATTAATTTAAAAACTATTAACGCATTAATTTAATCGGCTTAACTCTAATTATTAATCAATTAGTTTATTTTGATAAATATGCAACCGAAATTAATGTTCAGTTCGTCTAATTCAACAGTCAATATAATGACTGTAATTGATAGAAAGGGTATGAAATGTAGGTACAAATAAGGGGAGAAACATCAAAAAATTAATTATTAATCCATGAATGAACATCAAAATTATGAAATACTGAATTCCATGAGTAAAAGGGACTTCATAATAGAAGACATCAAGGAAGTTGGCAAAGAAGCGAGCAAGTGATTTAAAGGACATTGGGGCCTTTAGAGGTGAGACTGGCAAGGTCAAATGTCACGTGACCTTGCTAGGCCTACACCTGTGACAAGGTGGGGCAAATAGTCCTTATTGTACAGTGCTATAAGGGCCAAAATGCCTTCCCCCGAACCAGAGGTAACTAACGCTACAAAGAGAACATTAAATGCAATTTAAAGTGAAATCATTATAAGTTTAAGAGAAGGATGTTCAGTTTGCCATTTCTACAATTGCAGATATTGAATTTACAAATTTTAATGATTTTAGATATTGTATAATATGGTCTGGGTAAATGAATACGAATTTACATAACTTGAAAATAATAGGAAATTAGTAAACTGTAATGTGAGAATGTTTCATCATCCGGATACAATTTTCTTTGTTACTAAATGAAGATGACAAGCATAAAATATACTGATGAATTATCTTTGCTGTGAAAAAACTGAAACGCTTTGTTTGAAAATCATTGTCATAAAAAAATAGAACCTAACGAAAATCACAGGTTATTCCATAATAGGTAGAAGTGTGGTTACCGCTAGGAAGTCAAAATAAAATATATTCTAGTGTTATAAAAAAAAATCTTATTTGGTGCATACAACCTAATGTATTTGTAATTGTTATAATCACATGTATTTTTGTCCAAAGAATCCAAAATTCGTATCCGTTTTTTTGTAGAAACCAATAATTTTTGGGCTATTTGTGTTTGAATTAATTCAATCTTTATCTATTACTGCATGAAGGATTGAAAATATTCAAACATTAATTTTTATATGAAGCTGTAATGTAGATTTTTGAATCCGCTAGTTAGTTGTATTTCTTCAATACTGGTCGATATATGCAAAGTTACCAAACAAGTATATATCTTCTGAATCCATGTGTCTGGTAATATATTAAACAATCAAGATGTGTGCAGTACAACAAACTAGCGGAAAAAAAGAATTACATTACGGCCATCTATGTTAAGATCCTTCAAAATGAGAAATTTACAGTTTTTTTAGGATTCTTTGGACAAAATTAAATAAGAAAGTAACAATTAATATAAATTTGGTGGTATGCCCCAAACAGGAAATATCAAAAAAGTGATAAAATACTTCTATCACTGGCAGTACTTTTATCACTGTCAGTACTTCTATCACTGTCAGTACTTCTATCACTGTCAGTACTTTATCACTGTCAATGATCTATCCATATCTACTATAACAGATAGTGCACTATTCACCAATCAAAGGCACTATTGAGAGGTGATAGTAGCATAGTACTATCTAAATAGTGAAGACACTATGGAGATGTGATAGTACTATCTAAATAGTAAGGATATGAGGTGACAGTACTATCATCATTTTAATTATCGATTAAAAATCAAAGATCAAAATATTGTGATTTTTTCAAAGAGTACTTAATTAATTTAGTTAATACATATAATAACAGTACTTCCAAGTTTATATACGAGATTATGTAAATAAATTTCAATACGAATCACATTTTCGTCTGATTTACAGTTATTTTGTTTTGCATGGTACTATCTGACTGGTGTGACAGTATTTTTGTTGTTGATGGTACTACTGTCATCTTGATAGAAACAAATTGATGGTAATCTCTGCTAAATGGTAGTAAAACCAGTCACAGTGGTACACTGGTAGTAAACCAGTCACAGTGGTACACTGGTAGTAAACCAGTCACAGTGGTACATTGGTAGTAAAACCAGTCACAGTGGTACAGTGGTAGTAAACCAGACACAGTGGTACATTGGTAGTAAAACCAGTCACAGTGGTACAGTGGTAGTAAACCAATCACAGTGGTACAGTGGTAGTAAACCAGTCACAGTGGTACATTGGTAGTAAAACCAGTCACAGTGGTACAGTGGTAGTAAAACCAGTCACAGTGGTACAGTGGTAGTAAAACCAGTCACAGTGGTACAGTGGTAGTAAAACCAGTCACAGTGGTACATTGGTAGTAAACCAGACACAGTGGTACATTGGTAGTAAACCAGTCACAGTGGTACATTATAGTAAATGTCTGGTATATTGGTACATTATAGTAAATGTCTGGTACAGTGGTGCATTTACAAGCAGTTCAGCAGTAAGATATGTAAGTGTAGAATGTCTCTTTTCTTTCAGTGCATGAATTAACGGCATTAGAAAGAGACGGTCTTTAGAATAGTAGACAGTGTGAACACTACAGGGTGACTCAGATAAAAGGCAACCCAAGAAATTATAGCTACAGGGACCATTGCCCCCTTGTTTGGAGGATTGGCTTTTGTCCACCACTTCTATGGACAAAAGTTATGTCGAAATGTATGCCTGTATTCAGTCTACGTAAATTATGCAGATGATAAGTTGAGATATAATACGTTCTGTTGTCTTTTTTCTGAGACACCCTGTATAGTGTATGGGACACTCTTTTAACTCACAGTGAGTGTGATGAGAGTGTACAGGAGAGAGTGAGTGGATGAGAGAGTGAGTGAGAGAATAGTGAGAATGATACAAAAAGAGTGATTGAAGAATTATTAAATAAAATAGGGAATTGATGTTAATGTAATTATATTGAATATTTATAGTTTTAGACAATAAATTGTATTAACGGTACAGTAAATGTTAACACAGCAAGTAAGTGTTAACACAGCAAGCAAGTGTTAACACAGCAAGCAAGTGTTAACACAGCAAGCAAGTGTTAACACAGCAAGCAAGTGTTAACACAGCAAGCAAGTGTTAACACAGCAAGCAAGTGTTAACACAGCAAGCAAGTGTTAACACAGCGAGTGTTAACACAGCAAGCAAGTGTTAACACAGCGAGTGTTAACACAGCAAGCAAGTGTTAACACAGCAAGTAAGTGTTAACACAGCGAGTGTTAACACAGCGAGTGTTAACACAGCAAGTAAGTGTTAACACAGCGAGTGTTAACACAGCAAGTACTAACACAGAAAGTGCTAATACATTAAGTCAGTTATCCATTGAATCACTGTATCACGTTACCAATTACCTTGATTTAATATATCGATTCCATTGAACTTTAAAACCATTGACTATTTATATCGAGAGCTAGAAAATGATTAAAAAATAAGCAATTTTACTGAGAGGTGACGCAATGAACTAAAATAACAATTTTCTCTTAGTTGCAGACAGAATTAAACATCACCAATGAGTAAAACATTTAATATGTTCTACCAACTTATCTATTGCTTTTTTATTAGGTATAAACTTACAGCTAGAAGTAAAGAATAAAGAAGTTTTGTTTAAATACAAACAAGTACAGTAAATTATTTCTTATCTAGATATTCCAAATAAAGTTTTGATAAAAATACAGTATAGTTTTTATTCGAATATTACAGTAAGAGTTTACATTGCTCATGAAATAAAATAAATAGTAGGGGTTTAACGTCTGCTTCGGAACCAAAGGCTATATCGCTGACGTCAAAAGGAAATTAAGGACAAGGAACTCGAAGAAGCAGTCAGAAAGGAAAGTGGCTTACCACCGTCAGTGACAATGCTCATGGATGCAGAAAAGCTACTCCGTGAATGCAGTCACTTACCAAGGAATGTGAAGAAAAGGGACACAAGAACCAGTGGCTGCACTCTCGAATAGAAGAGGAAAATGAAGAGGTGTTAGTGAATGAAGCCTACGAGCCTACCTAACACAAAAAAAACCTCGTAGTTGAAGAGCATAATCCTAGCACTATCCTCTAAAACTGCAAGTAGCGTTATAACAAAATTATAAACCTTTTAAAAAGGAAAAAAAAGACAAAACTGTTCTGGGAAAAGGGACGCCCCCACACCCCTTCTCTTCCATTCACCACAGACAGCTTCAGGATAGAACCTCTGGGGACTAACAATACAATAAGAAATAAATGGCATTGCTATATATATAAACCTGAAGTTAAATCAGATGCCATTAGATAAATGATAAAATATCTGGTTATAATTATTAAATATTCACAAATGTATTTCGAATGAAACAAACTATAGAATCATAGTGATTAGCATATAATAGTTATAATGACTTAATAATTAATAGATAATTATATGCTAAGTACAGAAAGGAATTTTAAGCATGGGGGTATTTTGCTCCATTAGTTACGGCACAGCATTCTCAGCCCTATGCACTGACATCATAAGGGTCACTTTACTCTATTAACTACACGCATTCATATCTGATAGAGAGGGAGGTGTTAAAGCTGTGTCTTCCCTAGCTAGAGATGTATCTTTAAAATGCACCACTAAACATTATCTTTACTATGCATCATATATAATTATATTAGTGTACTTCGGCAACAAATTGTTATAAAAGCAGGTTTAATTAAACAGACGATGAACTCTTGCTTCAATATTTTCAATGATAACTTTTCTAGTTTTCGAAATAAATGGTTATCTTTTTCAGTATCAATCTCAGTGGCTGACAGATATTTTATCGATAGGACATTTTATCGATAGGACATTTCATAGATAGGACATTTCATCGATAGGACATTTTATCGACGAATTTTCATAAAGGAAATTAACACACTCTAATTTATGCATAGCGGGGAACCCCCTAGCTACGATGTCATTGCGTGCAGTACAACAAACTAGCGGATACAACAAACTGCATAACGGCCATTTATATTTGAGATTTTCAAAATAATCTTCATCTACATTTGTTTATATTCATGTCCATGTTAAATAGCTAATCATCATTAATGTTAATATCCCATTTACGAAAATTTGTCGACGAAATTTCTGTCGACGAAATTTCTGCACACTGTTTCAGAATACAATTGAACAGCCACTTATTGAGGAATTTCTTCATTTATAATTTAAAAATAGCATGTATTAATGAAAGGTTCAATTTGCGCAACATTTCTAGAATGGTACAATTCTTATCTTCAGGCTATCAATTATAAATCAAATACCACTGAAAATTAACAAAAATATACATGGATTCTAAGAAACCCATTAATGGTGTGATTGTAGATATTGGATCAGGACCCTAAATAATTATTGGAAGTGTTGAATCTAGAAATTGATTAGATAAGGAAATTAGTGTGAATTTGAAATTAAAGAATTATTAACTAGTACTAGGAACTACAGTTGATATATGATAATATCAATATATCATCATATATCAATATATTGCTAAATATGTAGGTATAATATACCAACAAACTGATATTTTAAGTCAGCTGTGATTAATATTGGGACAGAATTTTACTCGAAATTATGTTGAAGAAATCAGCACATTTTACTTGTTAGGCAAATTATACAATGTAATAAGAATATTATATGTGTTACACACTACAGTGCCAAGTGTTACAGCTTTACAGTGCTAAGTGTTACAGCACTACAGTGCTAAGTGTTACTGCACTAAGTGTTACAGCACATGTGCTACAGAAGGTCACGCCAAAGTGCATGGTATTTTATCTGTTAGAGTCACGCTACCAACTGATAACACCAATGAACTTAGCATCTAAAGTAAAGAGTAGAGTGAGATGTATTTAGAGTGATATGAGTAGAGTGATATGAGTAGAGTGATATGAGTAGAGTGCTATGAGTAGAGTGATATGTGTAGAGTGATATGAGTAGAGTGATATGAGTAGAGTGATATGAGTAGAGTGATATGAGTAGAGTGATATGAGTAGAGTGATATGAGTAGAGTGATATGAGTAGAGTGATATGTGTAGAGTGATATGAGTAGAGTGATATGAGTAGAGTGATATGAGTAGAGTGATATGAGTAGAGTGATATGAGTAGAGTGATATGAGTAGAGTGATATGAGTAGAGTGATATGTGTAGAGTGATATGAGTAGAGTGATATGAGTAGAGTGATATGAGTAGAGTGATATGAGTAGAGTGATATGTGTAGAGTGATATGAGTAGAGTGATATGAGTAGAGTGATATGAGTAGAGTGATATGAGTAGAGTGATATGAGTAGAGTGATATGAGCAGGGTGATATGAGTAGAGTGACATGAGTAGAGTGCTATGGTCCAGTGTAGCACATATGTTATGGGCGGTAGCACTGATACTGACATTCCAGTCACTATCTCGTTTGTTTGGGTTCCTTTTAATTATCCTCCGATAATTAGTGAGAGCTACTGCGAGGGTGGAACAGTTTGGTTATGAGGGGAAAACAAGTGGGGAAACAGTTTGGTTATGAGGGGAAAACAAGTGGGGAAACAGTTTGGTTATGAGGGGAAAACAAGTGGGGAAACAGTTTGGTTGTGAGGGAAAAACAAGTGGGGAAACAGTTTGGTTATGAGGGGAAAACAAGTGGGGAAACAGTTTGGTTGTGAGGGGAAAACAAGTGGGGAAACAGTTTGGTTATGAGGGGAAAACAAGTGGGGAAACAGTTTGGTTATGAGGGGAAAACAAGTGGGGAAACAGTTTGGTTGTGAGGGAAAAACAAGTGGGGAAACAGTTTGGTTATGAGGGGAAAACAAGTGGGGAAACAGTTTGGTTATGAGGGGAAAACAAGTGGGGAAACAGTTTGGTTGTGAGGGAAAAACAAGTGGGGAAACAGTTTGGTTGTGAGGGGAAAACAAGTGGGGAAACAGTTTGGTTGTGAGGGAAAAACAAGTGGGGAAACAGTTTGGTTGTGAGGGAAAAACAAGTGGGTAAAAGTATATATGTGTTAAAAATAGTAAGTAAAATATGTGGAAAATACGGTAAAAGAGGGCAATGAGTCTGTAAAAGAAGGCAATGAGTCTGTAAAAGAAGGCAATGAGTCTGTAAAAGAGGGCAATGAGTCTGTAAAAGAGGGCAATGAGTCTGTAAAAGAGGGCAATGAGTCTGTAAAAGAGGGCAATGAGTCTGTAAAAGAGGGCAATGAGTCTGTAAAAGAGGGCAATGAGTCTCTAAAAGAGGACAATGAGTCTGTAAAAGAGGGCAATGAGTCTGTAAAAGAGGGCAATGAGTTTGTAAAAGAGGGCAATGAGTCTGTAAAAGAGGGCAATGAGTCTCTAAAAGAGGACAATGAGTCTGTAAGAGAGGGCAATGAGTCTGAAAAAGAGGACAATGAGTCTGTAAAAGAGGGCAATGAGTCTGTAAAAGAGGGCAATGAGTCTTAAAAGAGGGCAATGAGTCTGTAAGAGAGGGCAATGAGACTGTAAAAGAGGGCAATGAGTCTTTAAATGAGGGCATTGAGACTGTAAAAGAGGGCATTGAGACTGTAAAAGAGGGCAATGAGTCTGTAAAAGAGGGCAATGAGTCTGTAAAAGAAGGCAATGAGTCTGTAAAAGAAGGCAATGAGTCTGTAAAAGAAGGCAATGAGTCTGTAAAAGAAGGCAATGAGTCTGTAAAAGAGGGCAATGAGTCTGTAAAAGAGGGCAATGAGTCTGTAAAAGAGGGCAATGAGTCTGTAAGAGAGGGCAATGAGACTGTAAAAGAGGGCAATGAGTCTTTAAAAGAGGGCAATGAGACTGTAAAAGAGGGCAATGAGTCTGTAAAAGAAGGCAATGAGTCTGTAAAAGAGGGCAATGAGTCTGTAAAAGAGGGCAATGAGTCTTAAAAGAGGGCAATGAGTCTGTAAGAGAGGGCAATGAGACTGTAAAAGAGGGCAATGAGTCTGTAAAAGAAGGCAATGAGTCTGTAAAAGAAGGCAATGAGTCTGTAAAAGAAGGCAATGAGTCTGTAAAAGAGGGCAATGAGTCTGTAAAAGAGAGCAATGAGTCTGTAAAAGAAGGCAATGAGTCTGTAAAAGAGGGCAATGAGTCTGTAAGAGAGGGCAATGAGACTGTAAAAGAGGGCAATGAGTCTGTAAAAGAGGGCAATGAGTCTGTAAGAGAGGGCAATGAGACTGTAAAAGAGGGCAATGAGTCTTTAAAAGAGGGCAATGAGACTGTAAAAGAGGGCAATGTGTCTGTAAAAGAAGGCAATGAGTCTGTAAAAGAGGGTAATGAGTCTGTAAAAGAGGGCAATGAGTCTGTAAGAGAGGGCAATGAGTCTGTAAGAGAGGGCAATGAGACTGTAAAAGAGGGCAATGAGTCTTTAAAAGAGGGCAATGAGACTGTAAAAGAGGGCAATGAGACTGTAAAAGAGGGCAATGAGTCTGTAAAAGAGGGCAATGAGTCTGTAAGAGAGGGCAATGAGACTGTAAAAGAGGGCAATGAGTCTTTAAAAGAGGGCAATGAGACTGTAAAAGAGGGCAACGAGTCTGTAAAAGAGGGCAATGAGTCTGTAAAAGAAGGCAATGAGTCTGTAAAAGAGGGCAATGTGTCTGTAAAAGAATGCAATGAGTCTGTAAAAGAGGGTAATGAGACTGTAAAAGAGGGCAATGAGTCTGTAAAAGAAGGCAATGAGACTGTAAAAGAGGGCAATGAGTCTGTAAAAGAGGGCAATGAGTCTAAACAAAAACAAAAATTAGAAAAACACATTAGTGTTAAAAGAAAAATATTATATTACATTAACAAATACATATACGATGAGTATTAAAACAAATAAAATATTCAAACTCCAAACACTGAATTCACAATATTTCTTTTCCCAGATGAAGTGTAACAAACCATATATTGGTAAATAACTTCATATCGCAAGCCAATGGTCTTATCTCTTATCAGTCCCATCGAACTGATAAGCTTACGCTAATCAACAGATAAGATATGTGAGTGTGTGGAGGTATGTGAATAGCATTCTTTGGCGCAATGTGAATGCTACTGCAACTGTTACTCCCATTGTTAGAAATGTTATGATGGTAATTAGTATTTAAAGAAATTATGTGATAATTTCTCAAGAGTAACTATATAATAATTACTCACGAGTAACTATATAATAATTACTTGAAGAGTATTTATATAACAAATAGTATATAAGGTCATTAAGGTGTATATAATCTAATTAAATTAGAGCAGTAAATACAGGCTAAATGCATGGCTGTATGATACATATCCAGTTTTTATTCACTGTAATTAGTTATGCAAAAAATGACCGTAACATAACCCATCTTTTTGTATGATTCATTTTTGTGCTTTTAAATAGAAATTATAATGAGATATAGCTCTGATAATGTAAAACTCCTTTTTATTTAATGTCATAATAAAGATATAGAATAAATATTGAAAGATTAATAGTTTTAATGTAGTGGATTGTATCTATTAATTTCAATTAAATTAACAGATTTGGTGGAATATTTTTTATTACATTTTAGAACATCAAACCGACAGGAATATAAATAAACTATTGTCTAACTACAGGCACATAGAGTAAAAAAGTAACGGTATATTAAAGACACATGTGTACATTGTATAAATGGTAAGGAGCAACCAACTCCTGCATGGAATTAACGTCTTGCAATGATGAGATCACAGACCGGCACACATCACGTCCAGGGAGACACTTTTTCAAATTAATTTGATATTTCCATACCTAGACATTAAATTCACCCACTGCACTCAATCAACCTAAGGTATTACTGTGTTAGAACATTGCGTAATTTTAGGGCAGGAGGGGTACGCTACACTACACAACAACATGAGCTAGGCACCTTTTTTCTTCTTGGTCGGAGAGACCACATCAGCACTCGATGACGCCATGGCACACACTAACACACTGCAAATAAAATCGATAACTCGGGAATCGTAAAAACTGCAGACTTCTGTGAATAGCGCCACAGATAAAACTAGAAAATGATCAACAAACTAGACGAAATGACCGAATTAAAGAGTATGGCTTTGTAGGTGCAGAATAAAATAATAGGTACATAAAAAGGGACGTGATAACCTCTGTAGTTGATGACACACAGTGACGTGTTTATTGCACTTGTTATCTAAAGTCGTTATGTGAACAGCTGATGTGAACATCGCTAGGATTATTATTTGATTAACAGGTGTGAGATTAGAACAGGTGTACAGGTGTTAATGAAAACTGTTAATGCATTCAAAGTAGTAAAATTAAAGTAGTTTCACTTTGATGCTTTCCCTAGGCGCCAGACTATCAGAATCCCATTATTTCCGTACTAGGTAGCGCTAGTAGCAGGTTGGCACCAAATGGCTTCACCTACCGGGGTCTATAGGCACCCCCCCCCCCCTAACTTCTTTGATATTTCCCGGCACACAATCACCCACACTCAAGCGTATTGCTAAAGCACGCACGTACTTACGAACCCTATACGCACGCACGCAGCTACGCACGTGTTACGCGGAATTCCCCCTCCCACCTCTGTCAGAGCTCATCACTTTTAGAAAGATGGAATATATCATCACTTTCATTAGTGATTAAGAAATTATAATGAAATACATAGTGTAATAAATCACTTGATATGAATCTAAAATAAATCACATTGCTAAGACACTCCTTAAATTAGTTCTATAAAAACATTCAAGATTGTAAATTGGATAAGCCAAAGGTTAGAACAAACACGCACGTTAAATTCAAAAGACAATGGAGTTAGGGTCACACTGTACATACTCAGTGAAGAGCGCCCCGAGGGAGTGCTGTAACTTTGAGCAGAGTGAAGAGGCCTTTCAACTTCACTACCCCCTGCCACCTTCCTTCCCCCGGATTCCTGACCTCTGAGGGTAACCTGGTACGCTCCTGCAGTGGGGGAGCCAACCCTGTAGCCAATGGGAGGAGTTGACCTCCTAGCCGTAGCGTAGGACCTCTCATAGGTGCCAGACGAAGGAGTCACAGGTCGTGATCTGGATCCTCCTCTTTCGAAATAGTACGCACTTCTCCGGGCATCATAATCCAACAGATTGCCAGTGCTG
This sequence comes from Caprella mutica, assembly GCA_947561585.1. Taxonomy (NCBI): domain Eukaryota; kingdom Metazoa; phylum Arthropoda; class Malacostraca; order Amphipoda; family Caprellidae; genus Caprella; species Caprella mutica. Next base: position 269,639 of record CANNZV010000532.1, read on the forward strand.
CGCGACTGTGTTCTGTTATCCAGAACAGACACCGGCTTGTAGTCACCGTATGGACCAGGTCCTGGCGAGCCAGCCCAAATGTACTTAGGGTTAGCTAGGGGTACTGCAGCAGGCTGTTCAACGTACTCATCCTCATCATGGAAAGGGTTGTACACAGACTGAGTTGCTGGGGCGTCCGAACTGGTGACTCTGACGGCAGCAGGTACTTGTGCACAGTTAACTGAGAGGGTTGTGGCTGCTACCTTAGCTTCAACAGATTGGCTGATGCTGGCTACAGCAGGAACATAGTTGATACCCTTGTTTTCAGAGGTGTTAGGCAGGGTCGTGATAGGGTCGGAGGTGGTCTCGGTAGCCTCAGAGGTGGAAGCGAGAGGAGCAGGGTGGTAAGTGATGTCATTGGTGGGCCCGTATGCCGGGGTAAGGGACCGCTTCCTCTTGAAACACCCTGTCGGTAAACCCGCAAAAATGAGAATAAACTGTAAATATTAAAAATCATAAAGAATATAAGAATCATGAGAATCAGAAACGTGCAAGTGACAGTATTAACAGAATAGTATAAGAAATATAATGTAATATATACTATACTGAAAAACCTCTATAAACATGCCTGAGTAATATTATGACGCCTAAATTATTGTACTGACATCTAGTGCCATACTACATATTCAAGGTATCTAAAATGCATATTACATAGAGAGTGAGGTTAAATAATAAGTTACACCCACCTTTACCATCTAGTGGCAGCTTTGTGACTAGTGAGAGGGTGACTAAACTAATAGGAGTGGTCAAGACTGGTTACTAGGGATAAACTGGTTAGCAAGCACAGGTTAGAGCGGAAAAAGAACTTTATTGTAATTGGAATATACTGAGTGTTACGGTTAACCTGCTCAATGGTCATACAGTAGATATCTAATTTAGTTTACTGTTAATAGAATTTGACACGCAGTATTAAATAAATTATACATGCAACATTCAAACAATATCTCAAATTAGAATAAACTTTACAAATAAGTAGAGACAGAAAATTATTAGATAGTCACACAGAACTAATATGAATAAACATGATTAAATTACTAACCTGGTGTAAAGTCCAGAATTAATTGAGTGAATTAGATACTCGATACAGTAAGAGTGATTTAGATACTCGATACAGTAAGAGTGAAGTAGATACTCGATACAGTAAGAGTGAAGTAGATACTCGATACAGTAAGAGTGAAGTAGATACTCGATACAGTAAGAGTGAAGTAGATACTCGATACAGTAAGAGTGAAGTAGATACTCGATACAGTAAGAGTGATTTAGAATTTAGATACTCGATACAGTAAGAGTGAAGTAGATACTCGATACAGTAAGAGTGAAGTAGATACTCGATACAGTAAGAGTGAAGTAGATACTCGATACAGTAAGAGTGAAGTAGATACTCGATACAGTAAGAGTGAAGTAGATACTCGATACAGTAAGAGTGAAGTAGATACTCGATACAGTAAGAGTGAAGTAGATACTCGATACAGTAAGAGTGATTAATTTTAGTAGAGGGCTTAACGTCTGTTTTATAACTAAAGGCCATAACGCTGACGTCAAAAGAAAATTAAATACAAGGGACTGGTAGAAGCAATCAGAAAGGAAAGTGGCTCAATGAACAATGTAACCTACGGCTACAACCAATCGTTGTCAACCTCATGGATGCAGAAAAACTACTCCGTGAATGCAGTCACTTACCAAGGAATGTGATGAAGAGGGACACAAACACCGGTGGCTGCACTCACGGATGGAAGAGGAAAATGAAGAGGTGATAGCAAATGAAGTCTACGGGTCTACCTAACACAAAATCTAAGACCTCGTAGTTGAAGAGCATAACCCTAGCGCTATCCTCTAAAACTGCAAGTAGCGTTAAAAAAATGATAATAAAACAGTCCATAATTCAAATTACAACAGTTCGGGGACCGTAATAGTTACTTACTATTTTTCATTACTAGTTACAAGTGGCATACTTATGACAAGTAACTGTAGGTACTTTACCTGGCAAGCACACCACACTTGTACAAGTGGGTCCCAAGTCGTGCAGTTCGGCATGTTGTTTCACTGATAGCATTAAAAGAAATAGAAGCTTTGTACATTTAACACTCTATTAGAGGCAAAAATAATATAGTTATTATAAACGTATGTTAAATGGGCACTTAAAGAACACTTAATAATAAAGATAATTTAGTCATTAATTATTGTAATTATCATTTGTACTTAGAAAATAGGCCAGTGAAATAAAGAAAATGAATGGGAATTTTGCATAATCAAAAAAAAAAAAAAAATAATAATAACTAGAAAGACCTTTAAAATAAATTAAACACAAAGATTCAGAAAGCAAAATAGTTAGTTAAAATAAGAACACACAAAATTATTACAAGTTAAAAAATATAGGGTAAGTTACGAATTATCGGACGTTTCAAGTTTTCGTTCATGTAAAAATATATAATTTACCACTTTCATTCGTTATTTTGATTGGTAAAAATTTTAAGCGAGTTGAAATAAATAAATATCATTTTCTAGCATTATCAAAAATGTGGAAAATAAATTCCGTGAAGTTGGCCATTTAATGTAAAAATAACTTTAATTTTAATCCGAAACAATTCTAATGTTGAAAACTGCTCTGAAAATTCTTTAATTTTCAACATTTTAGAAATTCAATCTCTAGATTCCTTATATTCACTGATGATTTTATTATATAACAATTATTGTTTTTGTTTTTTATTTAATCTAAATTTCAATTAAACTAACCTTTTACAACAATTTAATCATTTATTTTATTTTTTTATTTATTTATATTTAGAGAGGAAAAAAATATTGAATATTTAGCTTTTAATTCAATATTAACAACATATAAAGATAATATCAATTATTCCTCCCTATTCTATACCTTTCATAATATCTAACTTAGTTTTAATTTAATATTATACATTTTCCACTTTGCTTACCATCGTTTTTAGATTCCTTAGATTTTTTATTCGCTGCGTGTAAATAAGACAGACAGGTTAGATTAATTAAAGTCTAACAATAAGAAGAATTAAAAGAAATTTACCATAAAAATACCTGTCAAAGCAGGCAGTAAAAATAAAGAATAATAAAAATATAAATAACGATAAAATAAAAAATAAAATAATTATAATATATAGGGTAAGTTCCGAATTATAAGTCAGTTCCACATTTTCGGACACGTAAGAAAAAAATACTTAATAATTTATATTTATTTTTTTATTTTAATTGGTATCCATGATACCTGCAGGAATGTATCCAACTAAAAAAATATAATATATTTTCTTACGTAATCGAAATTGAGGTAATGACCGATAATTCGGAACTTAACCTAATGTTGTAGAATACAATGAAAATTACAATTATAAAAACGTTATACTAAACAATACACAAAAACAGTTAAACTCTTTACACTCAAAAACAAAATAATTAATTATCCCAAATAACAATAGTATTTTTAAATTGAATGTAGAGATCTAACCTTTCACGATATGTTACGTTGCGTGTTCCTTAGATTTGAATAATTAGCTAGGCCTATCGCAGTGAATTCTCACGTACTTACAGTAAAGGATGCCTCTATAGGCCTAGCAGGGTACGAGCCGCATAACTTACCTGTAAAGGAAAAAAGAAAATTGGTTAAAATATCAAATATAAAAATCACTAAAACATCAACTTTACACTCAAGTATTCTATAATCTAATTATTTCTATCCATTAATTCTACAAAATATAGGGTATAATAATTTTTTCTAATTAATCATACATTTAATCGGTTAATAATTGAAATATTTTTTAATGAGCATTGGTAAATTGATGTGACTCGTTTGACAGGTTTTTCCTTTTAGTACCACAGTTGTTAATGGGTGATAGAGCAGCACTACTGTAAAGGAGAGAGAGGTTGACCTGTAGCTACTGTACATAGATAGAGCTCACTGTATGTATCATGGTGTAGTGTATACAACTATACATGTAATAGAACAATTCAGTCATGTATGGTTATTTCAAATTGATTCATACCAGAAAAAGGCGAGCTTGTCAATAAAAATATTTGTTATGATAATATATAATTTATTAGTACATTAATATGTAAATAATAATTTGTAAATATATTAATAATACTAGATAAATATAAAAATGAAACTTAATTTCATTTATTCGATATGAACACAATTTAAATTCAATTTTAGTAAAATTTGTACTAAAAGTTATAGCAAATGTCTAAAGAATTATTTAAGTACTTGATATTATCGTTGTTATTATTTGCTCATTGGTAACTTTAATAACATTGATAACACTAATTAAGTAAAAGCTTATAACACTAAGAATTTAGTAGTTCACACACAGACATATTACTGACAACATTTTAATAGTATAGGCATCAATTCCAGTTTTTTAATTGTTTTATGACTTCAATCCGTCAATATTAAATTATATTGCAAATATTGTTTACACCGTATGTATTGTTCCAATATTGTACTCGGTATACAGATTGAAAACATGGTATCAAAATTATAAATAACGTCTAAAAAGTTTCATTATTATATCATAACTTTACAGCCTATAAACATGACAGCTAATCACTCAGTTGTTCTGTAAGATGTAGAAATAACATCCTATACCCTGTAACATCTTATACAGACACTATAACATCTTATTCAGACACTATAACATCTTATTCAGACACTATAACATCTTATTCAGACACTATAACATCTTATTCAGACACTATAACATCTTATTCAGGCACTATAACATCTTATTCAGGCACTATAACATCTTATTCAGACACTATAACATCTTATTCAGGCACTATAACATCTTATTCAGGCACTATAACATCTTATACAGACACTGTAACATCTTATTCAGGCACCATAACATCTTATTCAGACACGGTAACATCTTATACAGACACTATAACATCTTAAACAGACACTATAACATCTTAAACAGACACTATAACATCTTATTCAGACACTATAACATCTTATACAGACACTATAACATCTTATTCAGACACTATAACATCTTAACAGGCACCATAACATCTTATTCAGGCACTATAACATCTTATTCAGACACTATAACATCTTATACAGACACTATAACATCTTATTCAGACACTATAACATCTTATTCAGGCACTATAACATCTTATTCAGACACTATAACATCTTATACAGACACTATAACATCTTATTCAGGCACTATAACATCTTATTCAGACACTATAACATCTTATTCAGACACTGTAACATCTTATTCAGGCACCATAACATCTTATTCAGACACTATAACATCTTATACAGACACTATAACATCTTATTCAGACACTATAACATCTTATTCAGACACTATAACATCTTATTCAGACGCTGTAACATCTTATTCAGGCACCATAACATCTTATTCAGACACTGTAACATCTTATACAGACACTCTAACATCTTAAACAGACACTATAACATCTTATTCAGACACTATAACATCTTATTCAGACACTATAACATCTTATTCAGACACTATAACATCTTATTCAGACGCTGTAACATCTTATTCAGGCACCATAACATCTTATACAGACACTATAACATCTTATTCAGACACTATAACATCTTATTCAGACACTATAACATCTTATTCAGACACTGTAACATCTTATTCATGCACCATAACATCTTATTCAGACACTGTAACATCTTATACAGACACTATAACATCTTAAACAGACACTATAACATCTTATTCAGACACTATAACATCTTATACAGACACTATAACATCTTATTCAGACACTATAACATCTTATTCAGACACTATAACATCTTATTCAGACACTGTAACATCTTATTCAGGCACCATAACATCTTATTCAGGCACTGTAACATCTTATACAGACACTATAACATCTTATTCAGACACTGTAACATCTTATTCAGACACTATAACATCTTATACAGACACTATAACATCTTATTCAGACACTATAACATCTTATTCAGACACTGTAACATCTTATTCAGACACTATAACATCTTATTCAGACACTATAACATCTTATACAGACACTATAACATCTTATTCAGACACTATAACATCTTATTCAGACACTGTAACATCTTATTCAGGCACCATAACATCTTATTCAGGCACTGTAACATCTTATACAGACACTATAACATCTTATTCAGACACTGTAACATCTTATTCAGACACTATAACATCTTATACAGACACTATAACATCTTATACAGACACTATAACATCTTATACAGACACTATAACATCTTATTCAGACACTATAACATCTTATACAGACACTATAACATCTTATTCAGACACTATAACATCTTATTCAGACACTTTAACATCTTATTCAGACACTGTAACATCTTATTCAGGCACTATAACATCTTATTCAGGCACCATAACATCTTTTTCAGGCACCATAACATCTTATTCAGACACTGTAACATCTTATACAGACACTATAACATCTTAAACAGACACTATAACATCTTATTCAGACACTATAACATCTTATACAGACACTATAACATCTTATTCAGACACTATAACATCTTATACAGGCACTATAACATCTTATTCAGGCACTATAACATCTTATTCAGACACTATAACATCTTATACAGACACTATAACATCTTATTCAGACACTATAACATCTTATTCAGGCACTATAACATCTTATTCAGACACTATAACATCTTATACAGACACTATAACATCTTATACATACACTATAACATCTTATTCAGACACTATAACATCTTATTCAGACACTATAACATTTTATTCAGACACTATAACATCTTATTCAGACACTGTAACATCTTATTCAGGCACCATAACATCTTATTCAGACACTGTAACATCTTATACAGACACTATAACATCTTAAACAGACACTATAACATCTTATTCAGACACTATAACATCTTATACAGACACTATAACATCTTATTCAGACACTATAACATCTTATTCAGACACTATAACATCTTATTCAGACACTGTAACATCTTATTCAGGCACCATAACATCTTATTCAGGCACTGTAACATCTTATACAGACACTGTAACATCTTAAACAGACACTATAACATCTTATACAGACACTGTAACATCTTAAACAGACACTATAACATCTTATTCAGACACTATAACATCTTATTCAGACACTGTAACATCTTATTCAGGCACCATAACATCTTATTCAGGCACTGTAACATCTTATACAGACACTATAACATCTTATTCAGACACTGTAACATCTTATTCAGACACTATAACATCTTATACAGACACTATAACATCTTATTCAGACACTGTAACATCTTATTCAGACACTATAACATCTTATTCAGACACTATAACATCTTATTCAGACACTATAACATCTTATACAGGCACTATAACATCTTATTCAGACACTATAACATCTTATTCAGACACTATAACATCTTATTCAGACACTATAACATCTTATTCAGACACTGTAACATCTTATTCAGGCACTATAACATCTTATTCAGGCACCATAACATCTTTTTCAGGCCTGCCAACCAAAACCAAAGGCAATTTCTCACACTGGCGTTCACGCTGTTCGAACACCGCAAGTCTAAACCTCAGGTAGTAAGTTACGAATTATCGGTCAGTTCCACATCTTCGGTCATATGAGAAAACACGATATAATAGATATTATTTTATTTTCCAATTAAATAAAAAATAAAATTATTGTTATCATACAATTTTTTCTTATATGACCGAAGATGTGGGACTGACCTATAATTCGTAACTTAGCCTACTTAAAAGCATTTCATATAAGTGAGCAGTTTTTACCAATGAAAATAATACACAAAATAAGTGTGTGATAAATAGCCTAGTATTATTAAAGTATTATTAAAGTACCTATTAGGCATAGCTAATTAAATTTCAATTTCATACTTCATCAGTTCTGGTAAAATTGTGAGCAAGTGTGAATTTCTGTAATAAATAAACAATAAATATCAAGAAAAATGCCATAAACAATGTATGAGATTTCATCTAATATTCATTATATTTACAGCCTTGCAATGCAGTAAATGTAATATTAAAATAATTATACACTTTTTTATTTATAAATATGGATTACTGAAAATAATTATTTTTCCCATTTCAAAATTTTTCTTTTATAAATACAGAACAATTTCAAAATATCTTTTAGATATTAGTAAACTGTTAAAATGTTTCCCATATTCTTATGGTTAGTACCTAAAGGATGCGTTAGCTGATTATTAATATATCTTCAAAGCTAATTAAATAACTAGAGATTTAATAGGACAAACTATTATTCTTTGAAGATTATTATATATTTCAGGAAGATGAATCAACAATTGGAAATATTGTGATCTTTTCACTAGACTCTTTATCTTTTTTGGTTAATGTATTTTATGTAATAAAAAAAATCATAGAAAACTAATTGTCTCTTTAAATTTATTAGACATTTAAGAAATTTAGCTTACCTAAAGTTGGTGATAGAATTTAAGTTTCATTAAATGATTAGCTAATAGCTTGGTGGGAGTTAAAAGACAGATACAATAGTGGTCGAATCCTGTGGTCAGAGACAGGCGAGATAATCCTATAGTGTGTCATCTTCAATCTTACGAGGAAATGAGAATCGAATCACATGCAGTTTAGTACGCGCTACACTTTCGTCAACATAGCATCTAGACAGTGAAAAAGATACCGAAGTGAAATGTCTTTTCCCAAAGTTACAAATGCAGAATTGGAGAAGACAAAAAGGAGCTTAAAGCAATATAGATCCAACCAGTTAGATTGTTTCAAAGGAAACGAAACATCTTACGTAACTGATATATTCTGTTCGAAGCTCATACTGATATTGAACATAGCTACAGAGATGGATAGGCCTAACCTCACATCATTGCAGCATCTTGAAAATTTACTGATTAGAGCATTGCTACCAAGCGCCATTTTACTGAAACACGAAGTTTCAAACATACAGTAAGGACCGCCATTGCAGCTGTACAAAGGCGTTATACTATCGGAGAAATCGCACAAACTTATGACAGCATGACAGATAACAATTTTTTCCAAAATATCCATAAACTCTCTTTTCACAAAGTTATTGTGAAACTTGGGCAGATATATGATATATAAATATACTTCACTTGAAACTTCATGATGGATTGCAACCATCTTTAATGAATTACAGAAATATTGAAGTATTTGATAGTAATTGGATTGGACAGCAAACGGTTCGCGTCACAGAGATTCACTACCAATTGCCAATGAAATTACCGATGAAGCCTTGCGTCTACTGGCGAGGTATCACTCAATCAATGGCCAATCCATGTGAGATCAATAATTCTATAATGTACTACCAGATAACAGAGAACAAGAAGATCAGTTGCTATTAGATGTTCAGCAGCGATTGCAAAAATTAAAAAAACAGTATTTGAGTTTGTGAACATTTTGTACAATTACTACATGAACATTTTTCAGATTCCCTACGACGTCATGACAGTACGCTTAGTCTTCACGTTGTCGTAATGGTTGTTTCCATGATAGATGAACGTAGAATAGACTGCACACCAGGGCAAATTAACAGCATTTTATCGCTATTAACAAATACCGTGTCATCTATTACCTACTTGACGACGATACACATTGAACCAAAGGAGACAATATCTATGATTGTACAAAATGAAGAGGAGCTTTCATTGCTGCAGATGTGTATGCAGGACATGGTCAATAAACTTCGTAAACTGAAACAACGATTCAATAATATCGGAGGTCGGAGCGTGGCATTCGCTATTTACAACTCTATTCTATTCACACATTTCTTAGCAAAAAACAGTGACAGGGATACCGAGGTTGTTTCAAACAAGAGCGGAAATCTTCCCTAACAAGATTACACAATGCAACATTTTAAATTGGGAGGAAAAGATGGAGAGCTGTGTTACGATAAAACAAATATTAAAACTGAACCTCGGAGATAAGAATAGCATAAAGTGTAATTGCTATTTGCAGAATGGGAGTCTAAAGGCCAAACATTTTGTTATATTTGTTAGATGCGAACATGTCGCCTGCATTCAATGCACAACAAACTACTATGAGAAGCTAGCAGAGGAGGAAGAAGGGTATGTTCCATCTTGTTGGTAATAAAAGACAACTTTTTAAACATTTTCATATACCAGCGTATTTTTCATTCTAAATCTTATAACGACTTACTTTTTTCAATTACTTATTTAATATAGTAACCCTTGTGTTTATTTCACATACGATTATTCATGTAATTATTATACAAACATGATTATTCATGTAATTATTTTCCTTACAATTATCCATGCAATTCTTTTACTAATAAGTTTTGTCTTCAGTTTCAGATGTGAGCAGTGTGGTATTGCAGTCATGGACTAAATACATGGAGGGTATTTTCTACCAAGACAACGACAGGCAGACCATCTCTAAGATGAAGGAGGACTCTAAAGTCACGAGAGCAAGAAATAATCAAAGAGTAGACTCCTTGTATGCACTCTATACAAAAATCTTTGTGGGACAATCTACACAGAGGACACAATGGGACAATCTACACAGAGGACACAATGGGACAATCTACACAGAAGACACAGTGGGACAATTTACACAGAAGACACAGTGGGACAATCTACACAGAAGACACAGTGGGACAATTTAAACAGAGGACACAATGGGACAATCTACACAGAGGACACAATGGGACAATCTACACAGAAGACACAGTGGGACAATCTACACAGAAGACACAGTGGGACAATCTACACAGAGGACACAATGGGACAATCTACACAGAGGACACAATGGGACAATCTACACAGAAGACACAATGGGACAATCTACACAGAAGACACAGTGGGACAATTTACACAGAAGACACAGTGGGACAATCTACACAGAAGACACAGTGGGACAATCTACACAGAGAACACAATGGGACAATCTACACAGAGGACACAATGGGACAATCTACACAGAGGACACAATGGGACAATCTACACAGAAGACACAGTGGGACAATCTACACAGAAGACACAGTGGGACAATCTACACAGAGGACACAATGGGACAATTTACACAGAGGACACAATGGGACAATCTACACAGAAGACACAGTGGGACAATCTACACAGAAGACACAGTGGGACAATCTACACAGAAGACACAGTGGGACAATCTACACAGAGGACACAATGGGACAATCTACACAGAGGACATAATGGGACAATCTACACAGAAGACACAGTGGGACAATCTACACAGAAGACACAGTGGGACAATCTACACAGAGGACACAATGGGACAATCTACACAGAGGACACAATGGGACAATCTACACAGAAGATACAGTGGGACAATTTACACAGAAGACACAGTGGGACAATCTACACAGAGGACACAATGGGACAATCTACACAGAGGACACAATGGGACAATCTACACAGAAGACACAGTGGGACAATCTACACAGAGGACACAATGGGACAATCTACACAGAGGACACAATGGGACAATCTACACAGAAGACACAGTGGGACAATCTACACAGAAGACACAGTGGGACAATCTACACAGAGGACACAATGGGACAATCTACACAGAGGACACAATGGGACAATCTACACAGAAGACACAGTGGGACAATTTACACAGAAGACACAGTGGGACAATCTACACAGAAGACACAGTGGGACAATTTACACAGAAGACACAGTGGGACAATCTGCGCAGAAGACACAGTGGGAAAATTTACACAGAGGACACAATGGGACAATCTACACAGAGGACACAATGTTACGATCACTTCTTGGGTTTGAGAATTGACACTAGACTTTCAAATTTTAATGGGAATATATGTGAAATTATCCCTTCAGAACCAATTGTTTATTCTTTATTTCCATAATTCAGTAACTGATCTAAATAATGGCAATCAATTACACAGGAAATGAAAGCGGTTAATGACCGGTTCAATTTTATTATAGGCACAAATATTAAAATACAAAGTTTGGCAAATATGGACTTATTGCGGATAATAGAAAAGAGGGTAAAATGTAGAGCGTGGTTGTTAACCCCACAAAGTCTAGAGCCAATCTAACAGAGGACCAAACTATACAGGAAAGCATCAGTTTTATGCTTATTTTCGAATTGGACTACAAACAGCTCATTATATACCTAGGCCTTATATTCAATAATAATTCTACGGATACAATAAGAATGTCTTATGATGGTATTTTAACGGACTTTTAGGGTAAGGGTTAAAAGAGAGGATGTAAGCAATTAACATCATTCGATAGTTTTGAGAAAGAAACAATGTTATTTCAAGAGTTATTGAAATATATAGGTATAGCTATTCTTATTGAAATTATAGTTCATAACACAATGGGACAATCTACACAGAAGACAAAGTGGGACAATCTACACAGAAGACACAGTAAGACAATCTACACAGAAGACACAGTGGGACAATCTACATGATTTGTGTCTGTGAATTCAAACTAGTAAAATCAAAATTAAGGCAACTGAATTGCAATACAAGTGGGAAATATACAGTAACTTGTAGTCAGCTTTTCAAACTATAAGTCCGTTATTTTTTTCCTATTTATAATTTTTGTCGAGATGCAGTCAGGGTTTTTAATTGCTCAAAAGACACGGATTTAAAAGCTAGTTTTTTACATTAAAATTAAGTTTTCCTTATCTGTTTGTATTGCAACTACAATAATGCCAAGAGATTCAGGACATAATACTATAAATTCATAATACAAATTAAAATTACATTTGAAATTTATAGTGTAAACTAACCTTAATAATATTAATAAAAATTTATAATATAACCTATGATATTTGTATTCTTATTCCATAACTTTTTTTGTTCTTTAATCACAGTGAGCCATCTGATTCATAGAGTTCTGATGAATGAAATACGTCGTATAATGAATTTATTTGAAAAAAATTTGTAGTCTGCATGAAAGGGTCACATTCCAATCAAAATCTTAATTCATTTAAAGTGGAGTACCTCATCTATATTGAGCTAGTTGAAGTTCACTATTTGAAAAATAAATCAAAAGAAACATGTCCTATAGAGCATTTTTATTTTCACATATCTGCAATGTACCCATTAATTTAAAAAATCACTAATTATTTAATGTAAATCAATACTATTTTAGGAGCAGCTGCTGTCTGTCTGTCCGTCACACTAAAGCTGGTAGCATGCATGGGAAATTATTCTGATATCAGTTACTTGTTTCAATAACCAAATTAAAGTTTATTTCATTCGGATCTTTTCTGTTTGCTGGGCGCACAGAAAATAATCGATATAAAATAATAAATTATAATGGTATCACACTTACTGACTTTTAAAGTGGATTTATTTAATTATTAATAACACATACTTGATATATTAAATAGTGTATTTTGATAAGTTTCTGTTTCGTGGGCGCATAGGAAAATAAAATAATAATATAAAGATGATAACAATATCTGTTTCTTAGGCGCATTTATAATAACAATATAACTAACGATAATAACAATTTCTTAGGATTAATGGACATTGTGAAATCAAATAACTTATTTAGAAAATAAGTCATCAAGGAGAGGTGTTCTCATACAGCAGAGGGAATTAAAAATCAGTAGTCAGTAGGTATGATACCATTGTAATTTATTATTTTATTTCGATTATTGTCCGTGCGCCTAGCAAACAGAAAAGATCCTTTCATTCAATTGAAAATATTAGAGTAAAAGCGAGATAATTATTATTACATAAATTGAACTAATATCAGATAGTGAACATAAAAAAATAATATATTGAAAATGCTGTCATTTTTGATAGTACGTGCACACTATTTAGTATATAGTATATATTATAGAACAAAATAATAATGATAATGTTCACAAGAAATTCTTGCATACATTTTTTAGTTTTATAAAACCAGTATTTTGAGATATATTTTTTCTCATTATAAATAAATCATGTCAAATAATGGACACATAACATGCCGATAAAAATAACTATATTAATGTGAAGACGATATAAAATATAATTATGATTTGTTACGCATACTATAAAAATAAAATAAATAAAATCATGAAGATTTGTCGTTTATTTATGAGAACAATCTGATAAAAAGTTTTATTATAACAGTGTCTAAATAAAATAAAAATAAATTCCTTTCTGACAGCTTCTTTCAGTCCCTTGTATTTAATTTCCTTTTGACGTCAGCGATATGGCCTTTGGTTCCGAAGCAGACGTTAAACCCCTTCTAATCTGTTATCGATATATGAAAATGAGGAATTTCTTGACTTTATCCTTCAATAGAAATCTAAATGAAAAGAACTCTGAAGAAGTAGACAGATAGAAAAGTGGCTACAGGAAAAAGGTGATAAAGCTCATGGATGCAGAAAAGCTGTACAAAATATATTATAACTAAACATTAGGGTAAAAGGTATAAAATATATACTTTTAAAATATGATATTGAATGTCTATATTTTTTTGTATTATTTCTTTATTCAAAATAACTAGATTGTGGAACTGGAATTTCCAGTAGAAATTATCAAAGATAATACTAAACAGAAAGCATTATCTAAGCCTGCAGGGGTGGGCACATACTGAGTTTTTCAGTGCCAAAAGATGGAATCTCAGTGCCTTTACCATTTTCTTTAGTTTTTTTTATAAATGGCAGGGTATACTGAGTAATTACAATGAGGTGGTAGATTTTATTGAGGTACGTACAATCGTACATATTTTGCACATAAATATTGGTAGTAGATTTATCATTTGCATTAAAAGAAATTAATAAATGATATATAATTATGCTTATCTTTTTTCATGTGAATGTAATTCACAATAAAAACAAAAATTAATTATCTTCCATAAGTAATAATAAGTAACTCATAAAATCACAGTATAAATGACATGGCTACCCAACATGTTAAAAGTAGGGACTTAAAAATGATTGTACAAATTCTTACCAGCTTTTGTTAGTGTGTCCCTAGACAAGCATATAGATGATATAAAAATAACTGAACTAGATAAAAAGAGACAGAGGTAAAAATTTTAAACACCGGCACTACTCTAACAATGAACAAAAAATACCTTATTAACGGATAAAATTGACTATCAAAGTATCAAGGTCATTACAAATATACTATTCTTCAATTAGTTGACCATCCCCTTTTATATTTTCCCTGGAATTAATAAAGCAGTCATGGCTAAAAATTCTAAATTTTCTTTGAAAGAAAAAAAGTTACTGTTTGCCTCCTGGACAAGAGTGCTACTCTGAGTGCCAAAAGAACACAGAGTGCTGACCCCTAAATCCAAGGTATTGTTGATATTTTAAATGTTACAATTTTTATGACCTTGGTCGAGTACAAAAAATCAGGGAATGTTTATCTTCGAATTTTTGTTAGACAGAGTAAAAGTGTTTTCGAGACAAATGTATCGACAACTGTTAAAATGTTTTTGAACAGCTTCCTTGCTCAGGACAACAATAATGACTAATAAATGCTGTTTTGATAATTCTAAGGATTCAGTTCCACTCCTTCAAACCCGATAAAAAGAGTGAAGTTTTTCTAGTTAAAATTTCTAGTTTCATCACAACCCCTAACCACCACATGAATAAACAGATTGTAAAGGTAATTATTGAATTAATAATTTTGAATTAATCTTTCTAATGAAATATTTGATAAATTATGTTAATAATTTAGATATATTTAATCAAATTTGCACGAGATAAGAAATTACAATACCTCTCTTCCATATGAAGTCTGTATTTTTGCCCCTCCAATTCCTTGGTAAAGAATAGAATCTTTCTTTAACTTTCTTCGCTTTACTGTGTTCGGAATCTGTCGAACACAACTGGTGAGCGAACTTAGGGGACACTGCAGGACTTCTTGTCACATCTACTGGTTCGTAGGATTTCGCCGAAATTAAAGAATCACCATTCTGACATTTTGTTGATAATTTAGCTGCGTTAGGCAATGTAGATGAAGACTTGGTTTGATGAACAGAGGATGATCTGAATAAATTCACTTTTCTAAGAGTTTTCGTATCTTTCATGGCAACCATAAAGCGACTGGAGGACGGTGAACATATCTCAGGGTCGCCGTAGGAGTTCCGCCATCCGGAAGGAGTGTCGGGGTATTTTTTCCCCTTGTATTTACTATTAGATCCATCAGAGAAGTTAACAGATGAAGTCCCAGAGTCTGGTGAAGCGTGCGTAGAGCTACCAGTTGTAATTAACGCTCTGTTTGGCGTCGAAGTCGCAAAACCAATATTTTCTTCCTCTTGTTGCGACCACAGTATAACCATCGTAAAAAAACGTTGAACAAATTCTAGAATTCAAAATATGATTTTTCAATACTTCTTTTTCACAAATATTTAAAAAAAACACTAAAAACGAAATTCTTTACACTTCAAAATGAACTGAAATTCAATGAAATAATAGTGAGCAGTGAAATATAACCGTTCTGCTTTCAAAGCGGACACACTGATAGAGACCCAGTGGCCTGAATTATCAAAAGATTACACGTTTCAGTCATGTGAGACACACGTTTGCGTGACTCACGAAATTCGCACGAAACCCAGGCACGATTTACACGCTTTGAGAGTTGCCAACATTAATTAACTTTGCTTGACATTTCAAGAGAAACAATATTCAATTTATTATCTCAAGATATATCATATACATTGAAAGCTGTCTTAGAAGACGGCTATTGGAATTGTATTTATCAAGCAAATAGAATGCAGTATTATAAGAGTAGTTATTTAGGTTGAATTTTAGAGCAGACAATGGCAAGGGAAAACAAAGAAATGGAGTGATAATGAGCGTGATTTACTCTTTTTGCGATCTACTGACTGCAGTAATGGTCTACCTCCGGTACTGGGGAAATACTGGTGCGGTAATTGAGCAACTGGTTTGGTGATTAGGAAAACCGTACATTAACGCATGAACTGGGAAACGAATCACTTGTTCTCTAATCAAACATTGTATTTTCGGAATGATAACGTGCGTGTAAGAGTTATTTTAGTGCCGTAATATAGAGATATTAATACCGTAATTCAATTCAGTTTATTTTTTTCTTGAACAGAGAATTTCATTATTGTGCTTCGTGAAAAAAATTATATTTTATATTCATAATTATATTTTAAGTAGTTTTCAAGTTATCAAAAATTATAACATAATTATTAATATCCACAGGAAAAATTTGTCAAATTAAGGCTGAAATGCTATGCATTTTGAAGTAGCAAATAAACACACTATTCCTTAAAAAGCACACATATAGGCGAGGCATGACCGTAAAAATTCAAATATAGCCTATGTTGACTCTATGGTTTTTAAATTACGCACTTCAATCCATTTCGTGGAATTGTGTTCCTCTAGTGTCGATATAGCAGGGAAATCAGTAAAATTCGAAATAACTATACTATGGAAATTTTTTAGATACTCTTTACACGATTGTTACTTCTTTACATTTGTGTTTTATTATTTAATAAAGATGTACAGAAGATTGGGGATTATCTTTATTGTGTTTCGAAAACTGAATAGAAAAACAGGACAATGTATATAAAATGCAAAATGTATAATGGAAACATACGACTGTTTATTAAAAACAAAAGATATCCACAACATCAATCTATAATGAATAGGTTTAGAAGATAATAGCTATAGAACTTTGAATTAACAAAACAAACAGCAAATAATTGATACAAATGAGTAGAGGGAATCAAAGGAAGTGAAAGTATAGGGAAACAACGGAAGTTTAAAGAAAAAATAAGTTTCCACGCAATCAATGAAGGGGAATTGGTAACAAAGAAATATTTCCTCTCTATTCCACACACTGCATTATAAGGTAGAATGTATCATTATAAAGTGACAATTAAGTAACTAATCATTATCTATTAGCATATATCATTGTTAACTACATATTCAAAATAATCAAGATATCGAATTAAATTATATAATTCAAATGTCATCGAATTTAAAAAAAAATATATGAATTACTTGACATTTCAAATAACATAATTACATCGAAATAGTTTAATTTAAATTTACTCATTGTTAGACAGACAATTCTCATTTTTGGATGACAGTGCAACAACAAATGAAATGAGGATCTGATTTGCCCCAAGCGATTGGTGTAACTGTTAGGTACAGTGGGTTTGCCCCGAAGCTATATCGATAGAAATGGTATAACCTGGCGAAACATGGAGATAATGTAATCTAAAAAGTACATAATAGAACTAAATTGCAAGTTTGATATTCCAGTCTCTGTACACTCTAGTCCTGAGAAGGTGACTCTAGTAATTATTAAGTCGTAAAACAGTGATTTTTTTCAGAAACAAACTGAATCAAATATATTTTTCTAATTTCACATTAAATTGACTATTTTCAGATTTCCCATCCATTATGAGAACATTATTCCACTTATCAATCAATTACAGAGTTCTGTTAAAAATAATAATAGACATCATTACAGTAAATCGTATCCTGCCTGAATTCGTAACTGTTTTTTTTATTACGTTTCAAGTTATTAACCACGACTGTGAGTTATTAATACAAACTACTACTGTTATTACCGAACTATGAAGGTGACTTTATACAACAACACTGTTATCTCTACGCAGAATATTAGCACTGCTAGCTATAAGGTATGAGTCATGTTACAATGATGTAAATGTGCGATTAACAATTCTCAATTTACTCTCGATCAATTCGTATCAAAAATAGTCCTAAAGTACCAATAAAATGCAGTGATATAATATTTTGTATTTTTGGAGTTTCTTCTCGTATTTTCGGTACAGTTTTTAGCTGCATCGAACGATAACTTAAAATGTCCATTTTTATGAAAATTGAATATTTCATCATACATAAATATCCAAGGTTTTCAGATATCTATAAATAATTAAGTTGAATTTATAGATGAGATAGAATATATCTACCATATCGTCATATGATCAAAATAACTAAATTTACAATCCTCACATGAATCACGTTCTTAATACAATCACTTCTTATTAAATGAAATAAGTATGTGTATTATATAAGACAAGCATTCAAGCAAACATCACACCGGAATAATTCCATCGGATGTTCCTGATGTGTAGTCGCGACTCCATTCCTTCCGGCCCCCAGGCGATACGCCAAAAAATGCCTATCGCCAGCGGCTAGAAGAAATACCAGTGACTTGTAAAGCAAGTCTGTACTTAGAGTTATACCAGTGACTTGTAAAGCAAGTCTGTACTTAAAGTTATACCAGTGACTGGTAAAGCAAGTCTGTACTTAGAGTTATACCAGTGACTTGTAAAGCAAGTCTGTACTTAGAGTTATACCAGTGACTGGTAAAGCAAGTCTGTACTTAGAGTTATACCAGTGACTTGTAAAGCAAGTCTGTACTTAAGAGTTATACCAGTGACTGGTAAAGCAAGTCTGTACTTAAAGTTATTCCAGTGACTTGTAAAGCAAGCCTGTACTTAAAGTTATACCAGTGACTGGTAAAGCAAGTCTGTACTTAGAGTTATACCAGTGACTGGTAAAGCAAGTATGTACTTAAAGTTATACCAGTGACTTGTAAAGCAAGCCTGTACTTAAAGTTATTCCAGTGACTTGTAAAGCAAGCCTGTACTTAAAGTTATACCAGTGACTTGTAAAGCAAGTCTGTACTTAGAGTTATACCAGTGACTGGTAAAGCAAGTCTGTACTTAGAGTTATACCAGTGACTGGTAAAGCAAGCCTGTACTTAAAGTTATTCCAGTGACTTGTAAAGCAAGCCTGTACTTAGAGTTATACCAGTGACTGGTAAAGCAAGTCTGTACTTAGAGTTATACCAGTGACTGGTAAAGCAAGCCTGTACTTAAAGTTATTCCAGTGACTTGTAAAGCAAGCCTGTACTTAAAGTTATACCAGTGACTTGTAAAGCAAGTCTGTACTTAGAGTTATACCAGTGACTTGTAAAGCAAGCCTGTACTTAAAGTTATTCCAGTGACTTGTAAAGCAAGCCTGTACTTAGAGTTATACCAGTGACTGGTAAAGCAAGCCTGTACTTAGAGTTATTCCAGTGACTTGTAAAGCAAGTCAGTACTTAGAGTTATACCAGTGACTGGTAAAGCAAGTCTGTACTTAGAGTTATACCAGTGACTTGTAAAGCAAGCCTGTACTTAAAGTTATACCAGTGACTGGTAAGGCAAGTCTGTACTTAGAGTTATACCAGTGACTTGTAAAGCAAGCCTGTACTTAGAGTTATACCAGTGACTGGTAAAGCAAGTCTGTACTTAGAGTTATACCAGTGACTTGTAAAGCAAGTCTGTACTTAGAGTTATACCAGTGACTGGTAAAGCAAGTCTGTACTTAGAGTTATACCAGTGACTTGTAAAGCAAGCCTGTACTTAAAGTTATACCAGTGACTGGTAAAGCAAGTCTGTACTTAGAGTTATTCCAGTGACTTGTAAAGCAAGTCAGTACTTAGAGTTATACCAGTGACTGGTAAAGCAAGTCTGTACTTAGAGTTATACCAGTGACTTGTAAAGCAAGCCTGTACTTAGAGTTATACCAGTGACTGGTAAAGCAAGTCTGTACTTAGAGTTATACCAGTGACTTGTAAAGCAAGTCAGTACTTAGAGTTATACCAGTGACTGGTAAAGCAAGTCTGTACTTAAAGTTATACCAGTGACTTGTAAAGCAAGCCTGTACTTAAAGTTATACCAGTGACTGGTAAAGCAAGTCTGTACTTAAAGTTATACCAGTGACTTGTAAAGCAAGCCTGTACTTAAAGTTATACCAGTGACTTGTAAAGCAAGTCTGTACTTAGAGTTATACCAGTGACTGGTAAAGCAAGTCTGTACTTAGAGTTATACCAGTGACTTGTAAAGCAAGTCTGTACTTAGAGTTATACCAGTGACTGGCAAAGCAAGTCTGTACTTAAAGTTATTCCAGTGACTTTTAAAGCAAGCCTGTACTTAAAGTCTTTACTTTTTCTAGACATGTACTTCTACACTACGCTATGAAGAATATTCTTCCATGTAACTTTATGACATGGAATTAAAGGAATAAATTATAACTAACCAGCCTAGCTTTGAGTGATTCTATACAGAGAGAATAATATGTTGAAGTTGTGATGAATTCACTTCAGTATTACGGCAAATAAGCTACCTATTATATATTTTATTATGAATTAAATTAATGTTATGTTTTGAACTTTAAACATAACATTAAAATGTTTCAGGAAAGATACAAAATTTTCCCATAATTTCTTACGGCTTCATTATCTATTATTTATATTCAACAGAATTCTTAGACTTTAACAAAACCTAATTTTCAATTAACTTATGAAACGTGCGAACACTACACTATTAGCAGTGTAAAATTATAAGTAATATACCAATATCTGAAGGTTATATGATATTTCAGGCAAAAACTGCCATAGTAAATATTAATATATAGCTAGAACCTAGTACCTACTTTGATACATAATTAGCATTTTAGGATTGAAGGTTATTGTTGTTTTTAATATTAGTGCGATACAAATATTGTAATTTAACGAAAAAGTTTCATTTAAAAACTAATCGACGATACAGATTCGAATCTTAAAATAATTTTTTTAATGCATTTCATTGGAAATTCAAAATCTAACTACCTACCTATTTCTCTTTAGTCATTTAAATTAGAGCAACAGAAACTAAAAATTAACATTTCTATTCTTCAATCAATTCAGGTGGTTCTATCTAAGCTAAAACATATCATTACTAGATTCATAAAGATGCAGGAATAATATGTTATAATTAATTATTAATAAACATAAAGTAAGTAGAAGTGCCTAGCAACGTGTCTCTAAGAACACACTCCACTAGCGGTTTTAACAACTTATATTGTTGACTAGAATGACCAATGAGTAGAACTATTGTGTAAAAATAGGATGTTTTTTCAACCGGCTACTTATTTTGATACCTAGTCTCTAATAAATATACATAAACATACGAGGCTGTGGCTTCCACCTGTCATAACTGAAAAATTATAAGCGGCATATAAACATACTTATAACATTTTTCTATCAATGTCTGCGTAATCATAGAATATAACAGAATTTTATCTCATTATTATCGCTGATATTTTATGTCTATTATCGTATTCCATTACGATTTACCACTATCACCTATTTTAATAATAAAATACAAATAAGTAGTAGACTACCTAGGTATAAAATATGCCTAATTACTTCCATTGTTACAAAATAAATTAATCGTCCTATATAGTTAATTTATTATTAGTTAAATACATACAATATAATAACAGTGACAAATAGTTAGTTAGGTACTAGTAAACAAAATAAAACCTAATTTCAGTATGACAACACATAATATTTTCCATTAAATAACACTTTAATGGCATAGCGCGAAAGAGTTCCACAAGATCTACTCCAGTTCAGCCTAACCCCTAAGATGTTAACCTCATCACATGGCAGTGTAACCGCTACTGCCGGAGCAAGGCGCTGCCGCTGGCTGCACCGTGAGAAGGAAGGAACCCATTGTGGAGGAAGGAGTATGGAGGTCACTGCAAGCGATACTGTCCGACAGTAGAGGTTAGTCGGTACATAGCATAAGAAAAAAGCCTTTTGAAAATGCCACAGTCTTGAACTGGACCGTCTATGTGACATTAGAAAATATAGGCATAGTTCCGAGGATCACGTGCTGCAAGTTTTTTTCCTAGTAGGATGGATACAGTAGTTACAGTATCCTGCCTACTATGCATCAATAAATGGGGATGTAATAAAATAATGTATTTATTGAAACCTTTATTATATGGACTGTGTAACTATGACTATTTTCAAGAGTTTAGAAGACACACGGTTACCAACCTTCACATGATGTTTAAACTCGTGATTATAACTTAAAAATATAAGTCCATCAACTTCAGAAAACAAAATTTATAATAAAGTCAATCCTCCTATTTTTTATATGTTTTGACTTTTTGTCAGAATAAAATTTGGAAGATTTAGAAAGTTTGGTCTCTGTTTTGAACAAAACTCAAAGGAAGAAATTTTCAATGTTACCTATCAGAAAAGCTCCTCATTATTATAATAAGCAACTAGCCAGGTTATTTAAGTCTATTCTACTAGTTACTTATTAAAGAAACAATTTCTCTTGTGAATTCAATGTGAATGACAGTACAATAAATGTCTAGCATTTGGATACATACTAAAATAGTTTTATTTTACACATATTGGTGAACTACACGAAATGATAAACCCAAGCATTCAAATTGTTATGCGTGCACATCTCTAGCAGATCCTTCATAACTAAAATAATTATATACAATTAAATGTTTGTTGATGCAAATCGATCACCACACTCAATGATTATTGATAAATGAGCGATGTGTCTATTAACTAATAATTAATCCCAGATTAGCTAATTTTTCAACAAATTAACTTGCATTTTCAAAAAACAGAAAAAGGCTAATTAAATATTTATCACAAATATTAATTTTAATAAAATATGACAGTTAGCGCCATAATCGTTTTCTATTATTCACTATTTTCTTTACCACTATCGTTGTTTACAGGGGAGACTAAGACAAACAAACGACTGCACCATCAGCTGACGGCCATAAATCCCGACTATTTATTATTCTTTGCGCCTTTTCTCCGTCTCTACAAAAGAAACCAACCTTTTGTTTGGTGCATTCGTTTATTTTGCTAAGAATGAAGCTAATGAACATTAAATAAATCCATATCTGAAATAATTCTGTCAGAATATAAAAATATATATTAAGTTATTGACATCATTATATAAAAAAGTAATTATGATAAAATATACTAGATGAAATGTACTAGCATTTTTACCATATCAATTAAAAGTGAAATTTTCAGAACAAAAATTTAATAGATAATTTAACATTCAACAGTATTTCATATTAAGTAGAAGATATTATTTTATATAATATATACTATTTCGTCTATATATTACCACTAGTGAGTGACAGTCTCTCAGCATGTGGCTGCCACTATAGTACCCTGCCCATAAAAATTGATCACTTCTTTATTGGTTCATTTGAGCTCTCATAGTAGCTACACCGTTACAACGAAAAGAAAACACACCACGAAGAAAACATTACCTCCTGTGTCCTTAGCCAAAGAGATGTTATTTCGCGACAGAGGATTCTAATTTACGTACCTCTTCACTGACTATTTAGCGTGAAGTTGTACCTTCACTGACGATGTAGCGTGACCTCGTACCTTCACTGACGATGTAGCGTGACGTTGTAGCTTCACTGACGATGTAGCGTGAAGTGATACCTTCACTGACGATGTAGCGTGACGTTGTAGCTTCACTGACGATGTAGCAAGACGTTGTACCTTCTCTGACGATGTAGCGTGACGTTGTAGCTTCACTGACGATGTAGCATGACGTTGTACCTTCACTGACGATGTAGCGTGACGTCTTACCTTCACTGACGATATAGCGTGACGTTTTACCTTCACTGACGATGTAGCGTGACGTCGTACCTTCACTGACAATGTAGCGTGACGTCGTACCTTCACTGACGATGTAGCGTGACGTTTTACCTTCACTGACGATGTAGTGTGACGTTGTACCTTCACTGACGATGTAGCGTGACGTTTTACCTTCCCTGACGATGTAGCGTGACGTTTTATCTTCACTGACGATGTAGTGTGACGTTGTACCTTCACTGACGATGTAGCGTGACGTTTTACCTTCCCTGACGATGTAGCGTGACGTTTTACCTTCACTGACGATGTAGCGTGACGTTTTACCTTCACTGACGATGTAGCGTGACGTTTTACCTTCACTGACGATGTAGCGTGACGTTTTACCTTCACTGACGATGTAGCGTGACGTTTTACCTTCACTCATCGATTGGGTAGTTATGAAGGTCGTTGTTTAAGATTTATAGCATCTAACTACCAATTAATAACTGAAGTGAAACATTTTACGCTGTAACCACTCAATGGAACTATTAATAGCTATTACTGTTGATAGAGCTTTTGTTAGTAACCCTCAGAAGACTGACTGTGGAGTTAGAGCTCGACAAACCGAATTCATTCAATATTTTAACACTATTTCTATCAATCATGGGTAAATAAAATTTTGCACAGTACATTTTTATGATAAAAACTGTGAACTGACAAAAAATCGTATAATTCGACCCACTGGTTTCCTAAATATCATTGTGTAAAGAATCCTCTTAAATTTTGTCAGTCCAATTAGGGTTAATAGATAATACTATTACTGTTAAAAGTTTTCATCATTAATAGCTGATACTATTACTATTAATACCTATTACCATTAATATAAGTTATTAATAGAAATTATTATATATGTATTAATAGATAATATTATTTTATTACTAAAAGCTATCACTCTAAATACTAATAATATACACAATGATTATTTATCTGTTGGTTGCAAGAAAAATGTTACATTTTACCACTTAAAATACGATTTTAATTCAATGATCAAAATAATCTCTCTAACAAAAATCCAGATAACAGAAATAGCCGGATAATTTATTTTAAAATCCAGATTTGAGTAACATTGCTCTGATAATTCGATGTAGAGTCCATCTTTCTCTCTCTGACAATCTTTCGAATTTCGGTAAGGCCTGTATTTTTTTTTAATGTGTTTCCTTCTTTTTCTAAAGAAGTTCTTACCTTAAAGGCATTAAATTTTATTTCCCATTTTACTATAGATAAATGAGTGGAATAATAATTTATAAGAATTGAATGATGTTGGGTGTTTGTGGCTGATTTTTATAACATCACAATGGAGTTTTGTAATGACGTCAAAATAACGTCACTGTAATCGATCGAGATGAAATGACAAAGAAAATCTTACACTAATGGAAGTTGAAAAAATTGGAAGTAACTCTAGTCTGACGGACGTCTAGACAAGGGATGGGCAAACGGCTAATGTCTAGATTGCAGACAAACAAAGAAATAGACGATGTGGATTGTAGACAAACAAAGTGTTAGACGATGTAGATTGTAGACAAACAAAGAAATAGACGATGTACAATGTAGACAAACAAAGAAATAGACGATGTAGATTGTAGACAAACAAAGTGTTAGGCAATTTTCACAAGGGAAAAGAACAAAGCATTCTTTATTTCGAGTTTGTTCCCCAATGTATTCTTTTGTTGGATCTTTTAAAGATATGCTGCTGCGGATATCCTCTGGCTATAATAAACCTAAAGGGGGCCGGGCTATCAGAGTGGCGGGGGGCCTATAGGGCCCAGTGGGGGGCAGGAAATGGGCACTCGTGGCCTTGACCTTGAAACAGACCCAGCCCTTAAATAGGCAGGAGAGGAACTGAACTGTAAGGTAAGGGAACGAGATTGAAGAGGAAAGTGGAGAGGCATTGATTGGGCAGCGATTAGTAGGTATGGACTGTGGAACTACCTACCTAGGCCTACTGTGGAACTACCTACCTAGGCCTACTGTGGAACTACCTACCTAGGCCTACTGTGGAACTACCTACCCAGGCCTACTGTGGAACTACCTACCTAGGCCTACTGTGGAACTACCTAGGCCTATCCTGTGGAACTACCTAGGCCTACTGTGGAACTACCAAGGTCTACTGTGGAACTACCTAGGCCTACTGTGGAACTACCTAGGCCTACTGTGGAACTACCTAGGCCTACTGTGGAACTACCAAGGCCTACTGTGGAACTACCTAGGCCTACTGTGGAACTACCAAGACCTACTGTGGAACTACCTAGTGCTACTGTGGAACTACCTAGGCCTACTGTGGAACTACCTAGGCCTACTGTGGAACTACCTAGGCCTACTGTGGAACTACCTAGGCCTACTGTGGAACTACCTAGACCTACTGTGGAACTACCTAGTCCTACTGTGGAACTACCTAGACCTACTGTGGAACTACCTAGTCCTACTGTGGAACTACCTAGGCCTACTGTGGAACTACCTAGGCCTACTGTGGAACTAACTACCTAGGCCTACTGTGGAACTACCTAGGCCTACTGTGGAACTACCTAGGCCTACTGTGGAACTACCTAGACCTACTTTGGAACTACCTAGGCCTACTGTGGAACTACCTAGTCCTACTGTGGAACTACCTAGTCCTACTGTGGAACTACCTAGGCCTACTGTGGAGCTACCTAAACCTACTGTGCAGCTACCTAGGCCTACTATGGAACTACTTAGGCCTATACTGTGGAACTACCTAGGCCTATACTGTGGAACTACCTAGACCTACTGTGGAGATACCTAGACCTACTGTGCAGCTACCTAGGCCTACTTGCACCTACCTAGGCCTACTGTGGAACTACCTAGGCCTACTGTGCAGCTACCTAGGCCTACTGTGGAGCTACCTAGACCTGCTGTGCAGCTACCTAGGCCTACTGTGCAGCTACCTAGGCCTACTGTGGAGCTACCTAGACCTGCTGTGCAGATAACTAGGCCTACTGTGCAGCTACCTAGGCCTACTGTTGTATAACCACTCACTCACTTTCAATTGGTTTTAGGTAAGGTGCTCGTTATTTTTCCATTTGCTTCTATACCATAATTATCACTCTCTCATCAAGTAAGGGGATACTCTCTCCTCACTATCCAAGTAAGGGATACTCTCTCCTCACTATCCAAGTAAGGGATACTCTCTCCCTACTATCCAAGTAGGGGATACTCTCTCCCTACTATCCAAGTAAGGGGATACTCTCTCTCTACTATCCAAGTAAGGGATACTCTCTCTCTACTATCCAAGTAAGGGATACTCTCTCTCTACTATCCAAGTAGGGGATACTCTCTCCCTACTATCCAAGTAGGGGATACTCTCTCCCTACTATCCAAGTAGGGGATACTCTCTCTCTCTACTATCCAAGTAGGGGATACTCTCTCCCTACTATCCAAGTAAGGAGATACACTCCCTACTATCCAAGTAGGGGATACTCTCTCCCTACTATCCAAGTAAGGGGATACACTCCCTACTATCCAAGTAGGGGATACACTCCCTACTATCCAAGTAAGGGGATACACTCCCTACTATCCAAGTAGGGGATACACTCCCTACTATCCAAGTAGGGGATACACTCCCTACTATCCAAGTAGGGGATACACTCCCTACTATCCAAGTAGGGGATACACTCCCTACTATCCAAGTACGGGATACACTCCCTACTATCCAAGTAGGGGATACACTCCCTACTATCCAAGTAGGGGATACACTCCCTACTATCCAAGTACGGGATACACTCCCTACTATCCAAGTAGGGGATACACTCCCTACTATCCAAGTACGGGATACACTCCCTACTATCCAAGTAGGGGATACACTCGCAGTCTTTCTCCCAATCGATAGCTTCAGGCGCCAGTGGACGGTGTAGCTTGGCACTGTTAACCTTTGAGACTGACTTAGAAAATAACCAAAGAAGAGGGCAAGGGGACCGGTAATTAATAGGATGAGGTGTGATCCTTAGCAGTGACAGTGTGGGATACGGTAGCGATACCCTCTATCCTGGTACAGTATAAGATACAGGGGGGGGGGGGGGGGTCTCAGACATTATGGTCTGGAAAATTCAATTTCGGAATTTCGGTCTCTTCATATATTTATATATAAATGAAGATTATTTTGAAACTCTCAGCAAAAATGGCAGGCATGTAGTTTATTGTATCCGTTAGTTTGTTGTTCTGCACACTTCATAATCGTTTAATGATCTGGCAGGGGGATTCGGGGGACGGCACACTGATACCGAAATTTCCTTTCAAATTTCATGTTATAAAAATGTCAAAACCTTTCAAAATTACTAATGTTACTAATCATTTTACAACATTCAATGATGTTAACTGCTTTTAATAAATACACTACACATTTTAATATTCATAATTTCAACATTTTCTATTATTGTTCTTTAATAAAATCATTATAAAACGACACCGAAAATTCCGAGTCTGAATTTTCCTAAGACCAGGATACAGTAGGGATACCTTCTATCTATTCTCGGTAGGGATACCTTCATCTACCCTGGGTAGGGATACCTTCATCTACCCTGGGTAGGGATACCTTCTATCCTGGGTAGAGATACCTTCTATCCCAGCTACAGTACAGGGTAAGGCCCTCATTTCCCCTCTAATGCTAGCTGTTAAATTTAGCGTTTCCCCTCTAGTCGTAGAGGGAAGGTAAGTGTCATTGTTTAGAGGGGCAGAGGATGCTATGCCCTCTATATATAGTTTAATGCTTCATTCTTTATTTAGTAGAATTTTAGAAAGTATTTGTGGAGGGTTTACTCACTATTTAGTGAGCTATAAAAGATGAAAATGTTTATTTAAATAATGGATGTGAAATAATATAGATTACTGAAAATTGATCAATAAATAGAATTCAACTGATATACTTTCTCTTCGTAAATGTAAATAGACTGTAAATTGCATGTAAATTAGGAAATGAGCGTCTCCTAGTGATTTACATTAATAAGTCTAAAGGCATTGATGATGTTCAAACCATAATAACGCTAGAACCATAATAACGCTAGAACCATAATAACGCTAGAACCATAATAACGCTAGAACCATAATAACGCTAGAACCATAATAACGCTAGAACCATAATAACGCTAGAACCATAATAACGCTAGAACCATAATAACGCTAGAACCATAATAGCACATGCCCTTACCTAAATAACGGTAGCCGGTAAATTGCTCGAAAGACAATTGCTCGAAAACAATTGCTCGAAAAACAAATGCTCGAATGAACAATTGCTCGAAAGAACAATTGCTCGAAAGACAATTGCTCGAAAAACAATTGCTCGAACGAACAATTGCTCGAATGAACAATTGCTCGAATTAACAAATTGTTCGAATGAACAAAATTGCTCGAATTATAAAAGTGCACAGTTTTCGATTTTATAAAAGTCAGTTATTCATGAAGTGGAGCTGCACCAAACAATCCTAGTTTCTTTTCAGTAACTGATCATTAATCATTCTATAAATGATTTCAATTATTACTCATTGTGCATAATCTTTTTTTTAGACCGTTTGTGTCATCTCGTTTGTAACATGTGAATTGGAATCATGTGGTGAATCACTACTATTCATGTTTTTCATAAAAACTGAAAACTTATTTATTATTAGCCTATCTGTATGTGGTACCTCAATAGGTGAAATAACTCAAAGTTATGGCAGAGTCTTTATAAATCTACAAAAAAACATGAATAGTAGTGATTCACCACATGATTCCAATTCACATGTTACATACGAAATGACACAAACGGTCTAAAAAAAAGATTATGCACAATGAGTAATAATTAATATCAATTATAGAATGATTAATGAAAAATTACTAATAAGAAACAAGGATTGTTTGGTGCAGCTCCACTTCATGAATAACTGACTTTTATAAAATCGAAAACTGTGTAATTTTATAATTCGAGCAATTTTGTTCATTCGAGCAATTTGAAAATTCGAGCAATTGTTCATTCGAGCAATTGTTCGTTGGAGCAATTGTTTTTCGAGCAATTGTCTTTCGAGCAATTGTTCATTCGAGCAATTGTTTTTCGAGCAATTGTTTTCGAGCAATTGTCTTTCGAGCAATTGTTTTCGAGCAATTTACCTAGAACCCTAAATAACATAATGCTAAAAAAAACATTTGATACCTAAAAGTGTACCTATCATTAAATTTACAATAAAAATGATAAAGTTCGTATTCTGCTCTTGTTCTTCTATTGAATCTTTTAGAAATGTCGGATAGTGATGATTGAGTGTTTCTTTAATAATTAATTACGAAGCGAATACTTGATCAATTTCTTTTAAGTTAATTGCGATCTGTTATATAACCTAAGTTCTACCAATTAAAAGCATTTCTAGAAAAAAAAAGAGCATGGAGAAGACCTTTAAGGCTCAATAGTTTTGTACATCATAAGAGTAAAGAGAAATAAAATAATAAATCATGAGTACAGGTAGGGTTACAATATGATAAATAATTCTAAAATAGAGGTGAGGGTTGGTATACTATATACCTACTTCTAAATCTAAACCAAGTGTAATTTTATTTATTGCTATTATAATAAACACAAGATCAAAATAAAGAAATTTCACAGTAATTTCAAACTATTTTAACACTCACAGTATTCAGTATTCAATCATAAATGTCTAAATGTAAAATTGGTTCATGACGTCATATGCTAGCACCCACTTTCCGAGTGCTGTGAGTGTCCGAATACTGAATGTTGAATTCGAATAATAACCCAGTAATGCTTAAACGTCAGATCTTCAAACACCGTTGAGATGACATCTCTTTTCTGATTGGACGAGCGAGGCACAAAAAAATCCAATCAGAGCAGCGTTTTCATCTGCCACTCTCAATCATCAGAGAATCACGGAATGCGTTCTTCTAATAAACCTAATAATGGCTCTCTCTTGCGCACGATCCTAACAAACAAATAAATCCTTGGCTAAATTGATTCAATTAGTTAGGCGTTAGTGGTGAATCAGTAAGATGAGACTGCAATCACTTGATCTGAACGTTTAAACCCTATACAAACATTACTTCAGATGTTGATTTTAGTTTATGAAAATAAAACTTTCTCGCATATTATACAGAGTGCACAATAACTATCGGGACAATTTATTTGCCAAAAGTAATTAAATCAATCAAATATGACAAAAAAGATATAATAGTATAGGCCTTTTGTCGGTATCGACAACCTGCAGCAAACTCTTGGAGAACGATTTATTTACAAGAATCAGGAATGGTTGTTTGAGAAACTTTTGACCATCCTTCACAGAGTTGCCTTGAACATTTTCGAGATGAGAAAAGGAAACCTTGCCTTCCAATATTGACCAAATGAAATAGAGAAGGGCTGGTGATGAAAAGGGACATTCGTCCTTGAAATGAACTTTGGAAAAATGTCTGCTAACCACTTCTTACTAACTAGGCAAGAAAAACTAGGTAGTCTTACAAAAGAAAAAGTAGGTAACAAAAAGTTTGCCTAGTAATTTAGTTTAATTGAACTCATCTCTTACAGCCATCTTCAATCTCTTTTCTCACATATAAGAAAAACCCTTCATTGAACCTCTTTTCTTTTCGCCGATAAAGCTTCCATTGGCTCAACAGTGATGACGTCATGATGAACAAATGCCTCGATTCAAGATGGAAGCTTCCATAAAAGCAGTCATTTTTTACCTATCTACATCAGTAGATACTGCTTGAAACAAACAATAGTAAACAAGTAATCTTGGCTCAACTCATGCATATTGTTTCAACAGGAAACTCTTGCAAAAAGCTAATTAATTACTAATGAAGAGGTAAAGCTATTATTGAACGATCATTTGAACATAGGTAAATATTTAGGCAGTGTAAACAGACTTGCTATCTGCTAAAGGGCTACTCTTTTAGAAATGTTCAAGAGGAACCAATTCTAATTATAAGGATTAAAATCGAAATTGTACTTGCACTAGTTCTGAAACTTTAGTTCATATAGCAGATTATTGAAGTTTTACAGTTTATAGAATGCCTAAAAGCTTATTTTATTCTATGTATGAATATTAACAATTTAACACCAGTTGTGAAAATAACTGTCATATCGGCTAATGTGTATTTACCCTACTAATAGAGAACTTATTTAAATAAAAATATGTTGTGATGAACATATCCAACAACCTAGAAGGTACATAGGTATCATTTTTATTAATGAATGCATACATAGCCTTGCTATCAATTCAAATAAGTGCCATTATCTCATTTGCAGTATTCCCTCGTTATCCCCTACTTAGAAGTTAGAACTTCAGACAATCGTGATGTAATCTCATAGAGTGTGACCTTCAAAGAGATAGTGGAGGAAAATATTACCTTATTATCTCTTACAGTGTTGCCATATTATCTCTTAGAGTGTTGCCATATTATCTCTGAGAGTGTTGCCATATTGTCTCTGAGAGTGTTGCCACATTATCTCTGAGAGTGTTGCCACATTATCTCTGAGAGTGTTGCCATATTGTCTCTGAGAATGCTGCCACATTATCTCTGAGAGTGTTGCCATATTATCTCTGAGAGTGTTGCCACATTATCTCTGAAAGTGTTGCCATATTATCTCTGAGAGTGTTGCCATATTATCTCTGAGAGTGATGCCACATTATCTCTTAGAGAGTTGCCATATTATCTCTGAGAGTGCTGCCATATTATCTATGAGAGTGTTGCCACATTATATCTGAGAGTGTTGCCATATTACCTCTGAGAGTGTTGCCATATTATCTCTGAGAGTGTTGCCACATTATCTCTTAGAGAGTTGCCATATTATCTCTGAGAGTGCTGCCATATTATCTATGAGAGTGTTGCCACATTATCTCTGAGAGTGTTGCCATATTACCTCTGAGAGTGTTGCCACATTACCTCTGAGAGTGTTGCCATATTATCTCTGAGAGTGTTGCCATATTGTGTCTGAGAATGTTGCCACATTATCTCTGAGAGTGTTGCCATATTATCTCTGAGAGTGTTGCCACATTATCTCTGAGAGTGTTGCCATATTATCTCTGAGAGTGTTGCCACATTATCTCTTAGAGAGTTGCCATATTATCTCTGAGAGTGCTGCCATATTATCTATGAGAGTGTTGCCACATTATCTCTGAGAGTGTTGCCATATTACCTCTGAGAGTGTTGCCACATTACCTCTGAGAGTGTTGCCATATTATCTCCGAGAGTGTTGCCATATTACCTCAGAGAGTGTTGCCACATTATCTCTGAGAGTGTTGCCATATTACCTCTGAGAGTGTTGCCACATTACCTCTGAGAGTGTTGCCACATTACCTCAGAGAGTGTTGCCACATTATATCTGAGAGTGTTGCCATATTACCTCAGAGAGAGTCGCTATTTGCATGTAGTCGTGTTGTGATCTAGTAGCCACTTGCCTCAGTCTCTGCATTAGGTAAATTGCTTTTAAAACCTTTTACTGCTCCATAAGCTTACAAATTCCAACCAATGAACAATATTGAACAAAAACTGAAATAATTCTACATGAAATTCACATGTGTATTCTATTTAAATTTATTATACATCACTGATTCACAACTGATTTTCGCTGTAAATCATATCTCGATTATTTGTGAAATAAAAGGCATCAAATGATTTACTATTCGATAATAATTATAATCATACCGTTTCACGTTTTTGTTTTAGAGTTCTTTCCGCAAAGCATACGTTGTTCCCTCTTTCTAGATTGTACTTGAAAACAAAAAGCACTGCTCAAGACTGAAGGAATGTGAAGGCCAAAGAAATTTAAAGCTATGAGTCTAGTGGTAATAATAGAGATGCATATAATAAACACTTTAGAGTAACTGTTCAGAACACTGGGCGTGATGCGACGAATTAAGGGACTAGACAGCAGACAATGCACAACCAAATGAGGGAGATGATATCAAATGAATGGTAATCTTTATTTGGATGGAGGGTAACTTCCGAGTTATAGAAAGCTTCCACATTATCGGAAAGGTATGAAAAAAGTATATAAGGATTGTTATTTACCTTTTATTGGTATCCATGTATCATGGATGCCAATTGAAATTAAAAGTTAAATAATAAATATTTTATATTTTTTTCTTACCTGTCCCAAAATGTAGAACCATTCAATATCTTGGAACTTACCCTCAAAATGATTGCATAGCATTAAATGGGGGTTAGTTACGAGCATATGATTATAATTTTTTGATTAAATAAAATGATTCTAATATTCATAGCTTGAAAAATATCTAAACTTATTTTTTTTTCATGTAAAATATATTGTATATACCATTTTAAAAAGACATTTTTAACATATACTATATTTTGCACATAGCATACTTCCCATGCTGCCACATAACATACTATATTGTGCACATAGCATACTTCTCATGCTGCCACATAACATACTATATTGTGCACATAGCACACTTCTCATGCTGCCACATAACATACTATATTGTGCACATAGCATACTTCTCATGCTGCCACATAACATACTATATTGTGCACATAGCATACTTCCCATGCTGCCACATAACATACTATATTGTGCACATAGCATACTTCCCATGCTGCCACATAACATACTATTTTGTGCACATAGCATACTTCTCATGCTGCCACATAACATACTATATTGTGCACATAGCATACTTCTCATGCTGCCACATAACATACTATATTGTGCACATAGCATACTTCCCATGCTGCCACATAACATACTATATTGTGCACATAGCATACTTCTCATGCTGCCACATAACACACTATATTGTGCACATAGCATACTTCCCATGCTGACACATAACATACTATATTGTGCACATAGCATACTTCCCATGCTGACACATAACATACTATATTGTGCACATAGCATACTTCTCATGCTGCCACATAACATACTATATTGTGCACATAGCATACTTCCCATGCTGCCACATAACATACTATATTGTGCACATAGCATACTTCCCATGCTGCCACATAACATACTATATTGTGCACATAGCATACTTCCCATGCTGCCACATAACATACTATATTGTGCACATAGCATACTTCCCATGCTGCCACATAACACACTATATTGTGCACAT
Source organism: Caprella mutica (assembly GCA_947561585.1). Lineage (NCBI taxonomy): Eukaryota > Metazoa > Arthropoda > Malacostraca > Amphipoda > Caprellidae > Caprella > Caprella mutica. The sequence goes on from CANNZV010000532.1 coordinate 305,272, forward strand.
AGCATACTTCCCATGCTGCCACATAACATACTATATTGTGCACATAGCATACTTCCCATGCTGCCACATAAGGTGTTGGATGATATCATTCATGCCGTACTGCTTTTCTTTCTTTTTTCCCATTAATTAAGTCCAAGTCACGAATTGCCATATAATGAATAAAACATATGTGCAGTATATCATACATTATTAAGGCAATAGAACAATACGGTACCTATTTAATGTACTGGTAGAGAACCAGTTTGCTTGTTTATTATATCCCTTACTTGCTTCTAGTTTAAATAAATTTATTAAATTGTCTCAATATTCATATATTACAAGCGTATACCTACTTCATATTATATCTTTTTTATACATTATATACTAGCATTAGTGTTAACCTGTTAACCTTTATTTTTTTATTAAAAGATTGATGTTTTACCTAAGACCTTTTCTTGCGTTTTCCACTTTTTACGAAGTCGAAATGTTCGACAGCGTGAATCACGTCGACTAAGGTTCACAGGTTGCATGTCGAACAGGCCGAACACTCCATGTGATTATTCGACTGGTCGATACCTTACCTACTACTCTACTTAATTCATAGCTCTATAAATTACTAGAATACTAGAGAAGGTTCATCACAGGGGGCATAGGGGTCCAGGGCAATTATTTCAACGAAAGCTACAATGTACTACAGTCATTCAGTAGAAACAATAAAACAAACATAAGCTACTCTAAAAATCCAATGGTGGGAATAATAACTGCATAATTCGACAAACAGCATTACATGGACATTTTAGTAATCAAATACAAAATGTTAATGCTCAGTGATGCAGAAGAGCTACTCTATGTTAACATACTTCGAAATTACCTCTCCAGGCTCCGGGAAAAAATAAGTTTATTACATAATATTATACAACTAAGGTCTAGAATAATTTATCTGCAAACTTTATAAAATTTAGTTCAGTGCATATTTCATTATATGCTTTTAAAGTTTTTAATACTCTGTGTATAACAATCGTACGAAACAGTAATATGACGCGTAAGAAAGAGATTGTACACTCTTTGTTTTGATTTCCAATTTGAATTTTATAAACAAACAATGCATGTTAGGCCTTAGTTTCAGATTTAAATTGTATTCTGAAGTATAAAAACGTTTCCATAATAAGTTTCTCTAATTATTTAGATTTACAGAAATATTGAATTGATGATACCTACCTAGTTTAAATTCAAAACAAATGGTGTACATTCTTTTTCTTTAGACTGAAACTTAGTAAGTCGGAAGTAAAACGGGTATTATAGAGTTCTGATCCTTAAAACCATATAAAATTAAAAAAATACTATCAAATTGTATGGGTTTGCCTCAAAATGATAAGAAACATTAGCCTTATTAATCAAAATATTTGCTTGGAGGGGTCCTTTAAATATCCCATTGTTTCTAGAGTCCAGTGGGACAATAATTCTAAGAAAATGATGGGTAACAATTATATATATTAAATGCAGTATATCAGTTAAATGAGGACATGTATTATCTATAAACAAAATTACATTAATATTTATTATTGGATGTTTATATGTTTTAATAATGAATTGGCACAATTCGACCTGGAATTGGGCCAAAAAGATATCAATGAAAGAGTCTCCAAACACAAGAATAAATGCATGCCATGTATATCTAAGGTAGTCATAAATGCATGTCATGTATATCTAAGGTAGTCATAAATGCATGTCATGTATATCTATGGTAGTCATAAATGCATGCCATGTATATCTATGGTAGTCATAAATGCATGTCATGCATATCATGTAGTCATATCTGTTTTAAAGCTTCCCTTCTTGCTGTAGATAGCCATCAGATGCCATATGTTACAGCACAGGAACTACCTAATATAGACCGCTTCCTGTCCTAAACCATGCACTTGTATGTTTACAAATGTTTACTACAAGTACAGTTATATCGCTAAAGTAACTAAAGTACAACCATCATACGATAAATATTAAACAAATGAGGGGAGAAGTGCAAAGATTAGAGTTTGCTTTAAGTCATCACGAGGTGGGTTTGCGAGTACCTTAGTGACACCCAGCATATATATCCTCTCAACTAGGGGAAATAAACGAAAGACTAACAAGTGACATCATGGAGATTTAACCTACTGCCATCTCTTGGGAAGAGTTGAGACCTTAGGAATAAGAGAGCATGTCCCCCAAGCCAGACTGCAAAGGGTTGAGTGGTTGCTGTTGCCAGAAATAGATAGCGACAGCTTGCCAACCACTACCTACCTAGGTACCAACTCGCCGACGAAGACGCCTTACAAATCATGCACCAATCCATTTTTTTCTAAAGCAAAGATAGTGGAGGTAGTTACGTGATCGATCTATTTTAGAATATTATCATGCTTCTAAAATGCACTTAATGTGACAGAAGAAAGAATAACATAATATTTAAGGAGCAAATACTGGGAACAGGAAAAAATTCATAATTCAGATTCGGTCAACCGGATCTGAATGAAGAATGTTGCCTATAATGTAGACTATATGAAGCACATAGATGTAGTCACGGTAATACAGAACAACAGGTTAGGTTCAATCAACTCTACAGACCACCCTTCATCAAGACTGATTCAACTTATGAAAAAAAATTAATTACTTGTCTGATCTCGTCATACAAAAATAATTACAGTCCCGGTGCCTAGCTAGTTGGTTGAAGCGACAGCATCGTGCAGGGGTTAGAGCATTCTATGTACTATATATGTGCTCTACATTATTAACAGTACAGTAATAATTAGAATTGGTCCATAGCTGTTAATCCTATAAAATATAGCAGAACAGGTATGGTTGTACTTCATAACCAATTTACGGAAGAACGTGGAAAATATTAACTCAAATTGTTGAATATTTTTTTTGGATATTTCCTTTCATAAAATAAAAGTAACTGTTGAATATGGGATGAATAAAAAAAATAGAAATATGAACTACACAAACAAATTATAGATTTTGGACTAAGTGTACTGTTGTAATTTTACTAAGGCATATCCCACTCTTAATACGACTCATATTTATGACACTCCCACACTTATTCTATATTCATAAGTGTGAGACACAATAAGAAGAGTGGGGTATACTTGTAGTGTAAAAGAAGTCAAAAAATACCAACAGATAATTTGTATGGTTTGATGCTGCATATTTGGAAAAGAAAGAGTGTGTGGAACCATTCATTTTATGTTTCAATACCATTTCCCATTCATTTCATTTAAATATTTTTGACTTTTTTCATTCATCACTTTCAGAACCTTAATTCTCATTGATTTATTAAATGGGATATTTTAGTAATACCAATAACAAATATGAAATATTTTAGTAATTAGAGAATCAATGGTAAATATTTTAGTAATTCCGGGACCATTTCGAAATAATTTGATAATTCCAGGACCATTTCGAAATATTTTGATAATTCCAGGACCATTTCGAAATATTTTGATAATTCCAGGACTTTTTCGAAATATTTTGATAATTCCAGGACCATTTCAAAATATTTTGATAATTCCAGGATTTTTTCGAAATATTTTGATAATTCCAGGACCATTTCAAAATATTTTGATAATTCCAGGACTTTTTCGAAATATTTTGATAATTCCAGGACCATTTCGAAATATTTTGATAATTCCAGGACCATTTCAAAATATTTTGATAATTCCAGGACTTTTTCGAAATATTTTGATAATTCCAGGACCATTTCAAAATATTTTGATAATTCCAGGATTTTTTCGAAATATTTTGATAATTCCAGGACCATTGGAAAACATTTTGATAATACCAAAAACTTTACATGGAGTATTTCAGAGTATCTTCTACATCAGTCAGATCCATGAAGTGAATTACAGCTTTTCATAGTATCTTCTATATCCATCACTGGAAAGGACAACCAGTCAATAAATAGTCGAAAGGTAAGACAGAGTAGATACACAGGGTTGGTAATGGAGAGGTTAAAGTGCATTTCTCAGAGAATTAAGTTACTTCCTGCATGCTACCTCTGGATCACATGGGTTAATTATCAGCAATGCAGGATATGAAGTACCTACCATGTGTGATGAGCTAAAAACAACAACACAGTGGTGCACTGCATGGTATGTGGTGAAAAGTGATGATATGGACCACATCATCTATTCGATATTCTTCTCATTAAATTGTTGTATTTCTTTTATTCCTTTATCGTTGTACAAACCCGGTTTCTATTCTTTTTATAACGAAGAAGAGTCAATTCTCTAATAAACTATCATCAACAATTTGCATGCTCACTATCCTATTTCAAGAAAATTAATCAATTTACATGAATTATAAAGCCTGTAGATGAATAATTTATAGTTATTAACAAAGGTAAATTTATCTTATTAGTAATATTAGGGTGGTAAGGTAATTACCAAATATTTAATGAGTTAGATACTAATTAATTAGATATAACTTCTGTAGCAACTTATATTTAGTTTTTAAATTTCACTTACCCATTTCAGGTGAACTACTCTAGTTAATTCACTGATGGTACAGTCTCTTCTATTTGCAGTCTCGTAGGAATAGCATTAGCAGTATCTTCTATTCACTCTCCCGTAGGAATAGCACTAGGGCACTTTCTTTCTAAAATTCGACAGGCACTCTCCAAAAGAACGTGAATATTTCGATTAAAATGTTCGAACGTGCACACGATATTTCACTCTTATTAATTCACGCAATGGTAATATTATATACAAGACTTTGAGGTACTATCGGAGAAAAGAGTAAGTTCATGATGTACTATCAGAGAAAAAGGTTACTGTATGATGTACTATCAGAGAAGAAAGTAAATTCATGATGTACTATCAGAGAAGAGAGTAAGTTCATGATGTACTATCAGAGAAGAGAGTAAGTTCATGAGGTACTATCAGAGAAAATTGTCATCGAATTAAATTAATTTCACTACACACAGTATTTTATTTCCCACTATCTTTCCCCTTCAGTTTGCAATCTAATTTAGAGGGGCAGTAAACCTTATAAGGCAAACCTTTTCTTATCTTGTTGAGAAATCGATAGATGGATATTAATAATAGAATTAAATGATGCCATTTTATTTAAACAATTATATTTAATTAATTCTCAGTTGCAGTACTTGCCACCAATGGAAATCACAGATACTAAAATGGACAGAGCGCATGCGCACGATATCGCTAATTTTACACTATTTATTTGTTTGTTTTTATTCATTTTCTAGTTTAATTTATATTAGATTAATTTTACATTATATTAGATATTCCATATTATCATTGACGTTTTTTAAGCTCAATTACATTTATTGTTTTAATTCGTTTAAGAACTCCTTTAAAAGGATGGTTATGTACACAAACAGATCACAGCGCCATTGCTGCCGATGCGATGAAACTCTCATTTACATATTCATAATAATTTATAATCTTTTCTGATTGTTCGTTATATTTCGTTACAAATATATTACTAATTACCAACAACATCTTTTCCACTAGTTTACTGTCCCTTTAAAAACATTAGTTCAAAGTTGGTTGCATCCTTCAACCACGAATTTAATAAATTTTAAAAATCCTCTCATGTATTCTTTACTGATAGTACTTTCTATGCTGTATATTATTTACATACTGTACTTATGTGTGGGGTAAGTTACGAATTATTGGACAGTTACAACATACACATCTTCAAAAAAAAATAGAATTAACATTTTAACTTGTAATTAATTCTCAACTCACCCTAGTTATATTGCAATGCCTGTAAACATTATATCTTTTACATATTTGGTGTAGCTGTGTATTCTAAATAACACGTCTTCAATGGGTATATATAATATTTTAATGTTAAATTAGATTAATTCCCCTCCCTTTGTACTGTCACTAGGGTCCGAACTGTTGTAATTTGGTCTACATTTGAAGAGTTTGGTTCCAAAACGCGATAAACGCCACTTTTGAAAAAAATGAGTTTCCACCTAAATCAATATTGTATTTCGTCGGTATTGTGGATTTGAATTGTTTATGTTATTATAACCTCAATATGCTATGTGAATGATTGAAACAGAAAATAGTGGTTTTCATCTTTGTACTTTATTGGTAAAGAAAACACATTTTAACTCAAATTGATCAAAATGGATTTGTAGCGTTTTGGAACCAAACTCTTCATTTTCTCTGCAATCATACTATGTAGTATTTTAATTAATTGAACAAATCTTAATAAGTATTCAATATGAAGGTTCATGAATAGACTTAATTTACTACGAACTCTCCATTTTCCTCTTTATTTAGTTGTGATAAGCTTAGTTTGTGCGCAGAGTAGCTTTTCAGCATTCACGAGCACTGTACTTATAAGAATGAGAATAATTTAAAACCGTTTCGTTTAATTAATTTCTCAGAAAATTTCCTTCAAATTTTCTCTTCTGTTCCTATAATTTAACTATTAATTCATTATTTGTCTGTTTCCTCATATTTAACTTAATTTGATTAAAAATTAGATAATAAAAAACTAAAGCGGTACAGGTATTTTTCTTATTAATTAAAAAGTATCATATATATGGTGAATAAATAAATATATGCTCTAATGTAACAAAGAATTATTTCTCATTTGTTTTTATTATTGCCAATATTTTTATTTCATTGTTATGAATCTACACTTTGAATACCAATAATTTAATATTAAACTTTATTATGAATATAAATAATGTTATATTGAATAATAATATAATATAATAAACTTTTTGAAATAAACATCTGCATAAGTTACAAAATTAACAATTTACCGTTAGTTCAAATTTATTTTCTATATAATCCATATTATAATGTTTGTCATAATTTAACTAATTAATTGAATTAAATATGAGGGTACAGACCAGAAGTGTGGAATTGAGAAAATTGAAAACCTGTTATTATTAAAAGGAAAATACTATTTTTTTTTCTCATAGCATTTTTACTTCCCTCATCTAATTTTCACATATCTTCTCAATGTTTCTTTAATTCTTTCTCTCTCCAACATTAGTCTTTCGATCTCATTTCCCTCTTTAACTCAAAATTTCCCCTCTCCATGACATTTCCCCACTACTTGTTCCTTTCTTTCCCATCATTTTAGCATTTGTCATGAACTCTGAAAACCTCGTGTCCGCTCCTGTCGCAGTCGCCGTTACGGGTACCCTTTCATCACCGCTTTTCAATCTACACTAAAAGTGCCGGGACTCCATTGGCACGCCATGCCTCGTTCACAAACTCACGCACACACGGGCGCTGTGCGGCAACGTGTACGTCACCGTGTGCGTGACACCACGCCTCTGTGTCAAGGAATATGTCACGCGTTACATAAAAAAAGAGAGAATTCGAGCGTTCAAATGTTAAAGTCGTGTAACAATCTATTTCTGTAAATTTTATCTTGCATGTTTCTTTAAACGATAAATATTACAAAATAATTATTCCCTTAGGTACAATAAAATGAATTAGGTGTACGGTGTTAATGTTTATTTGTAGTTAGCGTTACGATCACTTCCAATGAAGGAATCTAGTCTGCTACCTACCTACTTAACACTCTGAAATTGTTTCTAAATATTTACAAATAGTGCCTCTTACTCCTGTCTATATGTTTAAGAATTATTAGTTACACTCTCAAATGCACATTCACTGTAAATAAAGTTATAGATTTTTAAAAAGGGACTTAAGATAAATATAGCGATTTGATCTTTACTCTGGATTACAGATTATTATCGACACGTAATAACTTATAACATAAAAATCACATTTAAGAGTTTGCGAAACATATAACATGAATATGATTAATACATTGAGTTTCGAGTAAGTTGAAGACTGTGTTATTCATTTTCTTTTGAGTTTTCGCTAAAGTTGTATTTTTTATTATACAGTTGCATGCGAATATCTGCACACATTCTTCCCCAATACTTACCACACGCAGAATTCCATCGTATTAAATCAGATGCGAATTTTCCTGCTCGGTGAAATTCGTCTCTATCACGACTTTGACTTTCAACTAAATGGCCATTATCTTCTTAAAAATAAGAGATGACACTTATTGTAAATTATATATTACATTGAACACTATAAACTATGAAAAATGTAAAGAATCTTCTCACAATAGTACATATATTATTAATGAGAGGATCCCCGCTCGCCATTGTGAAGGCGGGTGAGCATTCAAGCCAAAGGTGGGCGTATCTTTACTGAATCCCCATTGAACCAATTTAGAGACTAGTCGTTGAAATCCTACAGCTTCCAATTTCTTTCAAGAAAGTTAGAAAGATGCAAGAAGCTGAGAGTCCTGTTAATTCTGTGGAGGTTCTTTAAAAATCCATCCAGAGTAGAGTCCCTAGTCCTGTGATAAGAAGGGCATTCTTCAACAATGTGAGTCCTTGTTTATGGGGCAAGACCACATCGTTGGCAAGTGTCTTTTGTCCATTTTCCAGTAATACTGTTATGGGATCCAAAGATCAGTGCCCTGTTAAAATTTGCAGGGTAAGACGAAGTTTCCTTCGGGTCAACGACAAGAGTCTCAGACAGCCTCTCCTATCCAGAGGCTGCTCGAAGAGCTCTTTGGTCTGTCTTCAAGAAGATAGGTTGGCCCATCTTCTTCTGGAGCTATCTGCAATCCACCGGTAAACTGAAGGTTTACATGCATTATATGGCACTGGTAGAGAGGGTTCTGGTCCTGCACATGAGGTCTTAGCTGCTTCCTTATCTCGTCAGTTTCATTACCAATGGTACCAACGTGAGCCTTGACCCACTAAAAAAAAACGAAACCCTGCTTTGAATTGATATATATTTCAAAAACTACTAACGTTATGATTTTTTTCAAATACAATTATGTCTGTCTACTTTTTTTTACACTATTAATGAAAAATTAAAGAAAATATGCAATAATGTAATAGAGTAGAAGAGTACACAAATGTTCCAAAAAGAAAAAATCACACTGTGTCAAGTCCGGGGATCTTGGTGGCCACTCAATTGTATGGTTTATTGAAATAATGCGATTGTTGAACACATCAGTTATAAAATGTTGCACAGCGATCGTTATGGCAGCAATAAGAACAAGGATTTAGTAAAGTCGAATTTACTTTTTTTGTGAAAATATTTTAATGAAAGTGGACAAAGTTGTACTGTAAGTGCGCAAACAAGTTTTTAGTATTTGTCACTAAAAATTATGCTTAAAGAAAAAGAAGGACACGACACACTAAAGGAAAAATTAAAGAGGAGGAACAATTCGATTGTTTTTATATTTCAATGTCATAAAATTTTAACAAATGGTTTTTATGATTTTCATGAACGTTTTTTAATAGACCATTTTTAAACGGTGGAAAGTTATTAAAAACATGGTTTAAATAACATAAAATTCGAAGTTTAACAAAAGTGCGCAAACAGTTTTTCAGTGTTGGTCAATAAAAGTACTGCTCATAGAAAACCGTTTGATAAATTAAGCTAAAAATTTGCACAGAGATGGAAAATATGTTGTTAAACAAAATGTGATTTTCCAATTTTTTGTAAGTCTAATAGTTTTTGAATTACAGCCTTTGAAACTTGGGTATCGCTTTTTTTGGGACACCCTGTATATGAAAATGTAAATCAGGAAGGCAAAGATTTACTATACAGAATAGGTTATCAATAAATCGGTTATATTGAGTATAAACTGTGTTTTCTGTATTGTTTGAGATTTAAATGAAGTGTATTTTTTGGTAATGATTTAAATTTAGGCATAAATGACTACCACCATGATATATATTAATTTTTGTACAATAATGAGTTGCTACATTTATTTCCCACAACATTAACCTAATATTTGTTTACTTACCTCAATTTTGTATAAAATTTATGCACAATGCACATCGATATAAGAATAATATTTTTCATAGTTATCCCTCAATGACAAAAATTCTCTATGATTTTAATCACAGAAAACTATCACTGCACACGAATTATGAAGTGGCTCTGGGTTCTGAAGTAACCAATACTTCATAACTCAGGAGTTTCACTGTATTTTGAGTACCAATCAGAATTTTATAAACAAATAATGCATGTTTGGCCTTCGTTTAAGCTTTAACACGTTCCCCGCGTATTGTTTCATATGTGTACCATGAGGTACTATCCACAATCGCGTATTGGTACACATGTGGCCCAAGTCAGCAAATTTACATGTATCTGAACAAATGTAAAAAACATGAAAACTTAAGTTCATTTGATTATTCCAGGGTTAGGAATACATAAATAGATTTCAGATGTTTCAAAAAATGTAAGGTTTATTCATCAAAACAAATACAATGTCCTCTTAGAACATTTTCTAAATTAGAAATTTATTTTTTCCTAAAATTACAAAAATAGCCAAAAAGTCATAAATAACGAACTAAATATTCAATTTAGTCATTTCTAATAGTACAATTATATTCATCTTCTATACTAGGAATAAAATCAATCAAAAAACGAAACATTTGAACGATTCCTAAAGTATAAGAATATAATTTCCTCAAAATTAGTAAAATATGAACAATACTCAGAGAACAAAACAGAATAATGCACACGATATAAACACAAATTTTAACAAAATAACCCAGCTAACCAAAAGCTGTTTGTCCTACGTCTTAAGACGTCTGATACCCCTCGCTATAGAGGGATTTAAGACGTAGGGCGGGGGACATCAGACGTCTTGCAGACGTCTAACCCTCTTCATTTGCACAGGGGTCCCCCTCTTCAAGACGTCTGATCCCACGTCTTGTCCCCCTCTGACAGAGGGGGACATCCACCTATCCCACGTCTTACCCCACTCCGTTTTCAAGACGTGGGACAGAGTGCGGATGTCCCTCGCTATAGAGGGAAGAGGGAAATAAGACGTGGGACCCACGTGGGACAGAGTGCGTATTCAAGACGTGGGACAGAGTGGGAATATCCCCCTCTGCAAGACGTGGGACAGAGTGTGGATGTCCCCCTCTGCAAGACGTGGGACAGAGTGCGTATGTCCCCCTCTGCAAGACGTGGGACAGAGTGCGGATGTCCCCCTCGCAAGACGTGGAACAGAGTGTAGATGTCCCCCTCTGCAAGGGGGACATATCTCTCTTCTGCTCAAACTACTTCGGTTAATTGGGGTATATAAATATGTATAAGAAATAAAAAAGATCATACTAATCATTATTACAATTTCTTCCTATATTGCATATAGTGTATATGTACATTTGGCTGTATATCAATTATTTTAATATTTCATATTGTTATATACAAATTAAATGGGAAGAAATGGAGAAAGAAATGTAGTGGTGATCTCGGGAATCGAACTCAGGACTGTAGTGTGATGTACTATTGAAGTCTGCGACGCTACCACTCAGCCATCCTGGACATGGTAAATGAAGTATTGGAATGATCTTTATGCAACTTGATAACTTGAGTGCTTCTTAAAGTTATTTTAAATAAATATAATTTAATATTCTACATTTTGGTATCTTTCATTTTTTAATGTAAATGATAAGAATGTGTATAAAGTTATTTATTAATATTTGTATTGATAATGTTAATTAATGTTATTAACTACCTAATTACCTATAACTGTTAATTAATCTTACCTATAGTTACCTACTGGTGGTATCACTACCTTATACCTATCTAGTTACCTACTAGTGTTTATTAATAATTACCTAGTAACCTACAAGTGATAACCACCAATCTAGTACCTACTGCCCAGCTAACCAAAAGCTGGTTGTCCCACGTCTTAAGACGTCTGATACCCCTCGCTATAGTGGGATTTAAGAGGTGGGGCGGGGGACATCAGACGTCTTGCAGACGTCTAACCCTCTTCATTTGCACAGGGGTCCCCCTCTGCAAGACATCTAATCCCACGTCTTGTCCCTCTCTGACAGAGGGGGACATCCACCTGTCCCACGTCTTAACACACTCCGTTTTCAAGACGTGGGACCCACGTGGGACAGAGTGTGGATGTCCCTCGCTATAGAGGGATTCAAGACGTGGGACAGAGTGCGGATGTCCCTCGCTATAGAGGGAAGAGGGAAATAGGACGTGGGACCCACGTGGGACAGAGTGAGTATTTAAGACGTGGGACAGAGTGGGAAAATCCCCCTCTGCAAGACGTGGGACAGAGTGCGGATGTCCCCCTCTGCAAGACGTGGGACAGAGTGCGGATGTCCCCCTCTGCAAGACGTGGGACAGAGTGCGGATGTCCCCCTCTGCAAGGGGGACATATCTCTCTTTTGGCTCAAACTACTTCGGTTAATTGGGGTATATAAATATGTATAAAAAATAAAAAAGATCATACTACTCATTATTGCAATTTCTTACCATATTGCATATAGTGTATATGTACATTTGGCTGTATATCATTTATTTCAATATTACATATTGTTATACGTATACAAATTAAATGGGAAGAATTGGAGAAAGAATTGTAGTGGTCATCTCGGGAATCGAACTCAGGACTCTAGTGTGATGTACTCTTGAAGCCTGCGTCTCTACCACTCAGCCATCCTGGACATGGTAGAAGTAGTATTGAAATGATCTTTATGCAACTTGATAACTTGCGTGCTTCTTAAAATTATTTTAAATAAATATAATTTAATATTCTACATTTTGGTATCTTTTATTTTTTAATGTAAATGATAAGAATGTGTATAAAGTTATTTACTAATATTTGTATTGATAATGTTAATTAATGTTATTAACTACCTAATTACCTGTAACTGTTAATTAATATTACCTATAGTTACCTTCTGGTGATATCACTACCTTATACCTATCTAGTTACTTACTAGAGTTTATTTATAACTACCTAGTAACCTACAAGTGGTAACCACCAATCTGTACCTAGTGGTGGTTATCACTACTTACCTATTACGTAGTATTTATCAGTACCTACTTAGTTACCTACATTACTGTTTGTCAATCAATACCTACCTATAGTTATAACCTACTGGTGTTTATCAATGCCTACCTAGTTGCCTACATCTGCTTATCAATACCTGATTAGTTACCTTCTTGTGTTTAACATTGCCTACCTAGTGGCCTACAACTGTTTATAAATACCAATCTAGGTCCTAGTTACCTACTAGTATTCATCAATACCTACCTTGTTACCTACAACTGTTTGTCAATGCCTACCTAGTTATCTACTAGTGTTTATCAATGCTTATCTAGTTACCTATAACTGTTTAACTATACCTACCTACAGAGATGGGCGGGAAAGTACTTTCCAAGTACCAAGTAAAAGTACTAAGTAACAAGTAAGTACTTCAAGTGCTACTTGAAGTACTTTCTAAAAACTACTTTGAATAATTACTTAGAAGTACTTTTTACAAGTACTTGTTACTTTCCAAGTAAAAAGTACTTTGCAAAGTACATTTTTCCTTTCAGTCAAGAGATTTTAAAAGATTAGTTCTAAAATCTCTACAAAATAAATTCTTTTTCTCATCAAAACTGTATTAACAGCAACTGGATAAAAAGTAGAGTTTGAAGAGGTCCAACATGTTGGAAAATTGTTTGTCAAGCAGTAAAATTGAAAACTTTGTCAAACAGTAGAATCGAAAACTAAGACTGTAACACATTGTATACTTTTATGTGACGGTGAATATTTATATATTCTGACATACAATCATGTTTAGAGACTATGAGTTATATTGACCAATTTAAGTACATTCAATATAATTATTTTTGATACCTAGATATCACAACCAATATTTACCAAACACATTGACGAATTATAAGCGTGTGGACGTGTACAGTGAGTCACTGTGATGATGTACTTACTATCAGAGTAAATTAGAGTCACTGTGATGATGTACTATCAGAGAAAAGAGTCACTGTGATGATATACCATCAGAGAAAAGAGTCACTGTGATGATGTACTATCAGAGAAAAGATTCATTGTGATGATGTACTATCAGAGAAAAGAGTCACTGTGATGATGTACTATCAGAGAAAAGAGTCACTGTGATGATGTACTATCAGACAAAAGAGTCATTGTGATGATGTACTATCAGAGAAAAGAGTCATTGTGATGATGTACTATCAGAGAAAAGAGTCACTGTGATTATATACCATCAGAGAAAAGAGTCACTGTGATGATTTACTATCAGAGAAATAAGTCACTGTGATGATGTATTGTCAGAAAAAAGAGTCTCTGTGATGATGTACTATCAGAGAAAAGAGTCACTGTGATGATATGCCATCAGAAAAAAAGAGTCACTAGCTGTGATGATGTACTATCAGAGAAAAGAGTCACTGTGATGATGTACTATCAGAGAAAAGAGTCACTGTGATGATGTAAAATCAGAGAAAAGAGTCGCTGTGATGAAATACTATTAGAGAAAGAGTCACTGTGATGATGTATTATCAGAGAAAAGAGTCACTGTAATGATGTACTATCAGAGAAAAGAGTCACTGTGATGATGTATTATCAGAGAAAAGAGTCACTGTGATGATGTATTATAAGAGAAAAGAGTCACTTTGATGATGTACTATCAGAGAAAAGAGTCACTGTGATTGTGTACTATCAGAGAAAAGAGTCACTGTGATGATTTACTATCAGAGAAAAGAGTCACTGTGATGATGTACTATCAGGGAAAAGTGTCACTGTGATGATGTATTATCAGAGAAAGAGTCATTGTGATGATGTACTATCAGAGAAAAGAGTCACTGTGATGATGTACTATCAGAGAAAAGAGTCACTGTGATGATGTACTATCAGAGAAAAGAGTCACTGTGATGATGTACTATCAGAGAAAAGAGTCACTGTGATGATGTACTATCAGAGAAAAGATCGAGTCACTGTGATGATGTTCTATCAGAGAAAAGAATCACTGTGATGATGTACTATCAGAGAGAAGAGTCACTGTGATGATGTACTATCAGAGAAAATAGTCACTGTGATTGTGTACTATCAGAGAAAAGAGTCACTGTGATGATGTATTATCAGAGAAAAGAGTCACTGTGATGATGTACTATCAGAGAAAAGAGTCACTGTGATGATGTATTATCAGAGAAAAGAGTCACTGTGATGATGTACTATCAGAGAAAAGAGTCACTGTGATGATGTACTATCAGAGAAAAGAGTCACTGTGATGATGTACTATCAGAGAAAAGAGTCACTTTGATGATGTACTATCAGAGAAAAGAGTCACTGTGATGATGTACTATCAGAGAAAAGAGTCACTGTGATGATGTACTATCAGAGAAAAGAGTCACTGTGATGATGTACTATCAGAGTTAACAGTATAAATTATTGTTTTTTTAATTGTATAGTAAATGTACTTGGTACTTCTAAGTATTTTAAAAAGTACTTGGTACTTGTACTTTGAAAGTACTTTTTTATTTGAGTACTTGGGCAACTACTTCAAGTACATTCATTTACGAGTACTTGAACTTAGTACTTAAGTACTTTCGATGTACTTTTCGCCCATCTCTGCCTACCTAGATACCTACCAGTACCAATACCAACCTACCTAGATACCTACTAGGTAGTGTTCATCAATCCGTACCTACTTACCTACTACCTAGTATTATTCATCAATGCCTACCTAGATAGTATATACCTACATCTGTTTATTAATACCTACCTAGTTATGATACGTAAATAAAGCTTGAGATAGATATACCTTTTTGGTATAACTTTTTCCCGCGTAAAACCGACGAGGGACAGAGAGGGACATCCCGCGTGGGACAGAGAGGGACATCCCACGTGGGACAGAGAGGGACATCCCGCGTGGGACAGACGTGAGACAGAGAGGGACATCCCGCGTACTATTTCCCGCGTAAAACAGACTAGGGACAGAGAGGGACATTATGCATGGGACAGACGTGGGACAGAGGGGGATATCCCGCGTGGGACAGAGAGGGACATCCCACGTGGGACAGACGTGGGACAGAGAGGGACAACCCGCGTGGGACAGAGAGGGATATCCCACGTGGGACAGACGTGGGACAGAGAGGGACATCCCGCGTGGGACATCCTGCGTGGGACAGAGAGGGATATCCCACGTGGGACAGACGTGGGACAGAGAGGGACATCCCGCGTGGGACAGAGAGGGACATCCCGCGTGGGAAAGACGTGGGATGTGAGTGGGATTTAAGACGTGGGACAGAAGAGGGACATCCCGTTTGTGTAAGACGTAGGACGTGAGTGGGATTTAAGACGTTGGAAAGACGTGGGATTTCAGACGTCTGGAGACGTCTGAAATCCCCCGTCCCTCTCTGTCCCTCGCTAGCGAGGGATGTCCCCCTCTGTCCCACGCGGGACAGAGAGGATATGGTTAGCTGGGTGGTGGTTATCACTACTTACCTAGTTACCTATTACGTAGTATTTATCAGTACCTACTTAGTTACCTACATTACTGTTTGTCAATACCTACCTAGTTACCTACTGGTGTTTATCAATGCCTACCTAGTTGCCTATGTGAGGATGGTAATTTTATTTACATAATTTATTTTCTTTCTATTGCAGGAATAATGATTTTATGGTGGGCTGGGTAGGTGTTCTTCTTTTATTTTCAATCCACAAGTTGGTACATAAGCGTAATATTGAGAAAAATCGAGATCCAGGCTTGAACCTGAAAATTTAATTACAATTAGCATAGTCATAGCTACTTAATCATAGAAAACTTCTATCAGCGCTAACATAGAAAACGAAATGAAAAAGTAACTTGAAAATACTACAGAAAAGGAATATTATTAATTAATGAGTTTATTTTAAGATTAGATTATTTATATTAATTAAATAAACACTTAATTTCATGTATTTTATGGTTTTACGATATAATAATGAAACGTTAAACGGAAAGGAAAATGGCGTGCGTGATTCGCCGTGCCTGTAGTGAAAAGAAAACTGGCTCAACTAAAAATACAAATAAACTATTATAGATACAAGAAACATGGTTATTAATAAGAAAAATATAATGTAGATAACTTCCTAAAATAGTAATAATGTATTTTATTTGACTTACCCCTTTGGGGGAAATATTAAACAGGAAATATGAAGAGAATAGAAGGCAGCCACAATCTTTTAATGTTTAATCTTTTTAAATGGCGTACTGCACATAGAGCTAGCGGAATAGAAATGGGAAAGCCGAAAACGCTTTGAAATAAAGTAAATTTTGAAATACAATGAAATGAATAAATTCCAGAGAAGTTAAATAATTATAACTAAATAAATGAGATAGCTACACCTACAACTGCTTATTAATACTATGAATTAAATAATTAGAAGGATACTCGCACTTGAAAATGGTGCGAAAGTGTAACGTCACGCGCGTCACTCATGACGTCACTTGGTATACAGATACTTGCATTGGAAATATTTGGTTATAGATCTTCATGAAATAACTTTTGATTACTTGGTCA
Source organism: Caprella mutica (assembly GCA_947561585.1). NCBI lineage: Eukaryota > Metazoa > Arthropoda > Malacostraca > Amphipoda > Caprellidae > Caprella > Caprella mutica. The sequence continues at coordinate 322,608 of CANNZV010000532.1, forward strand.
AATATATAATTAAAAACATCGTAAATGTTAATATATAATTAAATAATTATATATATACCTAATACTGAAATCATTTATTGAATTTAGTTCAGATGATATTCAATAATACTTGGATTTGTGCAGACTACGATCGATTGTGTATTCTCCAACAATGATTGAAATTGAAGAACTATAGAGAGTAAATTCTAATATAAAAATGTAAGTATATGAACTATTTATAGCGATAAAATTGATATGGTGAAATATATATAAATTACCTATTATTTGTCGGCAGATTTCTTCAATTAAGGAATGAATGAAAATCATAGATTACTAACTTTATATTGTTGTTCATAATATATACAAATTAACAAAATGAATAAAAAAAGAAAACTGTATAGAATAAAGTAGCCAATAGCTGTATTCTGTAAAGCTAGTATTAAGCTACAGAAAAGCTAGTATTGAGCTACAGACTCAAAGTAAACAATACAAGAACCTTGAAATCGTATTCCAAGTGACGTCACCTTCTTTTTCTTTGTCGGTATTTCTGTCTAGTGCGAGTATCCTTCTAATTATTTAATTCATGATTAATACTTAATTAGTTACCTTCTTGTATTTAACAATGCCTACCTAGTTGCCTACAACTGTTTATAAATACCAATTTAGGTCCTAGTTACCTACTAGTATTCATCAATACCTACCTAGTTACCTACTAGTGTTCATCAAAACCTACCTAGTTACCTACTAGTGTTCAACAATACCTACCTAGTTACCTACTAGTGCTCATCCTACTTGTGCTCATAAATAATACCTAGTTACCTACAACTGTTTGTCAGTACCTACCTAGTTACCTACTAGTGCTCATCAATACCTACCTAGTTATCTACTAGTGTTTATCAATGCTTACCTAGTTACCTATAACTGTTTGCCAATACCTACCTAGATACCTACCAGTATTTATCAATACCTACCTACCTACCTAGTATACCTACTAGGTAGTGTTCATCAATCCGTACCTACTTACCTACTACCTGGTATTATTCATCAATGCCTACCTAGATACTTACATCTGTTTATGAATATCTACCTAGTTATGATACGTAAATAAAGCTTGAGATAGATATACCTTTTTGCTATAACTTTTCCCCGCGTAAAACAGACGAGGGACAGAGAGGGACATCCCGCGTGGGACAGACGAGGGACAGAGAGGGATATCCCGCGTGGGACAGAGAGGGACATCCCGCGTGGGACAGAGAGGGACATCCTGCGTGGGATAGAGAGGGACATCCCACGTGGGACAGACGTGGGACAGAGAGGGACATCCCGCGTGGGACAATGAGGGACATCCCGCGTGGGACAATGAGGGACATCCCGCGTGGGAAAGACGTGGGATGTGAGTGGGATTTAAGACGTGGGACAGACGAGGGACATCCCGCTTGTGTAAGACGTGAGTGGGATTTCAGACGTTGGAAAGACGTGGGATTTCAGACGTATGGAGACGTCTGAAATCCCCCGTCCCTCTTTGTCCCTCGCTAGCGAGGGATGTCGTCCTTTGTCCCACGCGGGACAGAGAGTATATGGTTATCTAGGAAACAATATTTTACAAAATAAACCAACAATTGTTCATTTCCTAGACGATCTCTTGCAGTCACTGATTTTCTTGATCCAGATTTTGTGGTGCATCCTCTTGGGATGAAATAGGATTCGCAGAGATAGTAGTTGATGTATCCTCACCAAAATCATCATCAGAATCACTAAATTATAGTACTAAAGGTTCTTGCGAATAAATTTCACCCGAAGAATCACTTTCAAATTCATTGTTATCATCTTTCTCAGGAAAAAGATCAGTGATGATCTTGCGAGGGAAAATGAACCATTTATTTGTGTCTCGTTGTTTTCCGTAAAACGATCCAGCTTCCATGATGTTGAAACCAATGGACAAAGAATTAATGGCTTATATACTAGTTTATAACATGAAAGTCAATAAAAAATATAAGAACACACTATAGCCATCGCGAGATAAGCCTATAAAACACATGGTACACATATGGTACAATACGCAATATACTTTAACAAGTTCCTTCTATTTGCGTATTGTACCATATTTGTACCACGAGTTTTTTTGTTTCAAATTACTGTAATGATATATGACAATATACTAATTGTAAATAGTCAAATTTCAGTTGAATCTTAAAAGATAATTTATTAGAGAAATAGTTGCCTTTTATACAAAATTCTATATCCTAGATACCAACAATCATATATAAACAAATTATAAATAAATGATAATTAATAAATTTCTAGATTAAATAAATCAATTCCTTACATCCCCCTCTTTCTATCATGTTCGTCATTTCATGGCGTGGTACCGGTCAGGGGGTTTGATAACCAGTCCTTGTTATAGTCTGGTCCTTGGAGTTTTACTATTACTGCTAATAGGAACTTCTTTATTCAGTATAACTGTTTTTCCTGACAAATATGTATTTCTATATCTCAAAGGTACTTCTATTTCTTTCTTTTATTAAATAATGTCCTGTTTATTATTGTTGTTCTCTTAAGTTAATACTAAATTCCGTCTATTCCTTAATATCAATCTTTAATCCTCTGTCAATACTTTATACTATCGGTCTCTTGTCGTTTCAATGCATGTTCCTTTCTTCCATCTTCTTTCCCCAATCTGCATCGGTTCAATTCTCACTGTGTCGCCTCTTTTGATAGGTTTTAAAGTATTTACTGATTTGTCATATTATTTCTTTTGTTACTTTTTCATTTCAATCATTTTATATTTCACATCTCTATTAGTAGATGGTTTCAATAGCGTGTTCTTAATTGGTAATAATGTCCTAGTTCTACGACATAAAAACTTCTGTACTGGAAATACCTCATGTCCTTGTGTAGGGGTATTTCTCCAGCCTAGAATTGACAGTAGAGGATCTTCATTTGAATCTCTAGCTTTCATAATCAGAGATTTAGCAATTTTCACAGCATTTTCTGCCTTACCATTGCTTTGTTGATGATAGGGTGATGATATGTAATGTTAAAACTGCCATTACGTCTTGAAAATATTAAATTCATCACTAGTGAATTGAGGTCCCCCGTCGGTAACTAAAGTTTCAGGTATTCCGTATCTTGCGAAGTGAGGTTTCAATTTATCAATTACAGTACTGCTCCTGGTGTTATTCAGTTTGTCCACTTCGAAGAAATTTGAGTAGTAGTCAGATATAATCATGTAATCGCTATGATCTATTTCGAAAAGATCTACTGCCACTCTTTGCCACGGATAATTGGGAATAGGAGTCTGTATTAACGGCTCCTTTTACTGTCTTCTCTGATAAGAGTTGCATACCTCGCATTATTCGATTTTCTGTTGTATGTCATTTCTCAATCCAGGCCAATAAAGGCTATCTTTGGCTCTTCTAATGGTAGACTCTATCCCATTGTGAGTCAAATGTAACTTGTCTATTAGTATTTTCCTCATATTCTTTGGGACAATAACTTGTTCTCCTTTGAATAATAAATCTCCTTCACAACTTAGTTCATCTTTGAACTTAAAATAACATAACAAAGAAGGTGGCTGAATTTATTATTTCTTTCTTGGCCATCCAAATTGGATGAATTATTTCAACTGTTGTATTTCATTGTCAAATTTGGATTCCTATTCTAGTTGATCAATTGTAGATTTTTGTATGGCCACATTTTCATGCATTTCTTGTATGTTCCATATTTCTTCTTGTAAACATGCATAGTTGTCAGATTGCTTTATATAGTCGCGGCTGAGAGCATCTGCCAACACTATCTTTTTTCCCGGAACATATCTCACATTTAAATCAAAACTTTATAAATTCAACATAATTCTTTAGAGTCGTTTTGGAGCTTTATATAATGGCTTTTTGAAAATTGTCTCTAAGGGTTTATGGTCCGACGCAACTTGAATTTTGTGACCATAAATGTAATGCTCAAATTTCTTGCATCCAAACAGAATAGCAAGAGCTTCTTTTTCAATCTGAGCATAGTTTTGTTCAGTTTCTGTCATAGCACGTGAAGCGAATGCTACTGGCTGTCCTTCTTGAAGTAGAGAGGCTCCTAATCCACTCTGGGAAGCATCACATTGTAGGGTTATTTCTTTCCTGCTGTCAAAGTATTTCAATACAGGTGCTTTGCAAATTAAATCTTTAACTATAGTGAAAGCTTCTTCTTGATTTCTAGTCCAGTTCCACTCATTTCCTTTTAGCTCCAACTTCCTCAACGGTTCTGTCACCGTAGATATGTCTGGCAGAAACTTCTGAAGATAGCTGGTCATTCCCAAAAATCTTTTTAGTTGTTGAATATTTTTTGGTTGTTGCATTTCTTTAATGCTTTCGCATTTTTCTGGATCTAATTTAATTCCATCCTTTGAGAGGATATGCCCCATATACTTGACTTCTTCCAATTTGTATTTGATTTTGTCTTAGTTTAATTTGATATTGCGTTGCAAACATCTGTCTAATAATTTAGTTAACTTATGATCATGATCTTTAGTAGCTTCTTCTGTATTTTCTCCTTCTCCATATATAAGAATATCATCAGCAATTACACAAATCCCTTCTAGTCCTTCAAGTTCTTGGTGAATGCGTCTTTGAAATTCTTCTGGTGCACTTGATATACCAAATGGAAGGACACACCATCTATATCTTCCGAACGGTGAATTGAAACAAGTCAGTTTTGAAGACTCGTCTGTTAGTTTCACTTGCCAAAATCCGTCCTTTGCATCAACTACTGTGAAAATCTTTGCCTAACTTAACTTTGGTAACATATCTTCTAATCTTGGTATTTGGTAGTGTGGTCTTAAAATAGCTTTATTTAGTTGGAATGGATCCATACAAAGTCTCAATTTACCAGATGGTTTCTTTGCAATAACTAAATGTGAGACCCATTCAGTTGGTTCTTCAACTTTTGCAATAATTTTTTGATCTGTTAATTTGCCTAGAGTATCTCGTAGGTCTTTCATCAGTGACAATGGCACACGTCGTGGAGCACAGACGATAGGTGTAACTGTCGGGTCTATCTTTATTTCACAGGGTTGTCCTATATTTCCTAGACCTTTGAAACAATCAGAATATTTAATAAACAGATTATTTGTCAGTAGACTTTCCGCATTATTAATCTAATTAACTTTTTCCTCGATTAGTTCGCATTCTAAACTACTTTTGCATCCAATAATGGTTTGTAGAACTTGTCGGATCACGAAGAAATCAATTGTATGATCTTTTCCACGGATGTTACATTTTAGTTTCAAAATTCCCAATGTCTTCATTTTTGTTTCATTGTACATTGACAATTGCACTTTGCAAGGGAGTATTTGAATGTTTCTTGGATTATCAAATATTCTATTAACTTCTTTCAAACTTATAACATTACAGGTAGCTCCAGTGTCTATTTGAGCTTTAATATTTATCCCTCTAACTGTAATGGTGGTTGTTATTTTGTTCTTTGTTCTTTATTAATCAAATACTTGCATGACTTAAAAATCTTCTGTTTCACTGCACTCTAATTTATCAGTGAGGTCATCTTCGAGTAACCGAATTTTCTTTCTATTTGATTTACACATTTTTGCATAATGATTCATTTTCTTGCATTTGTTACACTCTTTCCCGAATGCAGGGCATTTGTACCTGTCATGGTCTAATCCACAACTCCAGCAATTTCTTATTATCTTTCCTTTCGGTTTGATATTTTGTACTTCATAGCGATCTTCTCTTTGAATATTGTTTCTGTTTTCTATCATTCTTTTCTTTTGAATCTTAGTTGCTTCAAAATTCTTAACAAGATTTACAGCTCTTAAGAAATTTAGTCCTTTGGCATCTTTTTGTGCTTCATCGAGTAACTTCTCTCTGGCACTCTGATCGAAAATTTGGAGCACAAATTGATCTCTCAAAGCTTCTTCAGGCTTATCATAACCACAAGTACTAACTAAAGTTCTCAGTGAAGTAGCAAATTGATCACAGCTCTCATCAAATGATTGTTTCCTGCTGAGGAATTTGAACCTCTCAGCTGTTATGTTGGTTTTTTCTTCATAATCTTCATCAAATTTCGTGATGATTTTTTCCAATTTGTATTTGTCTCCAGGTTCATCCCAGAGAAATCCGTTATATTTATCCATAATTTCCATTCCTGCTACATGTAAGAAAGTAGCCACTTTCACCTTCTCCTCTTTTTCATTTATCCCAGCTGCTAGTTCATAATTTTGCCAAGATTGTTTGAATCTTTTCCACTCGTTAGCTGCATCGCCAATGTCCAACTTTATCTGGAGCGGAGGAGGTAGTATTGTTGCCATTTTAATATTTCTTCTTTTCAGTTTATTTTTCACCTGACACCATGTAAATAGTCAAATTTCAGTTGAATCTTAAAAGATAATTTATTAGAGAAATAGTTGCGTTTTATACAAAATTCTATATCCTAGATACCAACAGTCATATATAAACAAATTATAAATAAATGATAATTAATAAATTTCTAGATTAAATAAATCAATTCCTTACACTAATCTCCTTTCTTGACGCAACCAAGCTGCACACTGGCTAAAGCCCCGTCCAGACACTCCGACAAATGCCCAGATTTCTCTGAAATATGGTGTTCGCGAGCAAATTTGTCCGCGATATGGCAGGCAAATTTGTCCCCGATCACAAGAATCGAAACTGTCAGTGATTTTCAACATGTTGGACAAATTTGTCCCCGAACTAGTGTTCGCGACTGTTATTTGAATGAATATTTGTGATATATGGAGTAAATTTGATAATTACTCTCATTTTAGATATGAAAGATTGAATTCATTATTTAGTAATCTATTTATATTATTTGATTGAGATTTTTGTAAATAAATTTAAATGAGTTTTTGTATTTTTTAGAATAAATGTGATTAGTTATTTATAATTCTACATATTAGTTACTGACTAGGGTAAGTTCCGAGTTATCAAACAGTTCCACATTTTCGGACACGTATTATAAATAGGTATTATAGGTAGCTATTTTAATTATTATTTAACTCTCATTGTAATCATAAGTTTTTCTTTCTTACTTTTCTGTAAATGTGGAACCGTCCCATAACTTGGTACTTACCCGGCCTATGAATAGGTATGAATTATTTGATTGTTATTCCTAATTTTACTAGGTAAGTAGGTACCTACCTAACTAGTAAACATACAGTATTCTATTTAAGGCTTATAGGAAACAGTATTTAGAAGTGAGCGTAAAACGTATAGGTACCAATACATACGTAGATAAAGGAAATTTAAATTTTGATAGACCTATCATGATCTACGATAACTCCCACTTTGCGAGTACTAGGAGTGTCTGATTAACAAGACGTTTTTCTAGATAGGTACTAGGTAATATACTATAAGTAACTCAGGTTTGATATCTAGGTAAATATTTATATTAGGTATATCATCGGCTAGATAAAATACCTAGATATATATTTATATTACATATCGTCTAGTTATCTAATTACGCATTTATATTATATAATCAGCTAGGTAGGTACCATAGTAAACAGAATAGTATAATACCCCAGTTACATGTATTATTCAAATTTATTCTGGGTAGGCTGTGACGTCATGTATGTAAACAAGAGGTCACGTCATAGTAAACAGAATTGCTGTGGGTCACGTGGAATAGAGAATTAAGATGGCGGCCAACGCGACCGATCTGACTAATGATCTAATTATCTTGAATAAATCGTCTTCTTCAAGACTAAAAATTTGTTACTATTTTGGGTGTAAAAAGACCAGTAGCAATTTCATCAACAGTCATTTTTTAATTTTCGTCCGTATGACTATAGAGATTGGAAAATAGCATGCGGTAATGTGGAATTAAAAAAAATATCACCGAAAACGTTATTTAACAAAAGGTGGGTGTGTTGCAGCCATCTTTTGTGTTTGTACTGTACGTACAAACGTACGCACCATTGTTGACATGTGACGTCACAGCCTACCGGGACACGCGTAATATCCCCCCTAGTTATAGCTCTGGGATACTATATATTCTCTGTACTGTGTAGGTACCTAGTACCTCGGTAAGATTTATATTTTACATCCGATATGTACCTAGGTAATCATTTTTTAAATACATGCTTGTTTCTAAAATCGCTAAATTGTTAGGTATTAACTATCAACAACAACCTATGATATTTTTCCAATATATTAATTATCCAGAATTGCGAACATGGACATTTCAATTTCCTGACCAAATTGCTCTCGTCTGGACGCGAACACAGGCAGAAATGAGATTGCCCGTGTTCGCCCGAGCAAAAGTATTTCCAAACTCAGGGCATTTGTCGGAGCGTCTGAACGGGGCTTAATACATCAAAAAAAAATGTAACGCAATAGCGGATTTGATTGCAAAGCGGGGAACGTGTTAAATGATTTCATGAGATATTAAAACGTTTCTATAATAAGTGTCTCCTATTTTATACTTTTAAACGAGTATTTAATAATGGATTGATAATACCTACCTAAGTGACATTCAAAACAAACAGAGTACATTTTTTTTAACTGAAAATTAGCAAGAAGGAAGTAAAACGGCTATTGTAGAGCTTTGATCATAATTTTTTTTAAAGCATATAAAATTAAATACATGCCATCGCATTTAATGCGGTTGGCAACAAAATGATAAGAAACATTAGCCTCAATGATTAAAACAGTAAAATAAATTGCTTGAATGAGACCTAGAAATGATTTCAGTTGCATGAAATCTGGCTAGTGAGCATATCAATATAACATTATTATGTTGTATTGATTGAATTATTTTTGAGTCGGTAATTTCTTCTTCTTCAATCAGCGGTTTAATTCGTTTTTAAATATTACGGTGCTCAAAACAGAGTAGATAGAGTAAAATTAAATACCAATTAAATGATTTTTTTTTCTATTTTAAAGTAGTCTATAATATGCATATCCGGGCTACCAATAATTTGAATTATTTATTTTTCAAGTATTTATTGAGTTTTTCCCCTACGAGGTGATTTTAAGAGAAAAGGTCTCGCAGAAGAATGTAAAGTGAAAAATACGCTCCATGCACTAGCTAGGTTGCTACCACAGCGCATGGATGTTAAGAATAAACATCCATGGCCATGAGTAAGAAAACTGCACAGTCGGTCTGCTCATCCGTGAATATAATAGGATCAGTGTAAATTCATCGCGGGTAAATTCATCGCAGTAAATTCATCGCGGTAAATTCATCGCATGGTAAATTCATCGCATGGTAAATTCATCGCGTGGTAAATTCATCGCATGGTAAATTCATCGCATGGTAAATTCATCGCATGGTAATTTCATCGCAGGTAAATTCATCGCATAATAAATCATCGATAAACTATAAAGGGAAGGTAGATAATACAAAAAATAGAGAGGTAAATAGAAGATGATTTTTTTTATATAAAGACATTGAAAAGTTACAAACAATATGGCGCACCGACAATTGGGCCCAGGACAATTGTGCTCACGACAATTGGGCTCCAAAACAATTGAACTCAGAAAAAATTGGGCAGAAGACACAATAAAGAAGTGTTACTTTGTTTTTATTAGGGTAGTGACAATATTATATTTGAAATATGTTTTATATTCTCAAAAATATGTTTGTAGTTTTTAAATTCGTTTGATATACTTGGTGTATATTAACAAGCCTTTAAATCACATTTGTATACTAATCTCATGTTTCGGTGTAATGAAAATCTTTGAAGTATTTAAATAATTTTTATTAACTTGAATCATGTCATGTGAATTTTAAAGATTTTCGTTACATTAAACTAAGAAAAATTGAAGAGTTGTAGGGATAAAATGAGATTGTGAAAATACATTTTGTAATACTAATTTATGAAACTCTTCTATATTGAACACTGAACAGGTTTCAACAAATTTACATTAACTTCAATTTGACTTGTATGTTCCAATAATTTCAGCATGTCTTGGAAGGACACGGCCTTCTTTATAAATACCCACATTCTTATTTTCTATTGTCTCTTCATCTTAAAAGCTACATTCTTATATTCTATTGGCTACATCCTAACTCATTCACTATACAGGAGTTAACTATAGAGGTACTGTAACTAGGAAATATGTTGCTTACATGACCGATCTCAGAACAGAAAATTATAGTTATATAAAAGAATAAAACCATTATACAAGAGTTCACTATAGAGGTACTGTAACTAGGATATGAATATGTTCTATTGAAAGATATATGTGTTTCATAACAAGAAAATTTTTTTCATATTAGGAATATCCTATATTTTAATTATTCTCAGGACTACATTTTTATATCAAACGCATATTGTCACATCCCTAGTTATTACGGTAGCAATGGTCTTCAATTAAATTGATACTGTAGACTCTGAAAAAATGGGCAAATAATATATTGGTACTTAGGCCCAATTGTCGTGGGCTCAATTGTCCGCGGTCCAATTGTCGTGGGGCCTAATTGTCCTGGACCCAATTATCTTGTGCCCAATTGTCGGTCAACGAAATAATATATGGATATGTTGCTAGAGCAAACCGTTAATATTAAAGAATAAATTCTATTGTTACAACTTCACAAAAAATATATCTAAATTACTTTAAAAAAAATAAATTGTAATCAGTACCTCTTAAATAATTGTAAAACCGGGTTCCCATTTACTGAGGCAATTATGCTTTGGTGATCATATTTTCAAAGAGGTGTATCATTTACAGTTATGTTCTTCAAACTATGAGTAGCTACCCAAATACGTAATTTGAGAAATATTATAAATTTGAATTAAAGAAAAATATGCATAACTATAAAATAATAAATTAATGCAAGCATACTCACATAATAAATATTTTATAAATTAAATATTAATTGAATGATATATACATGCGAAAATTATATGACAATCTATTACTAAGATCCGGTTCTAGGTAAATTGCTCGAAAACAATAATTGATCGAAAGACAATTACTCGAAAACAATTGCTCGAAAAACAATTGTTCGAATGAACAATTGCTCGAATGAACAATTGCTCGAATTATCAAATTGCTCGAATTATAAAATTGCACAGTTTTCGATTTTATAAAAGTCAGTTATTCATGAAGTGGAGCTGCACCTAACAATGTTTGTTTCTTTTCAGTAATTGATCATTAATCATTATATAAATGATTTAATTATTACTCATTCTGTATAATCTTTTTTTAGACCGTTTGTGTCATCTCGTATGTAACATGTGAATTAGAATCATGTTGTGAATCAGTACTATTCATTTTTCTTACCATAAAATCCGATTTTTTTATAGATTCATTGAAACTCTGCAATAACTTTGAGTTATTTCACCTAGTGAGGTACCACATACAGATAGGCTAGTAATATATAAGTTTTCGGGTTTTATGATAAAAAAACATGAATAGTAGTGATTCACCACATGATTCCAATTCACATGTTACATACGAGATGACAAAAACGGTCTAAAAAAAGATTATGCAGAATGAGTAATAGTTAAAATCATTTATAGAATGATTAATGATCAATTACTAAAAAGAAACAATGATTGTTAGGTGCAGCTCCACTTCATGAATAACTGACTTTAATACAATCGAAAACTGTGCAATTTTATAATTCGAGCAATTTTGTTCATTCGAGCAATTTGATAATTCGAGCAATTGTTCATTCGAGCAATTGTTCGTTCGAGCAATTGTTTTTCGAACAATTGTTTTTCGAGCAATTGTTCTTTCGAGCAATTGTTCATTCGAGCAATTGTTTTTCGAGCAATCGTTTTCGAGCAATTGTCTTTCGAGCAATTGTTTTCGAGCAATTTACCGGCTACCCTAAGATCCAATCATTTAAAATATACTATCAGCACAGATACGTACAAACAAGTTACCCTAATCCAGCGAAAAAGAAAGTAAGGTCGACGCGATAATTTGCAAAAAGTATATTTAAGTTTATCAATTTAATTTTATAATGTACCATGCGATGAATTTACCATGCGATGAATTTACCATGCGATGAATTTACCTCGCGATGAATTTACTATGCGATGAATTTACCACGCGATGAATTTACCATGCGATGAATTTACCATGCGATGAATTTACGGCGATGAATTTACCGGCGATGAATTTACCGGATACCAATATAATATAGCAAGGCAGAAGGAAGACGGAAAAAGGGGAAGAAGCTGAGAAAAAATACAAAGAAAAACATCGCCAAACTAAACAAAAAGCTACAACAGATCAAAAAGATCTACCTCGGTACTAGAGGTTTCCTCAGTACATTGAGATCGGTAATGATGATTTAAATCCCCTAGTCTCATAAAGAGACCCCCCCCCCCTGCACTTATTCATAAAAGCATAGGAACAAGTATAGGCTATCAAATTTATTGAGGTTTACAGCAAAATGATGAAGGACATTAACCGCATTGACTAAAACAATGAAAAAATTATTTAGTGAGAAGAAAATGGGATTTATTTCATTAGGGATTATAACGTCTGCTTCGAAAGCAAAGAGAATACCGCTGACGTTGTAGAAATTTTAATAAGAGACTGATATGACGCCACACAAAATAGTGGTCCCCAGGGGCCTATCTAGGATTCGGTCAAGGGGGGGGGGCACTTTTCAAAAAAATTAACGTTTCTGAAAAAAATATACGGATAATTTCTCAGACTGGTCAGTTATTTTAATTACTTTGAACATGATTACACTGTGTTCCGTCAGAAGCGTAATTTATTAAATTGCGAAATGGTAGGACGTCATTATGTTCATGTAGTTTAAAGAATGGATTTTATCCTATTAATATTAGCATTTTTCTTAAACCTTAAAAATGTTTTTGAATTTGAGAAGAACCCCCCAGTTTCTCAGCAGAATTCACCAACCATTACTCCGTTGTGGAGGATCGTCAGGTATATACACTAATGAAAATCCCTGAAATATCAACGGAATAAATGATAGGTATGATGCTAAGTTAATATCTTTGTTGCCATTATTAATTGAATGGATATAATCTTTCATGCATTCCTTGATGATGATGGCAACTTGTCAATGGTTTCATATCTCAGATTGCTCCAGGACATTATTTGGTGCTAGTTTGCTATGCGATCTGATCATCATTTACTGGTTTGGCATTCGGTCGATTTATATAGAATTTATTAACAAATTTTAAAGATACAAACAGGTATACGAGATACCAAATATATATGGTATTTTATTTTCTTAAATAATTATATACCATTTACATATGCAAAGCCTTATTATGGAAATACTTCAAGAAAATATCGTTATATAAACTGCATCCTACCAAACTTATTTGAATATAAAGTAAAAATAAGCAATTAATATATGTTTATTTTTTACTTTTAATGCATTGTGACAATATTGTTTGTTTTGTATCACAGTTACTCAAAAAGAAATTATCATAATTATTAAAATTAAAATAAATAAAATACATAATCAGATCACATTAACCTCCCAGATCGCATACCAACCTAGCACCCCTTATTTGGCCCATACTGCACCATTCTGCATCTCGTTCTTCACTTTGTTGGATGCAAGACAGCGCTCCACCACATAAAACAAATGCAGTTCTAGAATTTCTCATTGAAAAGGTTAGAGGTCGATTCATTAGCAGAAGAACGGAAAACTCCTGGCCAGCACACAATCAGTATCTCAACCCTTTAGATTGTCACTTCTTGGCTGCAGCACAAACTCGAGTTTATATATGAAAAAGAATATTCCATTGTGTCTCTTTTACAAAGTGTTTAAAGTTTCGCTGAAAGGTATAACCCGGAGACCCCTAAGGAATTTGAAAGAATGCTTCAAAGTTTGCTTCGTTCTGTCTTCAGGCTGGAGGAAGTCATTTTCAACAACTTCTGTGGAGCCACAGGAGATGTAGTACATATTTATGATATAGCCATATATATTTATATAGGACAATAACTGTTTAATAATAATACTTTCTTTTCCATCAACGTGGTGTATCTATGATGGCAATAGATGCATTAGAAGTGCTTCTAATTCGCAATTTAAAAAGGTCGTTTCTGATGGAACACAGTGTGTCAGTGGATGTATTATATAGTCCATAAGCTGTATATCAAGTCTAATAGATAGACTGATAATTATTAACTTAATCACAATATTCAATCATTGACTACAGCAAAAATAATCAAAACCATACTACTACACTGTGTTTCATCAGATAACGTAATTTTTTAATTGCGAATTAGAAGCACTTAAAAATAATTCAAATACCATTATAGATGCATCACTTTGAAGGAAAAGAAAGTAATTTTATTATTATTAAACATTAATTGTCTTATATCATATGAGGCACATCTCCTGAGAGGCTGAGGTCCTACAAAAGTTGTTGAAAATGACCCCTTACGATGTGAAGACAGAACGATGCACGCTTCAGAACATTCTTGCATACTTTCTTGGAATTCTTTTGTTATATTTTTGAGCGGAGATTTGAGCATATTGTATAAGAGACTCATTGGAATCTGTTTTTTTTATATATAAACTTATAAACTCGAGTTTGTACAGCAGCCCTTATGCGAAAGTCCAAAGAGTTGAGATATGGACTGTGTGCTGACCAGGAATTTTATTTCCGTACTTCTGCTAATCCCTCGACCTCGAAACTTTTCCTTAAATTCTAGAGCTGCATTTGTACAATATGATCTCGCATCCACCAAAGTGAAGAAGTTGCAGGCTGGGCCAAATAATGTGCTGGAGCAATCAGAGTTTTGAAAACCATAAACTGGTAACAAGTTGCCATATTCGTTAAGGAATGCTTGAACAATTGGAACTATTCCATTTATAATTGCAACGAAGATCATTACCTTAGCATCATACCTATCATTTGTTTTTCAGATATTTCGAGGATTTTCATTCTTATTTTTTCGATGTGTTTTTGATGGTGGCAAATTAACTTCTCGTCTGTCCAAGCGATTCAATTGACAATGTTAGATGGTTGCTGCATAATCCACTCACAAAACCGCTATTTATGTGGTTTCCATTGATGGTCGAATTGAAATTCAATGATAAAAACGGAAACTAAATGAATGTATAATGATCCTCCACCACGTGGTTTTGGTGTGGATGAAATCTTCTGTACAGCTTTTCTGAGAGAAAAACTAGTGATTTCTTCAAAGAAACTCTTCACCTCCTGAATCACTGTTTGTGTTCTTTTTGGTTTTGTTTTCATTTGCTTTTTCTTGTGAATAGAACCAGTTTCATTGAATGGACCACGAACTCTTGTGAACTATTTCAAGTTGTAAGATTTAGCCACCCTTCCTTTTATCTTGGGAAAGCATGAATTTTCGGCGTACTGTTGAAGAAGAAGGTGTTTTGGAAAACTACAGAGTACAGGACGATGAATTTCTTCTAAAATTCAAAAACATTTTTAAATTGAAGAACAATGCTAATATTGATAGGGTGATAGAAATCCACTCTCTATAGACAAAATGGCTTATAGCTACATAATACGACTTGAAGCAATTTAATTTCCTCCATTTCGCAATTTAAAAATGACGATTTTGATAGAATACAGTGTTCAAGCATGTCAAAAGCAATTGAAAATAATCAAATAATTGACATTTCTTCAATTTGGAGGATTACTCAATATATTTTTATTAATCCGTAGATTTATTTTTAAAAACTTCAGACCTCAAGGGGGGGGGCATATGCCCCAAATGCCCCCCCCCCCCCTTGTATACGCGCCTGGTGGTCCCATGATAAATAAGACACCGATCATCAGTATCAGAAAAGATTATCCGTGCATACAGTCACTCAATTATTAGAAATGAGCGGCAGCAGAGTAGCGCAACAATTTTTTTAGCGATTCTGAAATAAGAAGCGGCGGCATTTTTAAGCTAACCGCGTTTTTTTAGGTATATATTTTATATCTGAAAAAAAACGAAAGTGAATTACAGTCTACACATTTATATACGGCCCTTTAATTACTAGATTATGATTCCAAGGCTTTTAGGGCAACCAATATAAGAAAAAAAACTATTTTTTCAACATGATATTAATTATTTATTACTAAATATTATTATTAATATAAATTATATAATGATTTTATGATAATTTATATAAATTATATAATAATTTTATAATAATAATTATACTGTGACTTCACATGACTACATTGTAGAGGAGTTGCACTGGTAAAACTCCTGTTTCATGAAATACAACTAATTTAGTGAATTTACTAAATAGAAATAAGAGATTCATAGAAAACTTACGAATATTTGTGGTAGACTACACTAAATATGTTCACAATAGAGGTAAGTTCGCTATACAGGAGTTTACTATTCAGCATGATTAACTATACAGGAGTTCACTATAAAGGAGTTCCACTGTACTTACTACTTAATAAGTTAGTTATATTGAGTATGAGCATTAAGTATCTTTAAAGGTCTCCTCCAGTGTCCAATTCAATACGTAATTTAAGTTGTTATTCTGATTTTTCTTCTGACCTCCGAATTTCATGCAAAGAAATATTAAGACCAACTTTGTCGTCATAACAATGCAAGTCAATAGATTCATATTAAAGTATCCAAGTATCTAATAAAATAAGTTTTAAGTTTTTACCAATGGTTTTCACTTTTTCATTTATATCACAACATTTTTTAATCCAATCTAGAGAATTGATAATATAATAGCATTTTGCATTTTGTTTGAATATGAAAATACTAGATACCGTATTATGGTATTCCTATACTCTATTTGCTTAACTTTTTCTTCTATTCAATATATTAGTAAAGTCAGACAGTGAAGATTACTGTGAATATTTCTCAAAGTTATATATGATATTGTAATATCTATATATAAATTATAATCAATTCAATTTTAAAGCAAATATCCGAATACTTGATTTTAAATTTTAGCCGTCAAAAGTTTGCTCATTTGAGTTATTTCAATATTTTTTCTTTTTAAAACCTTCATTAATTTGATATTTAGTACACATTCATTAGTAAAACCAAAATAATTTTTTTTTTAAATAAAAGTAACAAGCTAAGACAAGAAACAAATATTCATTAGATGTTATTGTACGAAGCTTGGTGTGCGCAATTATTTTCGCACATATTTGATCTTGCTTAAAAGTTACAGTTAATTGATTATAGTGAGATATTCACCCTTATGTTCTCAAACACACTCTTGCATCTAATGCCTGGAAAGAGCTCTGATATATTCCTAATATTAATATAGATTTGAATAAATGGTCTTACCATTCATTACCTTAGCTTTTGTCTAATCGTATGTATTTATGCGAAAAATTAAAGGAATGAAAAGACGGCTTTAAAATCGATCTTGAATTAAAGTTATTAATATTTTCCCATGAGGACTGGTCAGCCAACGGCTAAGTTACTAGGGTAGAGTGCTTTGTAATGGTTCTAGGGGAGTTGCCACGGGGCGAATTGCCACTGGGGGAACTGCTCATGTGGGGGAATTGCCACTGGGTGAACTGCCCATGTGGGTGAATCGCCACTGGGTGAATTGTCAATGTGTGAATTGTACGTGCCGATGATACCTTAAACTGTTAAACCCTTGAAAATGTACAGTGATAAAGTTACTTTCAATATGTCCTTATTCGACATTCGTGCTATCTCTGTCCATCATTTTCGACTGCCCCCGACAATTGGGCCCCAAAATAATTGAGCTCAGTAAAAAATTGGACAGAAAAGACACAATAAAGAAGTGTTACTTTTTTATTACTAAGGCAGTGACAATATTATCTTTGAAATATGCTTTATAGTCTCTAAGAATATGTTTATCATTTTTTAATTCGATTGATATACTTGATAAGGTATATATTAGTAAGCTGCCCCTTAAATCACATTTGGATGCTAATCTCATGTTTCGGTGTAATTGAATTCTTTGAAGTATTTAAATAAGTCGTATTAACTTGAATCATGTCATGTGGATCCATTTTTTCGTGACATTGAACTAAGAAAAATTTAACAGTTGTAGGAATAAAATGAAATTATGAGAATACATTTTGAAATACTGATTTATAAAACTCTTCTATATTGAACACTGAACAGTGAACAGGTTTCAAAAAATTCACATTTACTTTAATTCGACTCGTATGTTACAATAATTTCTGCATGTCTTGATGGACCACGGCATTCTTTAAATACCCACATTCATATTTTCTGTTGTTCTTCATCTAAAATAGCTACATTCTTATTTTCTATTGGCTACATCCTTACTCATTCACTTTACAGGAGTTCACTATATAGACTCATAGAGGTACTGTAGCCCATAGTAAATAAATAGAGAAGTATACCAAGTACAATATTGGAACATCAAAAAATACTCTGAGTGACGTCATACAAAGTATTTTCCATTTTGTTTTTAAATAAAAAATGTTCTACTATTCAGTTAAACGTGCATTTTCATGGAAATTAACTTACATAA
Organism: Caprella mutica; assembly: GCA_947561585.1. Taxonomy (NCBI): domain Eukaryota; kingdom Metazoa; phylum Arthropoda; class Malacostraca; order Amphipoda; family Caprellidae; genus Caprella; species Caprella mutica. The sequence goes on from CANNZV010000532.1 coordinate 340,986, forward strand.
AATTGTTTTTATCACGTTTTACACTCTATTCACTTATAATATTCACCTTATAATACTTATAATACATGAGAGTACTGTATGCGACGGCATTTGTTTACATCGTTTCTGAAGAATGGATCAAGTTCACCGTCAATTAATTCGAAACTTAGCATACTTTTCTATTTATTTACTATGCTGTAGCCCATCTCAGAACGGAAAATTATAGTAGTTTTAAAGTATAATAGTATTTATTCATGAAAAGAATATGTAATATTTTTCATATAAAGATTATTCTTTATTTTAATTATGCTCAAGATTATATTTTTATACAAAACGCATAATATCGCATCCCTAGTAATTACAGTAGTAATGGTCTTTAATTAAGTTAATACAGTAGACTCTGAAAAAAATGGGTAAATAATATAATTGTCGTGGGCCCAATTGCCCTGGGCCCAACTGTCGGCGGGCCCAATTGTCGGCCCACGCTTATATTAGGGAGGACGTTACGCCTAAACACATGGGGCGAGTGTGTGTTTTGTTCATCTCGTGTACTTAGTGATGCAGTCAGTGAGAGTTATTCACTCAGTGACAATTCACCCACATGGGCAGTTCATCCAGTGGCAATTCACCCACATTGGCAATTCACCTACATGAGCAGTTCACCCAGTGGCAATTCACCCACATGGGCAGTTCCCCCAGTGGCAATTCCCCCACATGGGCAGTTCACCCAGTGGCAATTTGCCGTTCACCTATGTAATGTATACGTTTATAACCTTACCTATAGTTCTACATATTTCAAGCAATTTTAAATTGAGATTTGAGGGAACCTTAACAGTTATTAAAGAATAAAAACTATTATAAAAATTAACGTTAGTCAGGAAATGATGAATAAAGTAACGGACAGAAGTTAAGCAGAAACCTAGGTAGCTGAGAGGCGGTCAGAACATATACGGTACATGTTCAGAACGTAAAATGATTAATGAACAAGTCAGCTTTTCCCGGGTACGGAGGTTCGGACTTGCGAAAAAGACGTTCCGAACCGTTTTTGAAGAGGTTCCAAATCCGAACGTCCGAACCCATTTTCCAGTCCGAACCGGTTCGCGAACGCCCACCTCTGCTTGCTGCACGCGTTACAAGTGGTTGTACCAACCCCTGCCTGTAGGACTTGAGTGTGTATTTGCATGTAGTAATCATGTAGAAATTCAGCATTGATATATTGATATTACATATTTTGTTTTGCTTTCATCATAAGGATTGATATTGTAGATTGTTCTAGAATCTTATGTTTGCATACTTCCATCGAATGTTTTGCTCTCAACTTACCATTCGTTTGAAAAGTCTAGCAATTTAAATTTCTTTCTAAATTGCTATTCTATGAGTGTTATTCATTAAACCTACTGAGAGTTCTTTCTTCGTATTACCTAATTGTGTTTCTACATAACTGAGGTGAGGTAGTGAATAAAATACATTCATAGTTTGCAATGTTTAGTCGGATCCACATTAGAAGTATTTATTAGCTATATATAGTCTCATTTATAACAGGTACAAGTTTCTCTACTTTGTACCCAGCATTACTCACTCATATACCAAACAATACTCAACTGTATTCCTTAGAGTTATAGTAGCATATACTAAACGTAAATTCATAATCCCTATTTTCATTTAATCCCCGAAGATTCTTGGCGTAGTCAATGCTTTCATTTAATATAGAGACTACCAATAATATCATTTGCTGAATCAACCATTCTATTGCTTAATAAAGGGCCTCAAGTGAGCTGATTCAGTGAAATCAGTCAGGTACGGGATAGATGGAGAGAGAAAGGTAAGGCCTAGTGATGGGTGGGGCCAAGTAATGCAAGCACAGTCAGGTTTTAAGTCAAAATCTTAAAAGTGAAACCACTACCTGAATGACTATCCCTCCAATACTGGGAATAAATCCGAATGTAGACATAGCAGGGAATATGTGGGACTGGGGTTAGATTGAAGGTATCCTGCTAATACAATATTCTAGAAGAAGCAGTCAAAAAAGAAATTGGCTCCATTAACAAAGTCGGTGACTAGCTCATGAATGCAGAAAAACTACTCCTTGAATACAGTCACTTACCAAGGAATGTAACGAAAAGAGACTCAAGCACCGGTGGCTGCACTCACGGATGGAAGAGGAAAATGAAGAGATGATACTATGAAGCCTCGTATCTAAGACCTCGTAGTTGAAGAGCATAACCCCTAGTGCTATCCTATAAAACTGCAATTAGCGTTAAAAAAATATCAACTTCTTAAAAAAGAAAAAAAAAGACAGTATATTCGTTGTACATAATCCAAATAAAGACAGTTTGGGTCTCAAGACCCTCCCCCTCTCTTTTCTTAATTCACAACAGACAGCTTCAGGATAGAGCCCCTGGAGGCATATAAGTTATATATTAAAACAAGCTTCAAAATCAATTTTTAATGAATCAATATCACAAATCACATCTAAATATACGTAATTGAGAAACAGCTAGATATATTTAGTACATTATTCATCACAGTATTATGACACGAATCTGGAACAAACTTAAGATTAATATTATGTAGTAAAATCACATTATCTTTAATTAAAAAGAAGTTTAACTGCGAATTTCAACATTGCAAACTGATATTATTACAAATATTATTTTAATTAACTTAATATAATCACACTATATAATGTTTTCAACAACAAACTAGTAATTATAATTATAGAATATATATATCCATTAAAAACAGGTCTATGATGAAATATAAACTTAACTCAGAGAATAATTGAATTAAATAGTATGATGTGCAAATTATAAATATAGAATAATGCTTAAATGAGCTTGTGCTATCCTTCAATATCCCTGGGGTATCCTTCAATATCTCTAGGGTATCCTACAATATCCCTATGATATCCTTCAATATCCCTAGGGTATCCTTCAATATCCCTAGGGTATCCTTCAATATCCCTAAGGTATCCTTCAATATCCCTAGGGTACCCTTCAATATCCCTAGGGTATTCTTCAATTTCCCTAGGGTATCCTTCAATATCCCTAGGGTATCCTTCAATATCCCTAGGGTATCCTTCAATATCCCTAGGGTATATATCCCTAGGGTATCTTCACTGCCCCTTGTGATATTACAAATTCTGATAAAATTCCTCAAAAAATAAAATATAAAAACAAATATAGAATGACTAAAATATAATAGTTAAAAATTAGTGTCTAAATAGAAGAATCTAACCCTTGTTAATAACTTTATTCTTAGAGGCAAATAAGATGCGTCTGAATTTAAAAGAAATGAAGAACAATGCAATGCAAAATAATATCCAAAGTGAAGTTAGATGTGTTCCTCTGTTACTCCGTTACTTTTATTTCTCTTCGTCATTCAATCTTATTGACTTCACATGAAGTAATGCCAGCAGCCAGTATCACCTTCTGCAGAAGTGACGTTACAGGTCCTCGTCAGTAGCGCAATATATTCATCATTCTCTAACAGTTTCTCCCCTTTGGATAGTTTAGCCTCGATAGCCTCCACCTGATCTTTTACACCCTCCAAATGAACCTTGCCCCTGGAAAATAAAAGATGCTAGTGAGATATGTATCCCATTGAATGAATAATTCTTTACCTAGATACATAAATTACTGTACATATAAATCTGTCATACAAATGCTATTAGTCAAAGAGTCAGAAAACCTTATCTTGGTAGGTGACAAAATCACCAATGATAGAATTTTTGATCCTTTTTAAAAACTTCTAGTATCTTCATCAAGAACCGAGTATATTATCTCTGACCGATCAAAAGGAAAATAAATACAAGAGTCCTTGATTGATTCAGTTAGACAAAATCCAAATTACAACAGTTCGGGACCTATCAGCCGCTACACCCTTTTGCTCCTATTCACAACACAAAGCTTAAACGGCATACATAACCGTAGCTAAAGAATATAATATTATATCAATAAAGTTACGACCGACTGATAGACTAGGTACCTAAAAATGAAATGGCTTTCGAAAAAAGTTTGAAGAATCCTATATATATATATATAGCTATATAGTTAATTTCTATAGACAACTGTACTTGATTAACTAACCTCTTGGCAGCCAAATGAGCATAGTACACCGGTGTAGGAATGGACACAGCACTGGGTGTTCTCGCATAACCATAGCAAAGGGTGTATGTCAGCAGCTGGATGAGGTCAGGAGAAGTGTCAGCGTCATCCCAAAGAGTGGTGTAGTGAGTCGGTCTGCTAGTGCCCAACAAACCTGAAATAAAATACCATGAATGGCTAGGAACATTGAAAAACTACCCAGCAACTATTGGGAGTAGGAAGGAGTGGAGTTTACTCCCTTTTTACCAAACATAGGTCAAACTCAATTCGAGTAGGGTCAAACTCAATTCAACTATAGGGTCAAACTCAATTCAACTATAGGGTCAAACTCAATTCGAGTAGGGTCAAACTCAATTCAACTATAGGGTCAAACTCAATTCAACTATAGGGTCAAACTCAATTCGACTAGAGTCAAACTCAATTCAACTATAGGGTCAAACTCAATTCAACTAGGGTCAAACCCAATTCAACTATAAGGTCAAACTCAAATCGACTAGGGTCAAACTCAAATCGACTAGGGTCAAACTCAATTCAACTAGGGTCAAACTCAATTCAACTAGGATCAAACTCAATTCAACTAGGGTCAAACTCAATTCGACTAGGGCCAATCTCAATTTAACTAGGGTCAAACTGGAATTCGACTAGGGTTAAACTCAAATCGCCTACGGTCACACTCAAATCGACTAGGGTCAAATTGGACTGAAAAAGTAAAGAGATAAAATGTTTTACTGATTCAAATATGACTATTCATACATGTAATAAAAAACGTCATGTTTTCTAATTACGAATAGTTCTCACCTTGATGGGAGGTTAGGTAGAAGTCAGAATATTCAGGTTGCGTTATTACATCATCCACAATTGTACCAGCTGGTACATTGCCAGATTTACCCATTGCATCCATGCGATTGACAGGGAACAGTCTGATAAAAAAACAGATAGCTAATTTCAGTTCTCGAGTCATAGAGTTTCTCCGACTTCATAAATCCTTATATTTTGTTAAGAAATATGAACTTGTATATTCAATACATGAAATTAACTGCATCAGTGCATACGAAGAGAGAGCTAAATTCAAAATAAGAAATTTTTAATAATTTCCACAGCGATTAGTATAAGTGTTAACTAACCTCGTATGATGTCTTTTCTGAGCGCACAAAAACGTGATGGAAGGAGTGTAGCCCAGTTTGAAGTCTGCGCATGCAGCACGGATAGCCCCCAGTTCACTGCGAAGAACCTGTAAAATGAATGATAAATATTTGAAAAGTAACTAGTAGACGGAGAGGTTTGTCTTTGCCAATAAAATCATTTCAAAATTGATTAACAAACATGGAAACAAGCAATAAGCGAAAATATAATTTTCAATACAATTTCAATACTGACCTCAGTGAACTGACTATTGCTCACACCATCTCTGTACACGAAAATGCGGTCAGGCTCTTCACCAGTGCTCCTTTTGTATTTAAGTAGGAGATTCAACATAATCTCTCTCATATCCGTTATAAATTCCTTGCGACGCGTTTGGTGTCTTACTTCAGTGGCATAATCAGTGGCCTTTTTGTTGTAGGTAGCGACAACGGCAACAAAAGAAGGTGCATTGAAAGTATTAGGATGGTTAACATCGACACCAACAAACATCACATTCTTACCCTCAAGATCTACACCAAATTTTTCATTTTCTTCGGGAGCAAGCTGAGAGCTGAAGTTTATTCCTCCCAGTTTCGAATTGATTTTCATGAGAATTTTTGAAACTGCATCCTGTTTACAAGAAGAAGCTATTTTGCCAGTGACACATGCAGTTTCAATTTTTAAGTGGCGATCACCGGCAACTTTGATGACACTGTACAAATCACTTTTCTCTGCAGTGAAACAAAGAATCCATTTCAAACCATTGACGCTCTTTAAGACTTTTTTAAACAAATCTTCAACTTGAGAGCTTTCACGAGTCCCTTTAAGAAATCCAAGGTTAGGATGCTTAAAAACCATTCCATTTGTTTCTGCCACTCTTTTCATTTCTCCAACAAACTTCTTAATTTGATATTCTTTCAGGTTGGAATCAAAATTAATGACTGCCCAATTAGCAAGAGCCATAGGTTCTTGAAATTTATGACTCGTTACATTCCATTTTCCATTGTCTATCTTAACTAACTTGTCCATTTTCACGGATGGAGAAGGGAGAACTCTTCCAGTCAATTTGGTTGGATTAGGTGAAACTTTCAAACCTAAATCCCTCAATCCTTTATCCTGCGAGAATCTATTCTCACGGACCATCTCTTTGATGTCATCCAATCTTTCTTGTGCTGTCTTTTTGAAGAAGTTGGTAACTTGTGAAATGCTGATAGTATTTTTAGGAACACGTTGACCAGCTTTTATTCTACAAACTTCCATGGGAATCAGATTTTTACCATTTAACCCCGATTTGAAACACGGGAGATCAGGATACTTAAGTGTTACTTTATGCTTCTCTTTGAAGAAATCCATGACAGATTTTTGAGTACCATCAACCAGAAAGGTACTACGTGCTGTTTCAGGTCCAATATCTATCAAATTGTGAGTTTTATTGTAAGCTTTCAAATGAGTATCTTCAACTTTGATCTTATTATCTATTAATTTAGTTTTTACTCTTTTCAATTCCTCAACCATTTCTTCTCCTCCTCCTTCCAATGATTTAATTATCTGAAGTCCAAAACATTCCTTTAGAAATTCAATGACAGGTTGATGATCTTTGTAGAAAACTGCTGTAGCAACTGTAACAAGTTGAGATTATTGAAAATTAAATGTTATTTAAAATGTGTTGTTAGAAGATCTATATACAGACTCTAGGACAACTGCTATGCAGACAACTGCCATTGGGAACAACTGCCACGCTATATATTATAATTTTGTATTGGGTGATTTGTAATGCGCTAGGAAATTTGACTTTTCATTGATTGAATTTAATGCGAAATATAGTATTATTTTAACTTAAAATTTAGTATAATAATGTTAATCTTATTGTCTGAAATTGTGCATGAGGAAGTGTAAAAATTAATATTAACAGTATACAAGGTGAACGACACTTTTGTTGCCAAACTTTAACATAAGATAGCGCTCGTCGAAATAAACACTTTATATTTTATGAAGGTATGGTCTAACATGCTTAGTTAAAGAGTTACAAGGGTAGGAAGGTATCGATCTTGTACCATTTATTATTATTATTAGTTAACATTATTTTTTTAATGTTGCGATAAGAAACAAAACATTTTTAACTGTAATTATTATGAGCACAGGAAACATAATCATAAATTAGGTTACATGTTTACAAAATGGGTTCAAACTGCCGCCAATTTGTTCCGATGCATGCGTTCAAACGTTTGTCCAATGATTGGAGGACGCGACCAAAGATTCCAGGAGTTTCACGATTCCTTGCGGAGGCTTCGACAATCCTGCTGATCAGGTTCTATTCGGATTGAATCGGTGTTTCATACACCAAACTCTTCAAATGTCCCCATAAGTAGAAATGTAGGGGTATATAATATCATTTCGTTTCCTTGCCACGTTTTTTTTTTACTAATTGTGAATTTTTTTACCCAACTTGAAGTCCTTGTAACTTTTTAACTAAGCGTTTTAGACCATACCTTGCTACCTTATGTTAAAGTTTGACATCAAAAGTGTCAGAATAAAAAGTTGCGAAGTATAATGAATTTTAATTTTTTATTAAATTGTTTTCTTTGACATTTAACCCTTTTATCCCCATAAATAATCAGATGGCTAACAAAAATGTTAAAATCTATATTCAGGCAGGTCCCGCTTTTATTACAATTGACCAATATGGTGATTTTTCCCGATGTTATTACCACATGGTAATAACTGTATATAATTGCTACTCCTTAATTAAACATTTCATTTTCTATAAGTTGAAATGAAAGAAAATGGTTTAGAGATTTCGACTATAAGCCTATTAAATTCAATCTAGTTAATTTAAAGTTTTAAAATTCAACCATAGCTCATCTCTCACTCAGTATAGGTGAGTAATTAGTTTGATACTTTGATTTATGTAATTGTGTTACATTGAACATATAGAAATTTTAATTTCTGTGATATTTTTTGGTAGTTTGGTAAGTTCCAAGTTATTGGTTGCTTCTACATCTTTGGACACGAAAAAAAGTATAATTTTTTTAAATATTAGTCAACTTCTAATCTATTTTGTAACTTTTAAAAGTATCAATATTTAATTCTCATTGTATATAGCTCTAACTATTTGGTTAACAATTTTTTATTTATTATATTTTCTAGACATGTATCCTGTTGGCTGTTTGTATTATATAAAGTCACTGTTAAAATTTCTTCCACTATAAAAAATTATTTCAGAACAAATTACTTCTATTAACCTCATCTGGATATTAAGTAATATTGATGGTTATTGTAGTTACCGTGTTATAGTCACTTCAAAAAATTGTCTCCGTTTTCTATGTCTACGGACGGTAGTAACATCGAGTCATGTCTCGCAATAATTAACACTTTTATAAAAGTGGGGTGTAGTAGATGTAAAACCAGCTTTTCAAATACTTAAGAATTAAGAAATAGTACAAGCATAAACTTTACAGGTTAAAATTTCAAGTGAATGTGATTTTGTATTTTATTATTTAATAATTTTTCACTGGGTTAATTAATATTTAGAATATATTTTTAAAATCTAACTTTGCCCCTAGATTCAGGATTAGAAACTGCAATAGAAATTATATTATTTTTACATTAAATTGTTTCTTACAAATAACTTTACTTGGTAACTTTGAAATTTTAATTTGCTTTACTATCGTTACTTTGTTTCCAGCTTCCACTGATCAGAAATCCATTCATTACGAGTCTTATAAATATTCAAAAAGGGTTCAAATATCACAGTAATTGTAACTGAAATATGTTTTATTAATTTTTTTACTAAACTAGTAACAAACCAAAATTTTAATCAACCTTAAAGGCCCCTTCCACTTTATTTGTTTTTTATTTCTCTATTCATTAAAAGTTTAAAACTAAGGTTACTGATAACAAAACTACAAACCATTTCAAATTTGGTTCTATAGTTTTATTTTTATATGAAATTTAAGAATTTTCCTTTCTTTCTTCTACCCTCTGAATTCCAAGCAAAGAAGAAGTCTGAATGTCCGATAGGCGAACTAGAACCGAAAAATTCAAAACAATAAAAAAAAATCTGATTCCAAGACAATGAGCTTTACATAACACACCTAGCATTAATTATTATTTATATGGATGGGTGAGGTCTGAGGAGAATGAACATTTAATGCAACGTACTAAGTTCTAAATATAAATGAAAAGCTTATTGTGACTATTATGAGGATAATGATCGATATCAAAATAATAAGCTGTGTCAGATATTAAAGTAGGTATAAATAATCTCACTATCAGTATTTAGCATCAGTTTGGGTACTTCCTTCCATGTCTTCACGCGCCTGATGGAGCCAAAGAATCCTTCCCTGCGCTCCATCCCTCCATCAAGAGTAAACAACTTGATGGCATTCTCTTTGGAAAAGAAAGTATTCAGCCCAGAATTATAGAACCTGAAAATTGAGAACACATATTAAGAAAATAGAAGAAGAGCCTCATGCATCATAACTAAATTCTAAATTAAGAAGAGCCAGTTTGTGATGTCTGACCTTGTGCACTTTGAGAGCAAAAACTTTCAGTTTTTTGATAATCATATGAAAAAATGAGGCAGTTCCAAAAAGGGCAGGTTTAACGTAAATGGTTGGTGAATGGTTGTTCGCTATAATTTGATATTAAAATTGGTTGGTAGAAGGTTGAAAATGATGTTTTAACCAACACAAAAGTAATATATTCACGAGAATAATTGTTTACAAAGGGAAAGACTGTGTATGTTTAGTGGTAGAGTCAAAGTGTAGAGTTTGTGTGTGAGTGTATAGTTTGAAGTGGGAGAGTTGAAGCCTGTAAATACAATAATAAAAATGGTAAATTAAAATTTAGCTTTACAGAAAAGTAGAACAAAATATTTAAGCAAAGCATCATTACATTATAAAAATTATTACAATATGATAGTATACATAATATATTTCAGTTAAAAGTATTGCAATATTAAATTCCAATCTCAACTATTAATATAACAGAGTCTGATATTACTTATCTAACAAACGTCTATATAAGATATTATTCACTGAAACACTTACCAAATAAATGGCTAACTTGAGATCTTACACTATGTAGCTAGTGAAGGGATAGAAATGAGATCTGAAGCCTAGAAACAGTCTCTTAAATAGTGACCAAACATACTATAAATCATGTTAAAAATATTGAAACATTCGAGTGCATTAAATGTTTATAATCAAGAGATGGTGACATAAGGATCCAAGATAGCTTCTACTTATTTTGATAGCAATTTGATAGATGTTTGTAACATATTAATTCAAGAAGCTAACATTATACGGTTATTAAACTGCAGTACCATCCTAATACTCTGACTGCATTTAGAATGTTAGCGATTAAGAAACATAAATACAAAACATCTCTGATGAGACTCTATCGATTCGACTGCCTAGCTAATGTTTATACTTCTAACACCAACAAAGATAAGCAAATCATTAGATTTATAAGAACATGGGAACTTAATTTAACAGTGAAAATCTAATTATATTATAGATTGAATATACAATGAATTAATACAACATTCATATAAAGTATTAATTTCATATTATTGTGAGAATAATTATTTAAGTTAGTGATTACAATATATTTCTTACATTTTGAAAATATTTATTAAAGCTAGTGATTACAAATCACTACACAGGCAAACAGAAATCTTCATATATATCAGAATTTTCAAGAACTCTAGGTCATTGATGATTCAAAATTGAGGCCATAGAATCACTATGTAGATCATACCAATGAGAGGAAGATGAGATAAAAGAAAAAAATCACAATAAAAACTCTCTTGAAAAAAACAAAAAAACTACAGCAGATATCTAGGAAAACTTGTTTTGAAAATTTAAAAGACATGTTCAGTAAATTTCATTTAAATATCATATCTGAATTCTCTAGAAGTAATCTCGTAGATATGAAGCTATTATTTTTATTCACTATTTACCAAACAAAGATCCATCCTAGGGTTGATTGTCATTCTTTGGGATCATTTGAACTATAATTTTATTAGTACTTTATTATCAGAGATTCTTTTTGACATGTAGCTATGTTAGTAAGTATACTGTTTTAAAAGGATAAGATTCTGAGACCACTTATTCATATTTAATACAAAAAGATCGCAAAAAATTACACCATATTTTCGCATTCAAATCTTACTAATCTAACAAGTTAAATTTTATTAATTACGCATACTAATTTTTTATAATTCGGTATACACTACCGTTCAACACCCTGGGACAGTTCAGTAATTTTTAATTTCTCCAGAACTGTCAACGAGATTCAGACCAAACTCACATATATTGTAACTACCTTTCATGTTGATACTCTGTATAAATTACAGTTCATTATAAATGACAGAAAAAAAGTAATGCGAATTTCAATTTTTATTTTGAAATTAAAGTGGCCAAAACCGTGGGACAAAACAAAGAATATAATTTATTCTGGACTGTGTAGTGAGTTTTTTTTAACTTTTCTAAGTACAACAATTAAGAATATGTCGATTACATTACTGTATATAAATAGTTATTGCAACCGGTTCCACCATCAACATGACACCTAAAGTTGATTCTTCAGTAATAAAATCAATTATCCAACTTCATGGAAAGAATCATTCGATACTGAAGATAGCTGATGACCTGAAGCTGTCGAAAAGTGCCGTCAGGAAAAGTTTAAAGGGTTTCAAGGATACTGGGTTCATATTAGCACCTAAAAAATAGGCAACCTCGAATAACTTCTCCTACACAAGATCGATTGATTAAGAAGATGGCACTGAACGATAGGTTTCAGACAGCTGCCAGAATTTCTCGTGAAGTACATGCCTCACATGACATCAAAGCACCTCGTAAAACAATATCAAGACGTTTGGATATAATTTGTCTGTTTGCAAGATCACCAGCGAAGAAACCGTTGGTTAGCAACAAGAACAAGAAACGCAGATTAAGCTGAGCTAAGATCATGTTTTGTGGACATATGAACAGTGGCGAAATGTTTTTTCTCTGATGAAAGTTTGGATCTGACGAGAAGAAATTTCTAAGAGGGTTTCTTGGCGATAGGTTAAATAAAAAATGTACGAAGAAAACAGTTAAGTTTGGTGGGGTAGCGTAATGGTGTTCGGGATGATTTTTTGGGATGGAACGACTGATCTGTTCCGGCTAACACCAAAGTTAATGGAACAATATACAGGAACCCATTGACAAATCATTTCATCCCAATACTTCGAAATTCTGAGTGTGAAAGCCCTATTTTCATACAGAATAACCATTCCACAAGGCTAAGCATGTAATGGAATTTTTGAAAGAGCAAAATGTGGATGTTTTGGATTGGCCTCCTCAAAGTCATGACCTTAACCCTATTGAGAACCTATGGTCCACTTTGGGGAACCGTGTGAGTGCCAGAAACCTTGTCAATACTAATGATTTGTTGCTGAAACATCAAGAAGAATGGTTAAAAGTTTCAATTGATGAATGTCGTGATCTCATTCAATCTTTCATTCAAGGTGTGCTGCAGTGATAGAAAATAAAGGATTGTTCACCAGATATTGATTGAATATCATCAAACTTTTGCATTCTTTGATTTAATGCTGTTATATCAAATTTTCATTGTTTTGTCTAAAAGTTGTGGCCACTTTAATTCCAAAATAAAAATTGAAATGCTCATAACTTCTTTCTCTCATTTACAATGAACTGTAATTAATGCATGGTATCAATCAATATAAGAGGTAGTTACAATATGTGTAAGTTTGGTCTTAATCCTGTTGGCAGTTCTGAAGAAATTTAAAATATACTGAACTGTCCCAGATTTTTGGCCGGTAGTGTATAGCAGAACAGTCTAGAGAAGGTCTTACTTTTCAGTGCGTCCGTAGTTGAAAATAACATCCACGGCTTGGGTTACCTGTGCAATGTCAGAACGAATATGTTTGTCTTCTACGTTTTCGTCGACTTTCAAAAAATCGGAGAGTCTATATATCTTTCCTTTTCCTTCAGTTCGTTTCATTATTACCTGAAGTAGAATAAAAAATGATCAATAAATATTGATATTACAGAATAAAATAATAATTTAATGAAAAAGTGTGACTTGGTATATCAAAACTAACTTTATATTTCCTGTTATTTTCTTCCAATACAATATCAGAAGAGATCTCTTTCTTCATTTCTGATGGTAACTCATAATCACAAGTAATGTAAGCAATTTTGTTTCCATCAAATGCTACAGGATGCTCTTTGAATGTAAATAACTTTTTCTCCTTTCTGTTTTCTCTCTTCATTCTCCTTTTTTCAATTTTTGCAGCGATTACTTTTCTTTCTTCTTCATCATTTGAAGCGATTACTTTTCTCTCTTCTTCATCTTTTGAAGCGGTTTCTCTTCTTACATCTTCATCTTTTGAAGCGATTTTTCTCTTTTCTTCCTCAGCTTTTATTTTTTTAACATATTTTGAAGCAGTTTCTATTCTTTCTTTTTCATATTTTGTAGAGGTTTCTCTTCTCTCTCTATTTTCTTTATCAAACTGCAAGAAGATGCTCATTCTGAGAGATTTGTCTCTAACTTCTTTTTCATACTGTTTTAGTCCCTCACTTTCTTTTTTAGAGTTTTCTTCCGCATTCTCTTTGGAAGAAGAAGCAGCAGAAGCTTCGGCATGTTGCTTCTTCAACCGTTCCCTTTCTTTTCTACTAGGTCGACCTTTTTTAGGTTTAACTGATGGCTGGGAGTTAGCAGGCATGCCCACAATAGTGTTTTTCAATAACGGTTTAACACTAACTTCATCTTCAACATATCTTTCTTCTTTGTCATTACGGATTTCCAAAATTTCAACATCAAAAGGATATATTTTGGGATCTTTCTCTTCTTTCTCTATTGGAAACCAGTTTGTGAATAATTCAATCTTACGCCCTGTTGTTCCTAATCCCTTTTTCGCAGGAGGTTCCAGGAAAGGATTTTCATCTGGAAGTCAAAAAATAAGATAAACAAAATAATATTGTATCTAAACCTATGCCAATCGCGAGAATAATTGTTTCATAATTATTTACCTTCTGAATCACCCCTGTAATTAAGCATTTTACTATGTTTCAAAAACCAGATTAATATATAAGACTAATATAAAACTGAAGAATGGCTACAAAACTTGTTACCTGTAGGCTATAGCTAGTTTGTCTGCAAAACAAAAAATATAATTATCGAGAAGCTTTGTCTATATGACTAAATCAGAATACCGACAATAAAATATAACAAATTTGAATTTAACTATTCAGATTAAACTAGTCTTCAGAATATGGAAGATAGGTTATGCCAAATAATTGGCCCGTTAGGTAAGCCACCACTGTTCGTTTGCGTGATTTTAAGTATGGCAGGAAGCTCGAGTGTGCAGTGAGAAAATGATTATAAGTGTCCAAGCCCAGGTCACCACATTTAAATGTCCTCTCCGGGCTCCAATGTATACTGTACTTATTTTTACTACATATAAAATAGGTAATTGGGTGTACCTTATTTTGCAAAATATTTGTCATATCTTCGAAGAAAATGTAATAATTATTGGTTCGAATTGAATAATGTTTAATATATTAATAAAAATGAATTGTGCTATTTATATAGACCGGGGTTTTTTGTCCGGGGGTTTATTGCACGGGGGTTTTTTGTCCGGGGGGTATTTTGCACGGTATTTTTTTTTTGCACGGGGGGTTATTGTCCTGGAATCACTTAACATATATCTAGCAGGAGGGGATTCGAGGGTCGCATGCCCCCTAAGGACTACATACATATATTGGATGCTACGTCCAAAATAAAATACAAATGTTATATCAAAAATATAGTGGTTTATTTTTCTTTTTACAAGATTTTGAGCCCTCCCTAGGAATATTTGGAATAAGAATTTAGAAGAAACAGATATATTCTCTTGAAGATATGGCTTGGTACTTACATTTCTTTTAATACAAACTTATTTGAAACTCATTGAAAACACTTCTAAAGGCTATCTACAAAATTTTAAATGCTTTTAAAGATTTTTATAATCAAAACTCTATAAAACCTATTTTACTTCCGACTTTCTAATTTTCAGTCAGAAGAAGAAGAATGTACACCATTTGCTTTGATTGTCAACTAGGTATTAGGTTTAATAAATCTATTTAATATTCGTGTAAAGGTATAAAATCTGATAAACTTATTATAGAAACGTTTATTTACTTTTGGAAACAATAAATATCTCAAACGAAGGCCAAAAACGAATTGTTTGTTAAAAAATCTAAATTTACAATAAAAAAAAAGAGTGTACAATCTTCTTCTTGAGCGTCAGATTAGTGATTCGCTCAATTGTTGCTCACAGATTATTAAAAAACTTTAAAAACAATTTATAAAATAAATACTGAACCGAATTGTATGCGGTTTTGAAAATAATGATCGTAGACCTTAGTTCTATAATATAATGTCATAAACTCATTTATCTCCCGGGGACTGGAGAGGACCTTCAAAGTTCTAGAGCAGATAACCTTTTTATAATGTATATTGTGGTTACTGCATTGGTATGAATACTGAGAGGGAATCTCATTCCATTATCTTATTTACTATCTATTTGTCAGTTGTTAAATGAAAAAGATTCACTAAATCATCAAATCAGTTCACAATATACATTTAAGCCTATTAATAATCACCAAAATATATTCACAGCTAGCTAGTTCTTAGCTATCTCTCCCACAGCTAAGTATTGACTGTATATATTAATTATGCACACTGCACAGTTAATAAAAAGTCTTATCTCTTATCATGTGATTTTCGTTACCCTGTATCTTTAGATAGCTAGCTATCAATTGTTTATGCGTGTATGCGTTATTCTACTCAATAACTAGAGGTATTCTACAGGCTGGATAAATCAAGAGTACATAATATTTGAAATAAAATATGGAAATTTTAGAAATCAACTCTAGAAACTACCAAACAATCAATTTGTCTGGATTTCATTTTTAAACATTTGTATCGTATAAATTATTGCTGGTGGATAGTAGAAATTAATTAACTTATTTATTAGAATTGATTCCATAGCTTTAGAGATATAGCATTTTCTTATTCCAAGCAGTCATTTTGACTTTAACTGACAAAAATTAGAAGGAACAGGTTTTCACATGTTTTTATGTGTTCCAAACAGTTTTAAGTAAATTCCCCCGTGGAACTTACCTCAGTTGAATTTTCCGCAGTGAAATTTATTAACATGTAAGAAGAAAGATCACATTTAAGAGTTTGCGAAACATATAGCTTAAAAATTATAAATAAATCGAGTTCCGATAATGACTATTCACGAAACCGGAAAATTATATTTATTTTTTAATAAATTGCATTAAGAACATATTATGAAGTGTAAATAAGGTCCTCTACGCTCTAAATTAAAATTTCCCTGGAATTACTTTAAATTAGTAGAACTATGGTTTATACTATAACTTATCACCGTCAACAGAAAATAAATTGATCAAGTATTTGCTATAGTATATTCTCACTCAACCAGGATTCACCAGTGACTCACCCAGATTCACCAGTGACTCACCAAAGGCTCTACCAAATGTCTCCCTCAAGGCTTCACCAGTGACTTCCCAATCACTTTCGTCTGTTCCCCATGTGTTTTTGTGTAATTCACTATCCAACCTTTCTAATAGAAGGAAAAGTGGGAAGAAAAACAAAAGAAAAGTGCAAAAATCGAGATTATCTCGTATTTTCCTTCAAAACAAAGATTGGTAACAAGTATCTGTATCTTTTTCTACTTAATTTTTCTTCTACAGTTGTATTTACTAATCATATATGTACCTCACAGCAGGTATACAAAATATAAATAGTTGTGGAGTGATTTGTGGTCTTGACGTCATATAGGCAACACACTTAAATTGAAAATTAGAATTTAGTAGTTTCAATCAGGAAACAGTAACATGTAAGGAATAGTAATCAGCTGATCGTAACAACTACTACTTTTTTCCGAAAAATCTTAAATTACATTGATTGCTACGTGAATAATATGCTTTGTGGTTAATAACTAGTTCATCGTTATGGTTCAATATTTGGCCCATAATTGTATTAATAATAAAAGTATATTCACAGATAAAACTTTTATTATTTCGATATTTTACTTATATTTATTCCTGGAAAGTCTCCAGTGGACTGGAGACTCCGCCACGTTGGAAACCTGGTACTATTTACTTAAACTTAGTCACCACTAAAAAAAATTTCTTATCAATTACTAATTAGTTAAATTGTATTTCCATTATTTTATTTATTAATTGTTATTCATTGTATTAAATTGCCCTTTTCCTATGGGATTGATAGTAAATTATCACCTATTTTCTAAGTATATGAGGCTTGTTAATAAACTTATCCCATAGGGCAAAATAAGTCTCCGGGTTCGTTACAATTATTTGTATTATCTTAACTTAAGAAGAGACTTGGAGGTAATTGATTGAATTCTATTAAACTGACAAATGACTAAACGGTAAAAGATTTAGGAAGTAAATTAAACACAAGGAAGTTTTAAATGGGTGTACTTATTGTAAAGTTCGAATAGTACAGAGTTCTAAGACTTACGCACAAGTCTTTAAATAACACAACACAAGTTTTAAATAAACTAGCGGTTGAGTAAACTTAAGGGTTTAAATAAACAAGGGTTTGAGTAGCCATCTCAAGACTCCCTTTTGGCGGCGAAGCCAAGTTTCTACCAGGATCAGGACAGACCCATCTTTCGGTAGACTCACGCGAACTATGAACACTTT